>CM050167.1:222756630-223086630 GCA_027410445.1 Discoglossus pictus
TGAGGCTGAAGTTGTCCAATTCTATGAGAATATTCAACACCACCTAGATATAACAGCAAGAAACTATGCCCCTCTCATCATAGGAAATTGGAAAGCAATAAACAAAAAGACACCTGGAATAATGGGCAAGTTTGTCCTTGGAATACAAAATTAAGCAGGCCAGAGATTAATAGAATTCTGTCAAGATGATTCTCTGGTCATAGTAAACACCCTCTTCCAACAGCCTCAGAGACGACTCTACACATGGACATCACCAGATGGTCAATATACAAATCAGATTGATTATATGTTTTGCAGCCAAAGATGGAGAAGTTATGATTTATTTGTCTCCTCTTTTTGTGTTTGGAGCAAATGGTAATATATATTTTTAATTAGCAGCTTTTTGTCAATACCACTTGTATTTTTTACCGCCATTATCATAACATTTCTGAATTTGTTTTGTTAAAAACTTGATAGGTATCATTGTATATATTTAAATTAATAATTATCATTAGATTATCCAGAAAACAGCAACAGATAATAAACAAAGTAAAATAAGACAGCAAAATGGCTGTCTGATGAGGCTTTGAAAGTAATCCATGAAAGAATCTCAAAGGAACCTTTCATGCAAAAGTTGGAGTGATAAAATTGTTAGGGATTTAACAGAAGCAGATCAGATACAGAAGAGGCGGCAGAAATACACAGAAGATCTACACATGAAGGACCATAACAGCATTGATAACCTCAGTATGTTTTTTAATGAGCTGGAGCCAGACATCTTGGAGAGTGAAGTGAGAGGGGCCCTAGGACACCTTGCTAATAAAAAGCTTGCAGAACTTCATGGAATCCCAGTTGAATTGTTCCAAATCCTAGAAGCTGTTGCTTGTATTATCCCAACGAATTTTGAAAACTCAAAAATGGCCATTACACTGGAAAAGGTCAGTCTAAACACCAAACCCATAAAAGGCAGTGCCAAAGAGTGCTCCAGTTTTTGACCAATTGCTCTCATTTTAAATGCTAGCAAGATAACCTTTAAGATTCAGCAAGCTCGGCTGCAACAATATATGGACCGAGAGCTACTAGATGTGCAAGTCTGGTTTCGTAGAGGCACAAGAGATCAAATTGCTGATATCCACTGGATAATAGAGAAAGCAAGGAAGTTCCAGAAAAAAAACATTTATCTCTGCTTCATAGATTATTCTAAAGTATTTGACTGTGTGGATCACAACTAAATGTGGCAAGTTTTTAAAGATATGGTGATACCAGGAATCTGTATATGTACCAAAAAGCTACGGTCAGAACTGAACATGGAACAACCGAATGGTTGAAGATTGGGAAAACAGTGTGACAAGGTTGTATATTGTCACCTTATTTACTCAACTTATATGCAGAATACATCATGTGCAAAGCTGGAAGAATCCAAAGCCAGAATTATAGAAAGAAAATATCAGAGAATTATATCAGAGAAATATCAACAACTTCAGATATGAGCATGATACTCTCTGATGGGTGAAAATGAAGACAAACTAAAGGCCCTATTGATGAGGGTGAAAGAAGAGAGTGCAAAAGCTGATCTGATGCTCAACATTAAAAATATGAAAATTATGGCAAACCGCAATCTCATTTCCTGACAAATAGATGAAGAAGTAGGCAGTTACAGATTTAAATTTCCTGGGCTCCAAGGTTTCTTCAGATGTTGACTGCAGCCATGAAATTAAAAGTCATTTGCTCTGGGGAGCAAAGCTATGGCAAGTTATTAAAAGGTAGAGATATATCCCTATTAACAAAGGTCCACATATTCAAAACTAGGGTATTCTCAGGAGTATGCTGGCATGCTGTGGTCCATGGAGTCACAGATGGTCAGACATGACTGAATGACTAAACATGTGGTTGGTAAGGGTATCTAAAGCCATGCAGACTGCAGTGCATTCAACAGCTGCTGAAGAGTGTGTGGAGGAGGATCCATGGCAAACATGGCATTCAAGGTGGCCCCACAGGTACTCAATGGGGTTCAAGTCTGGGGAAATTGAAGGCCCGGGAAGTACTTGGAAGTCTTTGTTGTGCTCCTCCAACCACTCCCGAACAATTCTGGCTTTATGACATGTTGCATTGTCCTGCTGGAAGATCCCATTCACTCCAGGGAAGACAGTCAACACTTATGGGTGTTCTTGATCTGCAACGATGGAGAGATAACCCAATCAGTTGAGAGTGCCTTCAGGAGGTATGAGTGTACCCAGACAATGCTAAGAAAACACACCTCAGACCATAACGCTGCCACCACCAGCTTGTGTTCTTCCAACAAAGGTTGCAGAGTGTTTGTTCTTTGACATGCCAATGTCTGTCCAGTCAATGGAGCAAAAAAATAGATAGATAGATAGATAGATATACACACACTATATCTAATTAGACTACACTACATCTCCCCCCCCCCCCCCTTTAGGCAGGTCCCCATTCAGTACCTACTTGAGCTGCCTGTCATAATTCTGCTCCTGAGATCCCAGCATTCTGGCCACCAGGGAGTGATCCAAGCAGTAAAGACACGCAGCCAGGGATCTTAGGCCCATCAAAAGAGCGGGAGGGGTACCAGGAGTCCCCAGAAATAAAAAAAACATAAGAAAAAAATATTTTAGAAAATATAAGAAAATATTTGGACTGCATGAGGGAAGGGCGAAGATGCACTGGACTGGCTGCACCGGCTGCACAGGCTGCACAGCCTGTACCAGAGGTAGCTCCAGGTGCATGTTTGTTTATGTATGCATATAGTAGGTTAGTAAGACCCAGCAACACTTACAGACTGCAATATCATAATATATAGACATTCTTTTACATTTACACACTTTGAGCAATGCCTGCTTCAGTAGCTGTGGCAAATGTGCTGCCTTAGGCATGGGCTTCATGGGCCTAGGCAGATAACCAAAACTAATGCTTAAATATCAAATAATTTCATATTTCAGACTGACCACATCAATAGGTAAGCAATGTTAATAAGGATATGTAACGTATATTGACATGTATTGAGATTAGAAAAGAATGTCTAAAAAAGCTGAGAAGTCATTAGGGCCCTCATTTTATGGAGTTCCATAAACAAGTATCCTCAGTATCTTCTTGATGGCGGTCCTGTCTGCCATCAAATCAATATCTGTCTATATCTATCAAAACTATGATGCTACCTATACACAATCACTATTTTATTAAAGTTAGTGAATATTGTAATGCTTACCCCTTTTCAACATAAATATATCTGTGTAATTACTGATTCTGCACATTAATTTTCCACATATAAAAAGTTTACATAATTTAAATTTACAAAATTGTTCAGCAAAACAGTTTCAGTACTCTGCTTCTCTAAAGTATTTCTTATATTATTTCTGTCCTTCCAATGAAAAGGTCACTTGATGGATTTGAGCTATTTTATTCCTTATTACCCAAAGAACAAACCAGATTTACCATCCTAGATTTAGGTGCCTTGGGATGGCTGCCATGTTTTTGCACTGAAAAATAGACAATGTGGTTTACACAGATATTGATGTTTACAGATTTCAGGAGGTGCCATACCTTGGGGTAGGAATAACAATGCTCCTGTCTCATTTGTTTCATTTTGCTGCTCATCGAGACACTTCCTCTGTACTTTGCATAGCGTGCTTGGAGATATACTTTTGCGTTAATATTAATGGCATAAGACAAACAATAAGCAAAATACATCCTAACTTATGAATGCTGGTTAATTTGTGAGCATTTATAATATTGTCATGCATTCCATTACTCCAAACTCCAGGTTCACACCTACTTATCTGCCTACTCACCATATATTCTGCTTTCACATTCTTTTACACTCTCTTTCACTCACCTCATTCCCTTTAACACCACCCCTCCTGCTTCTACAGACTCCATCTTAACTGCCCTCGTGCCCTTCTATATTTTTTGAAACACAAATGACCTGCATCTGCTCAGTCAAAAACACCTGCTAAAAATATAAACACAAAACTTATTGCATCATCACATTATCACCTACCCAGCCATTACTGCCAACCTAGTCAAACTTCCCAAGCTAATTTCCACCTGCCCTTGAAATTATGCAGGACATAAAAAGGATTGAATAAGCTTAAATTGTATATCAGCTCTGACAGGAACAATTAAGGCTAGCACATTTTACATGAATCTTTTACTGCTTTGTGCTTACACATTGTGTCACAATGTTTTTTTCACACGTTCTTCTTCCATATAACCTCCTGCTTCTTCCTCAGACTCTCCTACAAAGTTTCTCAACATCATGTCTCCAACAAAATAACCATCTCACCTTCCCTATTCTTTCCTTTTCTATGCTCCCATGAGCTCCTCTACTTCTTCCTGCACAATGTCATCCCTCCACTAAAGTTTAAAAGTCCCACTCCTATCTCCTCTCACTCTCACTCCTTCTTTTGCTGGCTGCTGGAGATATATCCCCTAGCCAGGGCCCCTCACTCATTTCCACCTGCTGTCAGCAATGCTCAGCCCTAAAGCCGGCAAACATTGCCACTGAATTGTTTTCACTTACCTCTTCCCTCAGCCTCTCACAATGTACAGATTACTCAATTCCTCATGATGGACACTCCCTTGACTTTTTTTTTTACCAATCTCTGCACAACTTCCAACCTTGTCATTTGCCCACTCCCTCTATCTGACCATAACCTCCTAACCTACAACTTCACCATACCTCCCTCTCACTGCCCTTCCTGAACCCTGGCCTCCATTACCCATATAAACTGTGCAAGCACTTGACTAACAACATCTTTTCATTGTTTTACTACTAGTGATGTCGCAAACCTAAAATTTTCGGTTTGCGAACCGCGAACGCGAACCGCCGCAAATGTTCGCGAACCGGCGAACATCGGCGAACCGCCATAGACTTCAATGGGAAGGCGAATTTTAAAACCCACAGGGACTCTTTCTGGCCACAATAGTGATGGGAAAGTTGTTTCAACGGGACTAACACCTGGACTGTGGCATGCCGGAGGGGGATCCATGGCAAAACTCCCATGGAAAATTACATAGTTGATGCAGAGTCTGGTTTTAAGCCATAAAGGGCATAAATTACCTAACATTCCTAAGTTGTTTGGAATAACGTGCTTTAAAACATCAGGTATGATGTTGTATCGATCAGGTGGTGTAAGGGTTAGGCCCGCTTCACAGTGACAGACCAAACTCCCCGTTTAACGCACTGCAAACAACCACAAACAGTCCATTTGCACAACCGCAAACTCCCCATTTGCACAAGGTTGGATACCAAGCTAGCCATGTCCCGTTCCTTGTCCTCACTGATGTCATTGAAGGTCTCTTCCTCCACCCAGCAACGTACAACACCAAGGGTCCCCGAAAGGTGACAACAAGCCCCCTGGGACGCCTGCTGTGTTTGGTCTTCCACCTCCTCAAAGCCACCTTACTCCTCTGACTCCTCTTCTTCAGACTCCTCTCACTGCATTGCCTCTCTCTGCATTATTATAAGGTGTGTTAAGTAGTACTACTCTAATTAGTTTAAAACCTGTTACAGCACATATCAGGGGGCGTGTATAAGGCCTGTTTTTTTTAGAACCAGGAGATGGAAAAAGATGCTTTGTTGGTCGTATCACTTCAATTTTGGGGCACGGCACGTGCAGTCAAAGGTGCCACCAGATAGGAGTGAGGGGTTTGTAAGTACTACTCTTAACAGTTTAATATTTGTTACGTCACCTATCAGGGGGCGTGTATAAGGCCTGGATTTTTAGAACCAGGAGATGGAAAAAGATGTTTTGTTGGTCGTATCACTTCAATTTTGGGGCACTTTGTGACATTAGCTTCTTACGCTCAAACATGTCCTTTACAGGCACCTGACTATGGGCAGATGAGCAGGAACTGCTCAAGGCGAGAGACGGAGTGGCGGATGGTTGAGAGGGGGCAAGCAGGACAGCAGTGGTTGATGTGGCTTTTGATGCTGCTCCAGGAGGAGGATGGCGGCTTTTTAGTTTGTGCGCTGCTTGCACTCATGTGTTGGTCTGGAGTCACCCAAACATTAGGTCTCAACCTGTAGAGGATAAGGGAACCAGGCTACTCTAGAGCTCATTCATCATTACAGGTTTTGACAGATAGTATGCGTGCAAGCTACTGTGACAACAGATATGAGTGGCACTGTGCACTTGCAGAAGTTGGTAGAGTAGACGCTGTAGGTCTGACACACACGCTTGCAGTCAACTAACTGCTATGCAATCTACAGTACAATTTGACTGGGGGTCTATAGAGGGACATTAGTACTGACCTTTATCTGACTGGGTGTCTATAGAGGGACATTAGTAATGACCTTTATCTGACTGGGGGTCTATCGAGCGACATTAGTAATGACCTTTATATGACTGGGGGTCTATAGAGGGACATTAGTACTGACCTTTATCTGACTGGGTGTCTATAGAGGGACATTAGTAATGACCTTTATATGACTGGTGGTCTATAGGTGACATTAGTACTGACCTTTATCTGACTGGGTGTCTATAGAGGGACATTAGTAATGACCTTTATCTGACTGGGGGTCTATAGAGGGACATTAGTACTGACCTTTATCTGTCTGGGGGTCTATAGGTGACATTAGTCCTGACCTCCTGCTGCAGTATTATTACTCCCAGTACTCCCAGGCTTGCTACTATTAGATATAATAACCTCAGTTTCGTTTCCTTATCTGTTGGTAACATCAAAATATGATTATTAAATATTTCATATTTGTTTGTTTTTTCTCCCAAAGTGAACCCCTTTGTGTGTGTCCCACAGATGTGGCGTTTTCACTCTGCGTATGTCGGATTTGCACCGCTCAAAAAGTATGAAAAGAGACCCCCCCCCCCCTTGAAGCCCATTAATGACATCATCAGTAAATTGTATGTAACAGATTCCAGTGTTTAGGGTTTATGACCCAATACTGCGATCATATGATTTATGACAAAAATCCGTATTTGTCGTATTATTCATATTCGCGTGCATCTTTGTGTTACATTTCCTGATACTTTTATTATATTGTTCTTTATATATTTACTAGCGACTTGCCCGTCAAAAAATGGCGGCAATAAGATTGTAAGGCAGGTAATGGTGTTTGGACGAGACATTCATTTTGTTGGCGGTCGGAGATCCTTCGGCGCTCATTGCGAGGCTGTTGGTTGTATTTTTTTTCTGATAGGCGCTTTTGCTGTTATTCTTTGGTCGGCGGTGATGTGTTTTTTGCACTTATTGCAAGGCTTTGTGTGCTATGAGCAGCGTTGGCGCTCGTTGTGAGGCGCTCAGTGAATGGCTTTTATGTTTAATGTGATAATGTTTTTTTTTGTGTATATGTATTTTTGTATGCTAATGAAATAATTACTAAATGAATATACTTTACCTATTTGTAAGTAATATATGCAGGAAGCATTGTGCTGAAGAGCTGACAATCTGTTTTCATGTTCCTGCAGCATACAATGTAGGTTTTCATTGCTGTGGAGCTGCTGTGTAAGTGTCAGCAATGTGCGCAGTGTGTAGTGTAAATAGGCTGCGTGCGCGAGGGGAAGCCGTTAGGGTAGCTGGGTACTTCTGCATTGTGTAAGTTAGTGTTGTAAAATGGCGGGGAATGTGGATGTGGTACGCGGGTGTGGATGATTTAGCGTACTTGTTAATAGTGTATCTTTACCTCGTACGGCTTTTTAGGAAAATCCGTATGTGTTTCGCGTGTTTAGGGTCCTGTAGCCTCGTTTTCTTTTTTTCAACGGACATTTTTTCTCTCACTTAGGTGATTTTCGGGTGTCTAAACTCATGAATTTGGACTTAAATGGAGGTGTAACTTCACTTGCAGAGGTCCTCGGTGCCCGCCTTGCTGTGGGTAAGCTTTTTATGTGTTTGTTGTGTGTATCTATTGTGTTTTTAATGTTTTTAAGTGCTCGCGGTTCGGGCGTTAAGGTCGTATTTTTGTGAGCTCGTAATGTTTTTTTTCTAAGTCCCGTATTTTTGGATGGTAAGTCCGTAAATTTGATGGTGTAAGTCCCGCCTGCGGCTCATTGCAGCCGAGGTGGGAGCCTTCGGCGCTCCTTGCCAGCAACTCTGGCCCTGGCTTCGCAAGCCCGCAGCGTTAGCAACAACCCACCTGCTCACAACTATATATGTGATATCTGCAACGTCTTCCCCAGTTGGCACTTGTAAATCGGCTAAGCGACAAAAAAAATGGCGTCCGGAAAAAATGAAAACGAGGCTACACGACCCCAAACCGCGCAAAACATCGCCAGCCATGTACGACTTTTACCTAGGAACAGACGAGGTACAAAATACACTATTAGAAACGCGTAACACATACACAATCGCCACCATTTTACAACACTAACATGCAACTAATAACATTACAAATCTAAAATGGCGCGTTACACGACTATCCAAGCGGTTTCCCCTTGTGCACTGCGCACATTGCTGACACTTACACCTCAGGTCACCAACAGTCCAAATGTACACTGTAAGCTGCAGGAAAATCAAAACAGATTGTTAGCTCTTCAGGATATTGATCACTGGATATATTAATTACAAATAGGTAAAGTATTTTAGTAATTAATTAATTCATTATTATTAAAAAAAATATCTATAAAAAAATACGCTTAATAGCATATTTTACACTGCCGTTACTTTACATTCATTAACGCTTCGCACTTCCTAATACATTTGTTCATTCACAATAGTTATTATCGTGCATTCATTTAATAAGTATTAATTAGTAATGGAAAATAAAAATGTAGACTTTACACTACACTAAAATGTTTTACTTTTTACTCTGCAGTTATATATCTGGATTACTGCTCATTGGCTGCCAGCGATAGCACTCTCAAAGCAGTTACAAATCTAAATCAGTTTATTATGCTCTGAGACCTGAATACATTTTTTTGTTTACACTGCACACAAAAAATTATATATTTAACACTGTACTTATATATCTGTCTTTGCGATGAGCGCCGAAGATTGATCGTTGCAAAGCACGAAACATGAAGGACACGAGGGAAGAGGCTCACAATGAGCGCCGAAGGTCCTCAGAGTACAAAAAGCATCACATTGTGTGGCAAACAGCATTGCCATGGCTTTAAACTTTAAACTTTATTGCGTCGTCATTTGTGCCAGGCAAGTCACTAGTGATATAATATAACATAATGCAATACAATATTATACAGTACACATGGGTGTTGGAACTGGGGGGGGGGGGTAAGGGGTAACCCCCCCCCCCCCCCCAGATTTCTTATCGTATGTATGTATGCATATAGAAGCTAACAGGGGAGGGGAGAGGGGGAGGAAGACACAGTGGAGAGGGGGAGGAAGACACAGGGCAGAGGGCGGTAGAGAAACAGGGTAGGGGAGAGGTGAGGGGAAGAGACACATGGGAGGGGGGAGAGACAGAGGAGAGAGTGGGGGGTAGATACACAGGGGAGAGGGGGGAAGAGACTAATGGGAGGGAGTGGTGAGGAGACACCGGGGAGAGGAAAGGGGGTAAAGACACAGAGGAGGGGGGAAGAAACACAGGGGAAGGGAGAGGGGGTAGAGACACAGGGGAGAGGGGGTGAGACACATGGGAGAAGGGGGAAGAGACACAGAGGAGGGGGGAGAGACACAGGGGAGAGGGAAGGGGGGAAAGACACATGGGAGGGGGGAAAGAAACACGGGAAGGGAGAGGGGGGTAGAGACACAGGGGAGGGGGGAGTGACACAGGGAAGAGGGAAGGGGAAAAGACACAGGAGAGGGGGGAAAGAAACACTGGAGAAGGGAGAGGGGGTAGAGACACAGGGAAGGGTGGGAGAGACACAGGGGAGAGGGGGGGAGAGAGACACATTGGAGGGAGTGGGGGGGGAGACACAGGGGAGAGGGGGGAGAGAGACACATGGGGGGAGTGGGGGGGAGACACAGGGGAGGTCTTGTGCTTTATTATTATTCTTATTATTACATAGTTACATAGTTACATAGTAATTAAGGTTGAAAAAAGACTTTCAGTCCATCAAGTTCAACCTGTTAAGATCTCCTCTGATCTGCAATATGCGGATTAGTTATTAATTAAATTATTGATTAAATAATTATTAATAGTATAGTATTGGAGAATGAATAAAGAGTTAGTCCATCAAGTTCAACCTTTTTAGATCTCTATTGATCTTTTTAATTTGGACTATTTATTATTATTGTTAATTGTTAATTATTGTTAATTGATCCAGAGGAAGGCAAACATAAAAAAAAAAAACCATTGAAACTTTGCCAATTGTCTCATAAGGGGAAAAAAAAGCAAAATTCCTTCCTGACCCCAGAAACTGGCGATCAAATTTCTCCCTGGATCAATATTCCTTGCTAGTTATCTAGGATAGCCTTGAATGCCCTCTTTATTCAGAAATATATCTAACCCCTTTTTGAAGTTGTCTATCGAATTCGCTGTCACCACCTCCTTTGGTAGAGAATTCCACAGTTTAACCACCCTAACTGTGAAGAACCCTTTTCTTTGTTTAAGGTGAAATCTTTTTTCCTCTAACCTCAACGGATGTCCTCTTGTCAGTTGAAAATCTCTTGCTACAAAAAGTTCACTTGACAAAGCCTTATATTGACCCTGGATGTATTTAAATAACGTAATCATATCTCCTCTTAGACGCCTTTTTTCTAGCGAAAATAAGTTTAATTTTGCTAGTCTTTCTTCATAACTTAGCCCCTCCATTCCCCTTATTAGTTTTGTAGCCCTTCTCTGTACTTTTTCCAGCTCTAAAATGTCTTTTTTGTGAGGTGGTGCCCAAAATTGTACTCCATATTCCAAATGAGGGCATACTAGAGATTTGTATAATGGCAGAATTATATCTTCTTCCCTGGCTTCTATACCCTTCCTAATACATGCTAATATTTTATTTGCCTTTGCAGCCGCTGCTTGGCTTTGAGCGCTGTTACCTAGGTGGTTGTCCACTAGTACTCCCAAATCCCTTTCAATATCTGATACCCCTAGATTTGCTCCATTAAGATTATAGATTGCTTGGCTATTGTTCCTTCCCAAATGCATAACCTTACATTTATTTGTATTAAATCTCATCTGCCATTTAGCCGCCCATTTCTCTAATTTATGCAAATCCTTTTGTAGGGAAAGTACATCATTATCTGATTTTATTACCTTGCACAACTTAGTGTCATCAGCAAAAATGGAGACACTACATTCGAGTCCTACTTCAATGTCATTAATAAATATGTTAAAAAGGAGAGGACCCAATACTGAGCCCTGAGGAACCCCACTTATCACATTAGACCAATCGGAGTATGTTCCATTTACAACAACCCTTTGCTTCCTGTCTTTTAGCCAGCTCTCGATCCATGAGCAGATATTTACTGCAATTCCTGTATCCCTTAGTTTGCTCACTAGTCTTCCATGTGGCACTGTATCAAATGCCTTTGAAAAATCTAAAAAGACTACATCCACTGAGTTGCCCTGATCCAAGTTCCTACTAACCTCCTCATAAAAACTAATTAGATTGGTCTGACACGACCTTTCCTTCATAAATCCATGTTGATTGCTACCTATGATCCTGTTCAAATAGACATATTCTTGTATTCTGTCCCTTATTAACCCTTCTAAAAGCTTCCCAACTACAGAAGTGAGGCTCACTGGTCTATAATTCCCCGGATTTGCTCTAGATCCCTTCTTAAATATAGGTATCACCTCTGCTTTTCTCCAGTCATCTGGTAGAGACCCTGTAGTGAGCGAGTCTTTAAAGATTAGATATAATGGTTTGGCTATTACAGAACCCAGCTCCCTCAGTACCTGGGGCTTTATTAACATTTATTTTCTCCAACCTCTTTTGTATTTCTTCCTGCGTTAACCAATTATTTAGTGAAGGTAGTGTAGCCCCATTATGTTGCAGTGTCCCAACCACTGGTACCTCCCTTGTGTAAACCGACGAAAAGTACCTATTTAGCTCATCTGCCTTTTCCTGGTCACTAATTATCAGATGGCCTGTGTCACATTGTAATGGTCCTATCGATTCCTTCCTGGCCTTCTTCCCATTAATATATTTATAAAATATTTTAGGGTTAGTCTTACTTTCCATTGCAACTGACTTCTCATTTTCTATTTTAGCCAGTCTAATATTTTAGCCAGTCTATTATTACTATATAATGTGTAGATGTACCGGCTGGGCATGCTCTTGTGCATTATTATTATTATTATTATTATTATTATTATTAGTATATAATGTGTATATGTACAGGCTGGTCATGCTCTTGTGCATTATTATTATTATTATTATTATTACTATGTAATGTGTAGATGTACCGGCTGGGCATGCTCTTCTACATTATTATTATTATTATTATAATTATTACTATATAATGTGTAGATGTACCAGCTGGGCATGCTCTTGTGTATTATTATTATTATCACATATATAGTTGTGAGCGTACGAGTTGTTGCTAACGCTGCGGGCTCAGAAGTTTCAGTGGGCTCAGTTTCTTTCTACATATATATATATCTTGCCTTGACTACTGTCAATGGCACCTTCAACCATATTCAACACTCTGCATCACCTTTCTATCAGTCACGCCACTGGTTTTCCATAGCCTCCAGAATAAAATTTTAAGTCATCACCCTAAAAAAGCCCTCAACAACAGCCCTCTGCGATCTGCTAATGACCTTCTTCTTACCTCCTCTCACTTCCACTATCAGGACTTTTCATGCGCTGACCCTCCATGCCTTGAACCACTAGAGTATCTTCCTGTCTCAAAACCTCACAAAAAAAGCATCTGTTTAACGAAGCTTTTCACCTTCATTCTTAATATGCACAATACACTTATCACCGACCTGTACCACACCCAAGTCCTTTAGATTGTAAGTTTGTGAGTTTTCAATCTTGTAAGATGCTTTAGGGAAAGCACTATTTAAATTTGTCTGACAATTTGCCAGTCTCCACTGTGTTTATGTCCTTGTTTCCAGCACTTTGATGGAGGAATACAATTACAGGAGGATTTAATATTTTTCCAAATTTTGCTATACATTGAGCCTTTGTTACAATACTAATAATTCAAACAAATCAAAGAAAATAACAGGTCTAGTTTCCACTGAAGCACTACCGTTACTGATAAATACTTTCCGCACTTTCTAACTCCCATCCGGCTAAACCTGGATGAAGCAAAAACAAAACATATAGTCCAATAGTCTGATAAAAAATACTTTCAGAACACCGTTCCTTCTCTCTATTGCAAAAAGGACACCAGACCCAGGCTGTTGTGTCTCTATCTGCATCTTTTTCCAGCTTCAAACACTTATTTTTTGTGACTCTTTTTCCAACTCATGCCAGCTGTACATATTTTGGGTGTCTTTTCTCCAGCTTCAGACAAACACTTCTCTCTGTTTTTCTCTCCTTGTCTAACTCAAACTCTGATTGTACACTCAGTCCTTTAGCAGCTTCGTGCTGGTGTCCGTAAATAATGCCCTATCCAAGTTCCCTGAGCAGTCTTAAGCCATGAATGACCAGGTGTATCTAATCAACTGCTCAGATAAATTAACAATTTCAGACATCTTGGCCAAAGGAAGTTTTGTAAAGTCTGTCGCACACAAAACCACCTTGTATCACTCTGTCACAATTTGCATAATAACACATATATTTAGAGTATTGTATGCAAGCACACAAAGATACTTTAGTATTGCTCCATCATTACTTTCCTTTGTCTTTCCTATTGCTATCCCTATCCAATTATTGACAT
This sequence comes from Discoglossus pictus, assembly GCA_027410445.1. Lineage (NCBI taxonomy): Eukaryota > Metazoa > Chordata > Amphibia > Anura > Alytidae > Discoglossus > Discoglossus pictus. Next base: position 222,770,314 of record CM050167.1, read on the forward strand.
GTACAAGGGTATTAGTACTAGATATATTTGTAACAATCATTTTCTCTGCCTAACATGGTAAATATAAAGACTAGTTTTTAAAATAATTCTAATTAGAAACTAGATCTATTCCTTTTTTAGGGCAATGCAGCTGTCATTACTTAGTTAATCATTTTGGCCTTAAATTTGACTACTGCAGTTCAAAAAAAGAAACATGTTTGTCAAGTATATAATAAACTAATATTAGCAGCTGTGTAAACTTTGGGCATAAAACATTTTTTGGGAAAATATGAATGTTTGAAGATAGAGCATATGAGTATATGACTCATTTTTCTGTTTGTTATATCACTTCCTCAGAGCTGGTTTTGTTTTTTTGGTGGAAGTGCAGGGAATGAGAAAATGGTAAAAAAATATATTATAAATAGAATTGTCATAAAATATGCTCACAAATAAATCCACTACAGACACAAGGGGTATGCATTTGGGATGGCGATCTCCAGACCCTAGACAGTCCAACCAGAAGAAACAATGGTTATCACAGGAGTAGCCCAGGGATGGAAACAACAAAGTTCAGGGGTATCATGTCCATCTCATGCTAGCACAGGGATGGATTTCCCTTGGGGAAGACTGGAGTTGGCTCTGTTGGGGAAGAAAGAGTAGCAGGTACCATAATACTTTATTACAGATTTCTACTACATCAGGGTTGTCATGAAAAATATATGACAACCATTTGACACAGGTAATTGTTCTCCTTCACAGAGCAGCAGGCTGTGTGGTGTACCCCCCAGATTCCAACAGTTTGCACCAGAAGTTTCAGTGGGCTCAGTTTCTTTCTATAGACATCTTCTTCTATCAGCGGTCAGTTTGTTGAAGAAGTACTACTCTGGGTTAAATACTGGTAGAAAGATTATAAAAAAACAGTTGCAATATATCTTACAACCCCCGTAGACTATGTAACTGATGAAAGTATCATCTGATCAAGTCTTCAACATTATCGTATTGTATATTCCTGATGATGTTACCTATTTTTTTGAGAACAGAATTACTATATTCAGTAAGTATTAATTCTTACCTCTCTGACCTTCACTATTTTACTTGATATTAGTTTATTTAATGTCATTTATTTTAACCTGGATTTAGCCTGGGCAACTATGTATCGGACTTCAATTGGGCCCTTAGTCTGTCCAATATTAAAAATGGTCCTCTATTTAACTGAGGCTATTATCTGTGGGGTGAAGTTTGAATGATATAAGATTGTCTCATATCTCCTAACCAGCATTTCTTAGACCCCTGCATCAAATTGTGCTTTGGTTCACTCTTTAGTCTTACCCAAGGTGCTGTTCTGCAAATCAATTTCCTTAAGGGCTTCTTCTAATTTTCTACCTGTCATAACCTCAAAGGGTGTCACCTCTGTTGAAGAGGAAGGATTGGCACTCATTGCCGTTGATAATATAGGCCTCCATTCCATGTGTTCAGGTAGCATCAAGAAACGCCTCCCTCATAACTATGGGACCTTTTCCTAGTTTCTTATTATATGGCTCCTGTAAAAAAAAAAAAAAAGCAAATATAATTCACACCAAGGAGTGTACAGGCACACTGCTCTCTAACCCTAAAGTGGGCTTGCAGCCTGGTCTGATACTCATAGCAATGCTGCAGCATGGTGCCCACCACATGAACACACTACACTAGTTCTAGTATCCTCCCCCATCCCTATCTATAAAAAAACAGTTCCTATGGTAGATAAGTAGGTAAACATCCCAAAAATAATAAAGGGTTTATGATCCCTCTGCCTTTGACCCACTACTCCTTATAAGTCCAAGGATACCTGGGTTTCCTCCTCAATACCCACTAAGAGTGAATGGCCCGGGATTCCCCCTGCCCAAAGGATATGAGGCAGGCGATCCCCCCCCCCTGCCAACTTGCTATGAGTTGCGAAATATCCTAAAGGAAATACACACTGTGTGTATGCGAATACAAAACAAACAACCCTTATTGATGCATATCACTTTTATATACAACCCAGTCCTTTTCATATGAGGAGGCCTGACAATCAAATAGCTTTTGTGTCAAGTGTGCTATTAACTGCCTCCTGTGGTGAGGAGACTGTAAGTCTATGGGAGTATGACCAGTTGCCATCTTCCTTCCTGACTCTAGCCCAGTAAGGGTAATTATCACATTAGTGTCATTTAGTTGGCTTCCCTTGCCAGGAAAGTCGCACAGGATTGGAGCTGATGGAAATATCCCTTTTGTAGACAAGGCGTCTCCTCAGGTTTTTCCCTTGTACTATAGGGCCTCTACAGACCTCATCTCTCTAATATCTAGTTCCTGATGTCCCCCTGTCAACTCAACATCTGCCTAAGTGGGGGTCCAATTAACATGCATTTGTCAGTTAATTCATAAATCGCTGTTGAAATATCTTGCATTACTTATAAATACATTCATTTTACCAGTAATATTAAACAAGTCTCTAGCACAAAGCATATTCTGAACACACATAATTTCTTTAAACATTACCCATACAAACAGCTTTTCACATTCCATAGCAAGCCCCATTTTTATTGAAGTATTAGCAATCACACGGGCTGGGGTTACAAATAACATGATTCATGATTCAAATACAAGGTTCCCCCTCAGAGCCCACACAGTTCATAGTCCCCAAAAGTCCAGTGGCGAGCCCTTCTGGGCATGACATAACCCCTACACCACAGGGGTCTACATTTATCCAAATTTATCCCCAATACCACGGAGGTCCTCAACAGACCGAGTGACACCTAACATTAACCCCATACCATGCCACATGTTATCACTAAACATAACAAATCTAACAATAATTACAGGGGTATAAGTAACTATAAACATTGGGGTTCTAATGGGTCCCCATGGCACATAAAATTAAGCCTGGTGCTATGGGCTTCCTCAAGGACTTCCCCCTTGCACCACCATAGAGATCCATATTGGATTCTTGTGTAGTCTAAACCCCCAAATCCCTAACAATGAAAGTTACCACAAAAAAAACACTATCAAAAATAAAAAAAGAACTTACACTTGGAAGGGGGCAAAAACATACTTTACCTATCCTTTGATGTCCTCCAGCAGTCATCAATGATGGCAATCTGTGAATTCAGATTGGTTAGACAAATAACCATTCAGGGTCAAAACAAAAAATGGTTTCTGATTGGTTGAAATGTGATTGACACATATTTCAGCCAATCAGAATACTTAAAATTCCTATTTAAGGCTTAAAAGCTTGCCATTATTAGTAGCTGGAGCTCCTCAAAAGGATTAATTTTAGTAGCCACGGGGGTCTGTTAAGGACATCTGTGTTATAGGGGTTAATTTTAGTAGCCTCTGAGATCCATTAAGGGGGGTTCATTTTTCAATTTTTAGAATCCACAGGGTCCAGTCCAGTATTATATATTATAATATTCCATATTTACAAGATTTGGAGTTTGCATAAAAATGTTCCCTGGTAGCAAATATATATATATATATATATATATATATATATATATATATATTTATATTAAAGAACTATCTTTATCTTCATATACCTGTTTCTGCACCATATAATCTCAAGAAATACAAGGTTTACATTATTTTATAGGAATGTGCAACAGTGATATAATTGCAAACACTATCATTCATACATGCACGGCATATGTAAAACTGGTTAACATATATACTAATTTGGAATATTTCTGCTACATACAGTATGGTATAGTATATTAAACTTTGTTGATGCTCTCAATATTATGTTAAATCAATGTAAAATTGAGATTAAAAGGATTATTATTTTTCTTTTTCTTGAAGGACAGATAAATATGATGATTCTGACAGTGTGCTCATATATGATATAGTTTGTCCTACAAAAAGCTGAAGGAAATTCAGGGTCCACTAGTTTTTTGACTAACACTGAAATAAAGTAAGATTATTTGCATACATCTCCATGTGCAGTGATATAATAAACAGGCTTTCTTTAATGTGGCCATTTATATCCAACTGAGCTAGCACATTTTAGTCTAACATTTCTGTAAATGTTTATCTGAGAAATCAAAATATGTAGAATAAATTTCATTTTTGCTGATATGCGATTTTGCTAAAGTGCAAAACAAGTTAATAGATAGTCAAATTTATTATGTTTTTTTTCAAATGTAAATTATATTACAGACTGCTATATACAGAATGTTAGAGAGCAATACAATTGTGTAACTTTTTAAAGAATATTCTGTTCATTGTATTCATAATATTGTGCAAACAAAAGTACAAAATTTCCTGACATAGTGAAATCTAAACTTTGAGACTGCAGGAAAGCACTGTAAAAATATTTTGGGGTAAAACTTATACTCCATATACTACTGTGTTAAAAGTAAATTAGTTTGGGCTCTTGAGTGCAACAATAAGACATAAACCCTAACGTAGCTATTACATGTTATCAATGAGCCTCATTCAATTGCAAGCCAGCAAGTCTCGGGATGTAGACCGTAAGTCTGCGGGCCTGCTGCGGGCTCACAGCATCCGCAACTTATGGTGCTATTCAATTCGGAAGACCGCAAGTTATGGTCCGATAGCGAAATTCGGAAACCATGCCATCATATGTAGCATTTGCGAATTTGACCGTGATCAAGTGGATTTTCCTTTGCAAGTAAAGGCTAATACATTGCAGAGTGCACTAATTATGCCCAGATGAGAGGGGTGTTGCTTGACTGTGTTAAACTAGTATAAAGGTTTGTGAACTGTTGGGGGCTGTTTGCAAGTGGATTTTCCTTTGCAAGTATATCAGCCTTGCAAAGTGCACTAATTGTGCCCAGGTGAGAAGTTAATATAAACAGGAGAAGGGGCGAACTTGTGAGCTTACAACATTTCTAGTATCAAGTGCAATTCTAGTAAAAGTGTAAGAGTTTAAATAAAAGAAGGGAGTTCAAAGAAAATGGAGGGCAGATTTATAGTACAAAGGAGGAAAACAAATATATATATATATATATATATATATATATATATATATATATATATATATACCGTGTATACTAGAGTATAAGCCGAGTTTTTCAGCCCTTTTTTTAAGGCTAAAAAGGCCCCCCTCGGCTTATACTCGAGTCACTCACCCCCCGTGTCCCTCTACCCCCCCCCGTGTCTCTCTACCCCCCTGTGTCACTCTACCCCCCTACCACCCAGGGCTCTCTACCCCCTGTGTCTCTCTACCCCCCTGTGTCTCTCTAACCCCCTGTGTCTCTTTCCCTCCCGCCTCCTCATCCTCAAGCCCCCCTCGTCATTCTCCCTCCTCAACCCCCCTCCTCAACCTAAACCCCCCTCCTAAATACCTCCCCCTCTCCCCTCACTTACCTGCTTCTGCTCCAGCCTGTGCTCCTTCTGGACCCGGCGCGCATGTGACATCACATGCACGCTGCGTCATTAGCATATACCGGGTATATGCTAATTAGGCGGCGCGCATGTGACGTCACATGCATGCCGGGTCAAGGAGCGGAGGCCGGGTCAAGGAGCGGAGGCCGGAGCAGAAGCAGGTAAGTGAGGGGAGAGGGGGAGGTATTTAGGGGGGTTAAGGTTGAGGAGGGGGGTTGAGGTTGAGGAGGGAGGTTGAGGATGGGGGGGTTGAGGATGAGGATGGGGGGGTTGAGGATGAGGATGGGGGGTTGAGGAGGGAGAACGAGGATGGGGGGTTGAGGAGGGAGAAGGAGTATGGGGGGTTGAGGAGGGTGGATGAGGGGAGGTTGAGGAGGGGGGTTGAGGTTGAGGAGGGGGGTTGAGGATGGGGGGGTTGAGGATGGGGGGTTGAGGAGAGGGGTTGAGGAGGGAGGATGAGGATGGGGGGTTTGAGGTAAACATGAAATAAAGTATTTTTTGGGGCCGATTTCCAAGCTTGAGAATATTGTACTAATTAGACCTAACTTCAATTTCACTTTTAATAAAAGAACTGTAGTGTTTGTATATGCGCATTTAAAGTGCTCCGGACATGTCATTAAGCCCTTTGTGAGTCCTCCTTGGTAGCTGTAACTTGTTCTTCGACTATTGACATTTGCGGGCTTGATGGCTTGTTTAGAGAGGGGGAATCTTAGCATTTGCGATTTTAGCGTTCGTAAGTCTTGCAATCGTGAAAGATCAAAGGCTTGGAGGGGCATTAACTTGTGTTGTGAACCATCGCAGTGAATCGGAGGCCGGAGCCTGTAACTCGATCAGAGACCACAAAAAGATGCCAATTAAATAGCAAAATAACTTGCGGTCTACATTTCCGAAGCCTGGACCTCCCGAAAGCTCAATTGAATGAGGTTCAATATGTGTAAATCTTAATAAGTGATCACTACTTCTGATTTTTTTCCTGCTCTACTTGTGTCTCTTCTAAAAATGTGATAACATGGCTCCCATTAGAACTCTAGCCTAATGCTATATGCTCTATAGCTCTGCGGGTACCCACAGGGAGTCTAAACCTTAAAATTAAAACAAACACCTGTAGCACTAACTAAACCCACACCAGGGACTGATACATAATAAGAAACAACCGTCACTCTAATAAAAGCTATACCCTTTTGCTGTGGTTGTGGCAGGGAAAGAGTTAAAAAGAAACAAACATGAATACAGTGGGTTAATGACCAATCTGTCTGTGCCCGCTACCTCTCATACTGTATATAAAATGACCTCTAGTGAGTCTCATGACCTACTGAACACCTTGGTGACACTGCCCCCCTTTTCCTCCACCCCTTTTACTTTGGGCCACATAAACCCCTCATTAACCTCCTTACCTTCTCTAAATACATAATAATTGCCTTGTGGTGGTTCCAATGAACCTACATAATACCAAACGCATATAAGTGTGGCTACTGACTCCAAAAAAAACCTACTGCTATCTCCATAGAGTCCTATGGACCCCATACCACCTAATAATAACCGCGTACTATGAGGTTCTCTATGGACCCCATGGCACCCTTTCTAACGTCATTGGGGTTCTTATGGGCAGCCATGGACCGTATCCCTTCATGGGGTTCCCTAAGGGCCCCCATAGTTCCTTACATTACCCAATTAAACAACCAACCAAAAATTAAGTATATCAAATGAAACATCTTTACAATATTAAAAATATACGAAAAAAACAAAATGCATAAAATAAAAAAGAATTATAAAAAAAATTCAAATAATAAAATAATACATAATTAGAATTTAAAAAATACTGAAAATAATAAGAAAGTATGTAGGGGGAAAAATAATAAACCAATGTCTAGACAACAATCTGTATCCAATAGCCATGGTCCACAATGTCCCGATCATCAGTTGTTATGCCTAATAGCCACTCTAATATAGATTGTAGCCATGGGTCCTCATCTGTTGCCCATTATGGAAAAGGCCTTTTCTTTCTTGCTTGAAGACCTCTGCAGGCTAGGAATTTGTCAGGATTAGCAGTTTCTAGTAGTCTGGTTCAGGTAAATTGTTTTAGAAAAGGCATAGAAGATATTTATACATAAAATAACATGTTTATTTTGCAACACATTGATGTAAAATCAACAATAGCAAGAAAAAGCTCCTTTACTGTTGAAACTATTATTTTAATCTTAGTAAAATTAGGGCCCTCCTGACAATTTGTTTTACTTACAATAGTACATTAAAGTTAGTGAGAATATGTATGATCAAAGTCTATGATAAATATGTATATATACAGTATATATATATATATATATATACATACAGTATACACACACACACACATATATATATATATATATATATATATATATATTTCAGACAAATCATTGTCCACTGGAGAAGGAACTGGCAACTTACTCCAGTAACCTTGCTACGAAAATCTTATGGATTTTCACAACCAGACAAGGGCCCCTATTCAATTGTAAGTCTGCAGGCTTAAAATTTGCAACAATTAAAGAGCAATTCAATTGATCAAGCCCTCAGCTACTTGGCCAAAAGTCTAGAGCCACATTCAATTTCAACTTCATTGCAGTATGCCGAATGTCTGCGTCAGTGTTGCTGGCTCGCACTGTGCTATAATTCCGGTGCTATTCAATTGAACAAGGCCGCAACTCACTGCCCGTGATTCGAATTTGTAAACCCTGGTTTCCTATGAAAGCAGAGCAGGGCTTGCGCATGCCAGTAGCTACTGCTTAGATAGAGCCAATAGTAAATGAGACAGTCATCATGAGGGCAATCAAACCTGCTGGAATTCCCGAAGGCTCACTAAAGGAAACCTTGCTGCTGGGTCCCCACATGAACCCCAACACACAAATAGTTAACCCTTAACATTAACCCCCCTATGCAGCGGGATCCGCATGGGGACCCCTGCAGGGTCCCTACATAACCCTTGCTGCGGAGGTCCCAATCAGGAATCCCACACCATTTAAAATTCAAATATCTTGTCTTGCAGGTCCTTAAAGGACCTTTGTTACCATTGTAATTAGCCCCTGCCTAAAATTAGTGCAGCCTTGGGGAATTGTATCAATTGAATAGCGATTTGCAATTTTTGCGTTCGTAAGTCTTGTGAAAGATCAAGGCCGTAACTCGTAACCCATTTGGAGCCCGCAAAAAGATGCCAACTGAATAGCAAATTAACTTGCAACCTCACTTACAGGCTAACGGATCGCCTGAAACCTCAATTGAATGACGCTCCTAAATCATAAACCATGCACCCGTAAGCAGCATTTCAGAGCAAGATCATGATCAATTAAGCAAGGCCGTAACTGTCGATTTCGAAACAGCTAATAGTAAATGAGACCATCATCATGACATCAGTAAAACATGGAGGTCAATCAATTAGCTTTTAGAAGTCCGATATGCGTTCGGGCTCATAATCCGTCAATGTACAAAGTAATAAAAATGAATGATGATACTGTTCTAGTCTATGTGGATGGCCTGATATGTATTAACTCCTTGATTACCGAAATTGATATAACACGGAAATGAAACGTAGATTTGCGAGTTCGAGACTGTTGCGCAATTAATTCTAATGTCTTACATCGCTTTCCCCATCTTTTAAAGTGCAATATTGACTATTCTTTTGCATGTACAGTGCTACGTTCAGGTGTTTAACCCCCTTGCGAATCCTTGCCAGTATTTTTTTCTAAATTTGCCATTTACGGGTGTGAAATCAATTGTGGGCTTGAGGAGTTGTAGCAATTGAATAGCGATTTGCGATTGTAACATTTACTGGCTTAGAAGATCAAAGGCTTAGATGGGTTGAAGTTATGATTTGACAACCGCAGGGATTTTCAGCCTGTAACCCGGGCTCCATTACGGGCTCCAGTAACTAACAATTGCTGTTCTTAATGACATTATACGTTAGGGTCATCATTTAAAATTGTATTATGGAGGATATTGGAAGCCAGTGGTGTGACTAACAGAGAAGTGAAGCAGATACTGAGTGTTGAGTATGGTAGATGAGTCTGCCGAAGGAGTTCATTTTGGATTTGAGTGGAGACAGTTTAGTGATGAAGAGGCCAGCAAGAGTTTGTTATTGATTGTATTTGAGGAATGAAAGAGAGGGAACAATAGAAATCAAAGACAACGGGTCTGGGAGGTGGGAGTGATGATAGCATTGCAAAAACATATTTGTTAATATATACTGTATCTCACAAAAGTAAGTACACAGCTCACATTTTTGTAAATGTTTTGTTATATCTTTTCATGGAACATCACTGAAGAAACTACACTCTGCTACAATGTAAAGTAGTAGATGTACAGCCTATATAACAGTGTAAATGTGTTGTCCCTCAAAATAACTCAACACACAGCCATTAATGTCTAAAACATTGTCAACAAAAGTGAGTACATCCTTAAGTGGAAATGTTCAAATTGGGCCCAATGAGCCATTTTCCCTCCCCAGTGTCATATAACTCATTAGAGTGACAAGATCTCAGGGGTGAATGAGCAGGTGTGTTAAATTTGGTATTATCGCTCTCACACTCTCTCATACTGGTCACTTGAAGTTCAACATGGAACCTCATGGCAAAGAACTCTGTGACAATCTTAAAAAAAGAATTGTTGCTCTACATAAAGATGGCCTAGGCCATAAGAAGATTGCCAAGACCCTGAAACTGACCTGCAGCATGGTGGGCAAGACCATACAGTGGTTTCACAGGACTGGTTCCACTCAGAACAGGCCTCACTATGGTCGACCAAATAAGTTGCGTGCACATGCATGTTCAGAGGTTGTCTTTGGGAAAAAGATGTATGAGTGCTGCCAGCATTACTGCAAAGGTTGAAGGGGTGATAGGTCAGCCTGTCAGTGCTCAGACCATACGCCGCACACTGCATCAAATTGGTCTCCATGGCTGTCGTCCCAGAAGGAAGTCTCTTCTGAAGATGATGCAAAAGAAAGCCTGCAAATAGTTTGCTGAAGACAAGCAGACTAAGGACATGGATTACTGGAACCATGTCCTGTGGTCCAATGAGACCCAGATAAACGTATTTGTATCAGATAGTGTCAAGTGTGTATGGCGTTAACCACGTGAGGAGTACAAAGACAAGTGTGTCTTGCCTACAGCAAAGCATGGTGGTGGGAGTGTCATGGTCTGGGCTTGCATGAGTGCTATCGGCACTGGGGAGCTACAGTTCATTGAGTGAACCATAAATGCCAACATGTACTGTGACATACTGAAGCAGAGCATGATCCCCTCCCTTCAGAGACTGGCCCGCATGGCAATATTCCAACATGATAACGACCCCAAACACACCTCCAAGACAACTATTGTCTTGCTAAAAAAGCTGAAGGTAAAGGTGATGGACTGGCCAAGCATGTTTCCAGACCTAAACCCTATTAAGTATCTGTGGGGCATCCTCAAACGCAAGGTGGGGGAGTGCAAGATCTCTAACATCCACTAGCTCCATGATGTCATTATGGAGGAGTGGAAGAAGACTCCAGTGGCAAGCTGTGAATCTCTGGTGAACTCCATGCCCATGAGGGTTAAGAAAGTGCTGGAAAGTAATTGTGGCTACCCAAAATATTGACACTTTGGGCCCAATTTGGACATTTTCACTTAGGTGTGTACTCGCTTTTGTTTCCAGCGTTTTAGACATTAATGGCTGTGTGTTGAGTTATTTTGAGGGAACAGCTAATTTACATTATTTAAAGGCTGTACACTTACTACATTGTAGCAGAGTGCCATTTCTTACAAAAATGTGAGGGGTGTACTCACTTTTATGAGATACTGTATATATATATATATATATATATTTTTTTTTTATATATATATATATATATATACACACATGAAGAGTGAAGTAGCCAAGAGTGTCCAATAATGTAGATACATCCAAGTATGGCAGTATATAGTGATACCTTTTTTATTGGACAAACATTTTAGTTATTTTAGTTATAGTAGTACCTTTCTTTTTTCAAGTCAAAAGCAACACAGAATAAATCAATCAAGAGTATCATAAAAAGGAGAAGAGATTCAGAGTGGAACAGACTGCAAATATCATAAAATATGTACTGATTGGTCAAGTATGCATGTCTATAGACAATGTTTGAGATAAGGAAAATGAACAGTAATATAAGTTAGGGCCTTATTCAATATTTGACTTAATAAAGAGAGGTACTACTTTTGAAAGCTTGTCACTATAGCCGAAATGTTTGCCCAATTAAAAAAGGTTTCACTATATACTGCCATAATATGATTATTCATCTAGATTACTGGACACTCAAAGGTAAACTTACTCTTCATAACTATGAAATATACTGCATATGGCCTCATTTAGAAGCTACTGATTATGATGACATAAAAAAAGACAGTGACATATATTTTCTGTCACACTGTAAAAGAAGAAACTGAATTCCAAACTGACTCAAGGTCAAAAATTCACTTACAGCTAACCAGAGCTCTAGAACAATATTCTAAAAACACAAACTAAAGCACCATATACTATCTTTCCTTCAACAACATAATACAAGGGAACATGCAATACTACACATAATGCTGAACAAGTGGAAAAGGAAATTCAGCATCTCCAGATGAAATAGCATGATTCTATAAAGAAGAAAAATAAAAATCTTAACTGCCTCTCAGCAACAGAAGAGTGAGTGAATGATCCAAGTAATACTGCGATTTCTACTACTATTGCCAACCAAGCACCCAAAATGGGACAAACGCTTTCAAGTCAAACAACAAACACTCTTCCTGAAGACAGCTCAGACAACAGAGGAATTCTAAACCTATCAAACTACCAACTGACACACCCAGACATCTATGTTCTCTCTAAAGGATTATTGTTCTGTTCAAGCACAAACTGGATGAAATCCAACTGTATTCAAACCTGGAAGAATTCTTCAGGACACTGATGCTCACATAATACTTCTACAGCAAGGAGAATACCACAATATTATTGAATTATAACAGCAAGAAAAAGAACACACAGTTCACTCCACCACCTGGATGCAACCCTAAACTGGACAGTTACATAGAAAAGAGGCTTATACAACCTCTCTCCACTGGAAAGAGCTACCACAAAGGGTTTAAAAGGAAACGCTAACATCACCCTCAAACCTGCAGATAAAGGTGGTGCAGTTGTTATTATGAACACTCAGGACTACATAAAAAAAGGAAAGAGACAACTCACAGACAGTACCTATTACAAAAACCTTTATCAGGACCCTATGGAGGAATATAAGAATCAGCTCAGTAAACTTAATCAAACATTCCTTAAGAATATGCAGCATGGATTGGAGCAGCTCATACTCACCCATCCTACAACTGGGATGTTTACATTTTCTCACCTTATGGGTGATAGGGAGAACCAGACGTGGATTCCTTGCTCACTGTGCCTTAGGGAGTACTGCTACAACTCACTGACAAAGCCCACAGAGGCCCACAGGTCTAGGGTTTGCTGTTTCTCCTGCTCAGGGTAGAATTGCCTGGTATTTCGGGGCTGGGTTAATCTTTTGAGTGAGACCAGACTGATATACTACAGGATATTTTTCCCTGTGAAGGGCACACGTGAGTTAAAAGAGGTTGCTATCTGAGTAGGTAACCAGGCCTATAGAGCAAACCTACCATTCTCAGATGAGCACCTCTACTCTTTTTGTTTAGATGTTCTACATGCTGTCAAAGATCCACAAACCAGGAAACCCAGGGAGACCAACTGTTACTGGTATGGAAACACTGATTGAACAGATATCTGCCCTTTTTGAAAACATCCTTTAGCTGCTAGATACAATGCCAGCTGCTATATACAATACAATTTTCAACAAACTCAGTCAGATTAAAGACCTAGGTGCTAACTTGCTACTTGTCACCAAGGATGTTAAATATCTTTACAGCAACATCCCACACAAAGATGGTACTTAGGCATGCCTTACGTTTCTCCCAGCACACACTCAGAACCAAAAATATAACTCTGATACTATTGCCAAACTACTGGAATATATCCTGACCGCCAACTACTTCACCTTCAACAAACATAGGGCCATATGTTAATCCCCTCCATTGCAATTACGGGTGGTTTAGTAACAAAGTAAATCAGTACTCAAGGGGTTCATACATGTCAGGAAACCATGTTGCCTAGGAACGAATGCACTAACGCATATATATATATATAAACACAAATAAACACTATTATATTTAATTAATTTATAAATACAATTGTCACATCTTTTTAATTTCAAATAATAGAAATAATTAGAAACATAATATACAGTATTTATATATAAATGTAATGGTTCCTTGCCACAGTTACAGCACTTGTTCTCACTCATTATAATAATCATAACATTCTCATCTTCTATTTGCTTTTAGAGACATTTTTTATTAAAAGTTTGTTTCGGTACTTCCTGCACTGAAATTTCTTGTGGACAAAGATGAATTTATATTCATGTTGTTAAGTATTTAGCACTGTACTGTACATACAGGTACTGCTAAATTTGTCTCCTCCTCTGCGTTTTTTAGGTTATGACCACGTTGTTTTTTTATATATGCACTGTATGTGTGTAATAGAATTGTATTACATAAACCAAGTGTTAATGCATCTGTACAATGGAGCAGATGAAGACATGATGTAAATGCTATGCTCATTACTGGTTACATCTATTACATGGAGTGTTGAATGATGAGATTTGTATTATTATTCATCTGGTTACTATTACCTTTAATCCTTTAGGTTTCCCCCATTTTCCCAAATAGCCTCTTATCCTCTCAGATCTGCTCACAACACCCATAATATTAATGCGCAGTCAGATACATTTCTGACATTGATCTGTGCACATAATAAACAATAATATTGTCATACCATTATCAATGTTTCCATGTGTTCCTAATGGTTATTGATTTGGGACATCAACAAACATAACAATTACTTAACCAAAATATTTTTGAATATTGATCATCTTCCTGTATACCTATCCCATCATGCATTTGATGACTGTAAACATTTGTCACTAAATTTATGTTGATCAGTAATTGATGTTGGTATGGTAAAGTATTTAAACTTTCTATGTTAAATCTGATGGTAATATAATATTTTTTTAACATCAATTCACATATTGCTGCACACAACACCTGAATTCTGCCTGAAGTGTGAAATTATGATGACATATATATATCCTTCTTTTCATTCAAAAACATTGCTATGTGATCATTACAGCCCATTACAGCAAAACACACATGGTTTACAAACTATTTTTATATTATTATTACAACTTCCTAAAGCATGGTTTAACAACATCATTAGTGATTTTTGGGAGATAATACTTATATAAATGTACATTCCAAGACTGTTTTGGATCATCATTCCACTGAAATGTTGTTAACCAAATGGCATATATTATTAATTAATGCAATAACACTAGCTGTAATTTGACATCTTTATTATTGGTGTACATGTTGTAACATGCACAGCAGCAATGGCGTGGAGCTTTACAGGATAGGTGTCACATGATCCCTGTTGATGGAGGTTTGTTCCTGGTGCGCCAATGATCCTCTCCACAGCCTCCTTTTGTGTTTGTTGACCTTCCTCAACAGATTTAATACATTAATGCAATCCCCCTTGTCATGATTTGTCCTTATATCCCCATGGCCCTGTGCCTATAACACCCTGTTCCTTACATGCTCTATGGGACAATCCAGTGCCTGGCCTGTGCTATCTAGCGATACACCTGTGACGTTCACCTTTCCCATTTAGCCACTAGCAGTGTCACCCACTCCACTGTTTAAGGCCTCAGACTGCCCAAGATGACAAATCTCAAATCCCAGTGTATAAGACCCAAGGTTATTATGTAGATGACATACCTTCCGATGGGTGTTACATCGATGATTGCTGTCAGAAATGTGCTGTGGTGGGGATCAATACTGTTACTGAGTATTGTTTGGGGTATGTCTAGCTCATTGATAGTCAGTGCTTCAGGGCATCTGTTGTGGTCCATGTGTGTTTCATGATTGGTTTTAATCTCTTGCGTACTGTGGTGTATGTTACCATGGGCATTGTAAAATGCTATGTGGAGGTGAAATGATGTCAAAAGCTGGAGTTCCAATATAAACAGTGCCTTGCAAAAGTATCACCCCCCTTGACTTTTTACCTATTTTGTTACATTACAGCTTTAAGTTTAATTTTTTGTTAATCTGAATTTTTATGTGATGGATCAGGGCACAATAGTCTAATTAAGTAAAAGTGAAATGAGAAAAATATGTACATAAAACTATTTAAAAAAAATAGAAAACAGAAAATTGGCATGTGTGTATTTATTCACACACTTTGTTATGAAGCCCATAAAAAGCTCTGATGCAACCAATTACCTTCAGAAGTCCCATAATTAGTGAAATGATGTCCACCTGTTTGCAATCTAAGTGTCACATGATCTGTCATTACATATACACACCTTTTTTGAAAGGTCTCAGTGGCTGCAACACCTAAGCAAGAAGCACCACTAACCAAACACTGCCATGAAGACCAAGGAACTCTCCAAACAAGTAAGGGAGTTATTATTATTATTATTATTAATCTTTATTTGTATCGCGCCAACATATTCCGTAGCGCTGTACAGGGGATAAGGACAAGGAAGAATACAATGTTAACAAACTGCAGAAAAATGGAGGTCCCTGTTTTGAGCTTAGAATGCTTGCAGGAAGTGCTTTTTCCCCAAAGCACCCTACAAGATTGAAAACTCGCTACTTACAATCTAAAGGGGTTGGAAGAGGCAGAAACATGGAGAGGAACAGAAAGGGGGTAGCAAGGGTGAGGAAGGGAGTTAAAGTTTAGTTAGGTAATAAGGTATGTGACATTGTGAGGTGAATGGCTCAGGTGTGTAATATGTTATCTGTCCTTAGTGGTCAGATAATGTAACTGCTAGTGGAAATGTCAGGTCAGGCCCTGGGTTTAGATAATGTGTCTCCAGAAGCCAGAAGGAGAGAGAAGGAAGGGAGATGCAAATGGGACTTGCAGAAGTGTTTCTGCTTATGAGTTTGAGATGGGGGAGGAGATAGTGGGTGGAGGAAGGAGTGTAGATTATGGCAACATAAAAGAGGAGATGAGAGCATGGAAGGTGAGATGGTTATGCTGGAGACGTGATATGGATAAGTTGAGAGGAAGAGTCTGAGGAAAAGGCAGCAGGTTAAGAAGAAGAAGGCAGGAGGGAACATTGTGTAAAAGTTAAATTAGGAATAGTTAGCAGGTGTTCCTAATTGATCAGCTGAAAGAAATTTGTGTGATTCAATAAATTTAGAGCAATTAAGGGTGGGTGGGTTGAGGGGTAGGGTGGGAGGGGACTTGTGTGTTGTTCTGTTGGATTTGTGCAGGAAAATGTCTTAGAAGTGGGACTTGTGTGTTGTTCTGTTGGATTTGTGCAGGAAAATGTCCTAGAAGTGGGACTTGTGTGTTGTTCTGTTGGATTTGTGCAGGAAAATGTCTTAGAAGTGGGACTTGTGTGTTGTTCTGTTGGATTTGTGTAGGAAAATGTCTTAGAAGTGGGACTTGTGTGTTGTTCTGTTGGATTTGTGCAGGAAAATGTCTTAGAAGTGGGACTTGTGTGTTGTTCTGTTGGATTTGTGTAGGAAAATGTCTTAGAAGTGGGACTTGTGTGTTGTTCTGTTGGATTTGTGCAGGAAAATGTCTTAGAAGTGGGACTTGTGTGTTGTTCTGTTGGATTTGTGCAGGAAAATGTCTTAGAAGTGGGACTTGTGTGTTGTTCTGTTGGATTCGTGCAGGAATGTTGTAAGTAATGTTGTTGAGAAGTACAAGTCAGGGTTAGGTTATAAAAAAATATCCAAGTCTTTGATGATCCCCAGGATCACCATTAAATCTATCATAACCAAATGGAAAGAACATCGCACAACCGCAAACCTGCCAAGAGACGGCCGCAAACCAAAACTCATGGACCGGGCAAGGAGGGCATTAATCAGAGCGGCAGCACAGAGACCTAAGGTAACCCTGGAGGAGCTGCAGACTTCCACAGCAGAGACTGGAGTATATGACAATAAGCCGTATGCTTCATAGAGTTGGGCTTTATGGCAGAGTGGCACATTTTGAGTTTGTGAAAAGGCATGTGGGAGACTCCCAAATGTATGGAGGAAGGTGCTCTGGTCTGATGAGACTAAAATGTTACTTTCCAGCCATCAAAGAAAACGCTATGTCTGGCGGAAACTCAACACATAACCCAAAGAACACCATCCCCACAGTGAAACATGGTGGTGGCAGCAGCATCCCGTGCAGATGTTTTTCAGCAGCTGAAACTGGGAAACTTGCCAGAGTTGAGGGAAAGATGGATGGTGCTAAACACAGGGATATTCTTGAGCAAAACCTGTACCACTCTGTGCGTGATTTGAGGCTAGGACAGAGGTTCACTTTGAAGCAGGACAATGGCCCCAAACACACTGCTAAAGCAACACTTGAGTGGTTTAAGGAGAGACATGTAACTGTGTTGGAATGGCCTAGTCAAAGCCCAGACCTCAATCCAATAGAAAATTTGTGGTCAGACTTAAAGATTGCTGTTCACAAACGCAAACCATCCAACTTGAAAGAGGTGGAGCAGTTTTGCAAGCAGGAATGGGCAAAAATCCCAGTGGTAAGATGTGGCAAGCTCATAGAGACTTATCCAAAGTGACTTGGAGCTGTGATTGCCGAAAAGGTGGCTCTACAAAGTATTGAATTTAGGGGTGGTGAATAGTTATGCACATGGACTTTTTCTGTTATTTTGTCCTATTTGTTGTTTGCTTCACAATAAAAAAAAAAAAAAACATCTTCAAAGTTGTGGGCATGTTCTGCAAGTTAAATGGTGAAAATCCTCAAACAATCCAGGTTAATTCCAGTTTATGAGGCAACAAAACATGAAAAATGCCAAGGGGGTTAATACTTTTGCAAGGCACTGTACCTAATGACTCAAACATATTAATGGATAGATATGTATTTATTATTTTCATAATTGTGTCTGTGTATTATTTATAATGCAGTTGTATGCTTTTTCATGCTTGCTTTTGATGTTCCCATATGCATGATGACTCACACATAATAATTGCTATAATTTTTCATTTGCAAATGTGTGCCTATAAGAATGTTAAATATTACATTCTAATGCATTTCCATGCTTTTGTATTATTTGTTAGTGCTTTATTGTCTCTTTAATTGCTGCTGCTATGAGAAATGGTTTTAAAACCATTTGTGTGTGGTGTTTAGTATCAGTAAATTTTCCTTCAGAAAGTTGATACTTTTCCGATTTATGAGTCATCCATAATTTTCAAGTCTGAATTATTATTATCCTTTTTTGAAAGGATTCCGGAGTGCTAACTGAATAGTGATTTTGTGTAAAACTAAGAGAGAGTCTAAGAGCCTCATTCAATTGCAAGCCCGCAAGTCGCAGGATGTAGGCTGTAAGTCTGCAGGCCTGCTGTGGCAACTTATGGTGCTATTCAATTGGCCGAGCCCGCAAATCCTGGCCCAATAAAAAATGGAGATTGGATTTCAAAGTCCTACAGGCTTGAATTACGAGTTACCAGCGGACACACATTACAGATGTAATGCAATATTGATAAAGTCGTAAATATGATATTCTATTATATGCAAGTTCCATTATACAGTATGTATTAACACATTAATTGCAGGAATCAATATAACACAGAAATTAAACATGAAATAAATTCTTTTTTTGGGCCGATTTGCGAGCTTGAGAATGTTGTGCTATTAATTCTAAGACCTAACATCACTTTCACTTTTAATAAAAGTACAGTAGTGTGTGTATACGTGCATTTAAAGTGCTCCGGACATGTCATTAAGCCCTTTGTGAGTACTCCTTGGTACCGGTAACTTGTGGTTTGACTTTTGACATTTGCAGGCTTGCGGAGCGAGGGGGAATCAAAGCAATTGAATAGCAATTTGCGACTTTATCGTGTGCAACTCTTGCGACCATGAAAGATCAAAGGCTTGGAGGGGCATTAACTTGTGATGTGAACCATCGCAGGGAATCGGAGGTCAAAGCCCGTAACTTGACCGGAGCCCGCAAAAAGACGCCAACTGAATATCAAAATAACTTTTAATCATTTATCTACCATTTATTTACCACATTCAATTAAATAATCAAATCACTCAAGGGCTATATATATAGAGTGTGCTAACAAGTGTTGTCTCTTTCATTCCTGTATATGCTTAAGCCAACTACATACCAGCACCCCTTTCAAATGATTAAAAATATGTTTGTTGTCATACTTACAGGGATTATATCATTATGATTTGTTTCTTTATGGTACTGATGAATTACCAAACCTCTCTTTAAATCTCAATAAAGAGTCTCAAAGTTCAGGACACTAATCCAGATCAGCATGTGACATACATATAACTTCCAAAACTGACTCATTCTGAACATTTACAATATGATTTATATACAAAGAACACTATTTATTTAAGACTATTTAAAATCTGCCTAACCACTTACTTCCTATACAAATATTGTATTGTATCACACATACGTTTGCTATAATACAACAGGTCTGCTATATATGTTTTAAGCAATATTTGTATACTTCTTTTAATTTGCATATTTAGTAAATAATAAAATGCATGGCTATTTAATATATATTTACTATACATATAATAAGGCATACAGGAATTGTAGTAAATATCTGCTCATGAATTGAGAGCTGGCTAAAAGACAGGAAGCAAAGGGTTGTTGTAAATGGAACATACTCAGATTGGAATAATGTGGTAAGTGGGGTTCCTCAGGGTTCAGTATTAGGTCCTCTCCTTTTTAACATATTTATTAACGAATTAGAAGTAGGACTTGAAAGTAGTGTCTCCATTTTCGCTGATGACACAAAGTTGTGCAAGGTAATTAAATCAGATAATGATGCGCTTTCCCTCCAAAGGGATTTACATAAAATTGAGGAATGGGCATCTAAATGGCAGATGAGATTTAATACGAATGAATGTAGAGTTATGCATCTGGGGAAAAATAGCCATGCCATTTATAATCTTAATGGAGCAAATCTAGGGGTCTCAGATATTGAAAGGAATTTGGGAGTACTTGTGGACAACCACCTATATAACAGTACTCAAAGCCAAGCAGCAGTTGCAAAGGTAAATAAAATATTAGAATGTATTAAGAAGGTTATAGAAGCAAGGGAAGCAAATATAATTCTGCCACTATACAAATCTCTTGTACACCCTCATTTGGAATATGGAGTACAATTTTGGGCACCACTTCATAAAAAGGACATTTTAGAGCTGGAAAGGGTATAGAGAAGGACTACAAAACTAATAAG
The DNA here is from genome assembly GCA_027410445.1 of Discoglossus pictus. Lineage (NCBI taxonomy): Eukaryota > Metazoa > Chordata > Amphibia > Anura > Alytidae > Discoglossus > Discoglossus pictus. Next base: position 222,790,977 of record CM050167.1, read on the forward strand.
GGGAATGGAGGGGTTAAGCTTATTTTCTCTAGAGGAGATATAATTACCTTATATAAATACATCCAGGGTCAGTATAAAGATTTGTGAAGGGAGCTTTTTGTGCCACGTGGTTTTTAACTGCCAAGAGGACATCCCTTGAGGTTAGAAGTAAAATGATTCCACCTTAAAGTAAGAAAAGGGTTCTACACAGTAAGGTTGTAAATCTGTGGAATTCTCTACCAAAGGAGGTAGTGACAGCGGATTCGATAGATAACTTTAAAAGGGGACTGGATTTATTTCTAATTAAAAAGGGAATTCAAGGTTATCCTGGATTATTAAAGAGAGAGTATTGATCTATGGAGGAATCCAATCACCAGTGGTCAGGAAGGTATTATTTTCTTTCCCTTTGAGACGATTAGCAAAGCTTCAATTAGGTTTTTTTTATTTTTACCTTCCTCTGGATCAATTAATTATTAATAAAAAAATGTTTTGATTAATAATTAATTAACAATGAATGAACAACTAATTAATGAATTAAATAACTAATCCACATATTGCAAATCAGAGGAGATCTTAAAAGGTTGAACTTGATGGACTGAAAGTCTTTTTTCAACTTTAATTACTATGTAACTATGTAACTATGTAACTATGTAATATTAAAGTGAAAAAAATACACCATATAGCACTACTGATATAATAACATTCTGTTACCTTCAGTGGAGAATCAATCCATTTGACAAATACATGTAAGAAGAATGAAACGTATTTGAGTTTCAAAAAGTTAATATCTGGGATATGTGTATAAGTGAATGATAGTTATTTCTTGTTTGTTTGTCTTTTTCTAAGATTTATACTTTTAAATATTGCCTAATTGTCTTGTAAGAAGAGTTATATGAACTCTATCAATAGAAAAAAATACTTTACCAGTGTCTTATGGGTTTAAATTAGAAAAGGTAGCAGAAAATGAAGATACATTGAGACATGAGTGCAGAGTCATTGTGGTACAGATTTATAGACTTAATATAACTCCCTTGTGTAGTCTAAAACTCCTGTATCCTTATCCCTCTGTGTAGATATATCGCAAAGTTCAGAATTAAATGGAGGGAAAAATAATTTCCTGGGCTCCAAGATCTCTGCAGATGACTGCAGCCATGAAATTAAAATATATTTGCTTCTTGGGAGGAAAGCTGTAATAACTCTGGGCAAGCTATTAAAAAGTAAATATACTACACAGGTCCACACAGTCCATAGGGTCATGCAGAGTTGAATACGACTGAGCAGCAATATATATATATGTTTATGTCTGCAATGATCAGCTAATTTCAAGTTCAGCAATAAGTTCTAAGTTTATTTGTAAAGTATGAGTTTTCTGTCGCTCAGTCTTGCCCGAACCTCCGTGATCTCATGGACTGCAACACACCAGGCTAATCCACTTGGTATTTATGGCAGAGATATTGGAGTGGGTTGCCAGTTTGTTCTCCAGTGGGCCTCAGCATACAGCTCCTGGCATTCCTAGGAGGTATCCCATCCAAGTACTGATCAGGCCAAACCCTGCATGGCTTCAGGGTGGTGTGACCTCTTGGTTTTCTGACTGGAATCAAACCCAGGTTGCAGCAGTGAAAGCACCGAATCCTAACCACTGGACCACCAGGGAACCCATTTGTAAAGCCCAGTATGTAATATCCAGCAGGGGTGTGTTTCTGCCAAGGCTCACAAGGCCCAGGGCTAGGGCAGTACATTTTCAGGGGGCAGTAGTCAGTACATTAACTTATGATTTGAGATATAGAAAGGGGAAGGAGGAGCTGCAAGTGATGTGTGGGGGCACACATACAATGGCCCAGGGCAACATAAAACCTCAATATGCCCATCACATCAAGTGAGAATACCATTTCTGCTTCCATTTGGTGCCTGAAATTGTCTTTTACTGTGTATTTGTTACCTCTGTGTATTAGAGAACTTGCCAGATACGAAATGAAGAGAAAAGAGGCCCAGCTGTTGTTTCTTTATGAGATAGCTGTGTAGCTACACTTGTAATTATTGTACTGTACTTTGGGGGATATTTTATGCAGGGTTAGGTAGAGTTCATTTACTCAAAACAATACATCAGCACCTCATAATGTTTTTGCACTTGTAGCCCTCGTCTATGTATCATATATCAATCTAGCTACCAAATGAATGATGAATCTATTGTCGTACTTTTTTTTTTTGGGGGGGGGGGGGAGGGGTTGGTGCTGTTTAATTCTTTTAGTATTAACAATTTTTTTTCTGTGGACCAACTCGCCTCCCCCGCATTATTTACATATATATATATATATATATATATATATATATATATATATATATATATATATATATATATACACCTGTATTAGAAATCCTAATTAATTAGTTGATGGTTAAGGATATATTGGTATATGAAAAAATTGTGATGGTCAAAGGTTGATTTCAGTTAATTAGATTAGTATATCTCTTGTATAGAGTTTGTTCATCAAGTGGCAAATTACAATAGAAAACATTTTTTTTTACAGAAATGGCAAATAAAGGTGGCCATTAATGATATCTCCCTATCAGACGGTATTAAAGTTCGATATTTATCACAAATTACCTGGGGTTGTGGGATGGATCCTCTCTCATCCCACCTCTTCCTGATGAGGGGCTCTGCAACCCTATAAAAACTTCCTGTTTAGCACACCTCAGTTCATTTCTGAGTCTGTGCCTGCAAACTTGTTTCTCAGCTCTCTAATCTATGGCTTCACTGTGAGTGTTCGTTTATTATTCACCTTTGTTATAGTTTGGCCTTTTCTTTGCAGTATCATTGCCTTGCAGTGTCTTATATCTCCTGCCATGCAAATTCTGTCTCCTTTATGTCCGCAAGGGCATTCCCATCGCTGGAGAGGAATCGTTCCAAATATGTATTTTCTGCCTTTCGTTGGATTTTGGACCAAATCTACTAAGTTTGCAACTTTGTCCGTGTCCAAAGTCGCACTTTTTTGGCCTCTCAAGCCCTACATCTCGGATTTCACACCAAATCTACTAAACTTTGACCTTTTTCTAGCTTTCTATAAGTCTTAAATCTGCCTTCTCGGTGCACAACTTCTATCATCACATATATAGTCAGCATGCGGGTTGTTGCTAACGCTTGCAGGCTCGCGTAGCTCAACCCGACGACCCCCTCCGACTTTCCATCCGCAAACGCAGACCCTCGCAAAGCATTTGCGGAGGTGGAGGCTCCCACTTCGGCTGCAGTGAGCCGCAGCCTCATTGCAGGCCACAAATGGGGACCCTTGCGAAGCGAGGGGCAGCATTTGCAGAGGTGGAGGCTCGACAGCGCCTCACAATCGGTTAAAAACGACCACACAATCGGGACTTGAAAAAAAAGCATAAACACGCAATGACTAACTATGGACTTACACAAAAAAATACGAGCCGCAGGACTTAGAAAAAATCCATTACGGACTTGCAAAATTACGACCTTAATGGACAACCCGCGCACAGCGGCAAACATTAAAAAACACAAAAATACACAAAAAAATAAAATAAAAACATTACCCACACCAAGGGGGGACACCCAGGACCTCTGCAACACTGCTTAAACCCCGAATTCTGGCAAGTTTACAGAGTTAACATACTCGAAAATCCCCTAAGCGAGAGAAAAAATGGCCTACACGACCCCTAAAGCCGATAAATTCCACAAAGCAAATACAGCTTTTACAAAAACCCGTACGACCTACAACATACACCATTAGCAAGGACGCTTCGTCATACAAACCCGCCTACCACATACACATTCGCCGCCATTTTACAACACTACCTTACAGAATGCAGAAGTACCCAGATACATTAACGGCTCTACACACTGCACACATTGCTGACACTTAGACCTCAGCTCCACAACAGTGCAAATCTAAGATTGCATGCTGCAGGAACATCAAAAAAGATTGTCAGCTCTTCAGCACAATGCTTCCTACATGTATTACTCACAAATAGGTAAAGTATATTAATTTATTAATTTATTACTTATTTAATTAGCATCACAAAATACATATACACAAAAAATAAGGCGCTAAGAGCGAGGTACGCAAGCACCGCCGAAATCTCAGACCACCACAAAAAATAATGTCTGTGCCAAACACCATTCCATGACTTACAATTCTATTGTCGTTATTTTTTGACGAGCAATTCGCTAGTTTTTTATAAATCTAACTCTGCCCTCACAAAGCTCTGCCTTAACCACACTAATTTGACTAATGTGTAAGCAAGGCACTATAATAGCCCATAAACCTAAACTCGCAGAAAGAAACCTTTATTAAATGATACTTAATTTGATTGTGAATTATGATAATGACTTATACAATTTAACTTTTATAAATGACTGAAATAAAACACACTTTAAAAATCATCAACCTTATTAAATTGCGATTCGGTAAATTTAAAAGGGCTCTATTTAAGCACATAGCATATTTTATTTACAGAAGTTTTTAGTTAGTGAAGACCTTGCTTTTGGATAGAAGTTCACTAACTAAAAACTTCTGTAAAAAATATATGCTATGTACTTAAATAGAGCCCTTTTAAATTTACCAAATCGCAATTTAATAAGGCTGTATATGAACAGAACATCCATTTAATCATTCACCAAATGTGCAATATACGTATAGACCAATAATAAAGGATCTTTTAAATGTAATGAGGATGATAATTCTGCTTGCTTCAAAGGCTCATTTGTCAATGATTACAATATTGGACCACCTGGATATCAAGATCCAAATGAACTAAGTGTCAGCACACTGCAATGAAGTGTCAAATAATTTCACTTTCACTTTGTGTATTTAGTCATTCAGTTGTGTCTGACTCCCTGTGACCATCGGGACTGCTCTCCAGTGGACCGTGATTTGTCTGACCTTTCTCCTATGAGCTGCTCAACTTAGGTGACCCTACATGGTATAAGTCAGAGCTTCATTGCAGTACACAAGCACCTTCACCTTGAAAAGGTAGCGATCTAGAAGAGGAATTGTCACGTTGGACTCACGCTTTGAATGTAGGCAGATTTGTATAAGGAGTCTTGATACTTTGTAATCTTTTGTGCACTCACATTTGTGTGCTTTGCTAATATCTAATATAATCCCTTGCTAATATACTGCCTTATTTTGGTTTTATTTTATGCAATGCTTTACTAAAGGGGTCATGTATAGAATCATGTTAGGTGCTTTGTACAATACTGCTTAAAAAAACACATTTGACATCCTTCTAATGATGTGTATTGAAACCAAATAGATATTGCATTCCTTCCAATACAAATGTTATTTGCTTGTGAGTTCAAAGTCTTAAAAAACAAAAGGAACCACAAACCACAAACTGTGACTGTGGGCTTTTGTCCACTGGTTTATGTTTCAAGGTATGTCAATTTGATATCTAATATTGTCTGTGTGATTGCAGGGAGCTGTTTTAGTCCTGTTGTCTCCCCAATAATACTGGACCTTTACCAGCATGGCAAATATAACTAAAATAGTCACGCTTGAGCCCCAGCAGCCTTCTATTATTATCCTTTATTTATAACGCGCCAACATATTCCGCCAACATATAGCACTGTTAATGACAGAGGTATTTTGACTCTAAATCCAGTCTAGCTGATAATCAATCAACTTTACTGAGTGCCAACAGTTTCTATAGAGCTAATCAATACAAATACCTCATCAGCACTGACGTTGATGAGTACAATCACATATACAGTATCTCACAAAAGTGAGTACACCCCTCACATTTTTGTAAATATTTTATTATATCTTTATTATATCTCTGCTACAATGTAAAGTAGTAAGTGTACAGCCTGTATAACAGTGTAAATTTGTTGTCCCCTCAAAATAACTCAACACACAGCCATTAATGTCTGAACCGTTGGCAACAAAAGTGAGTACACCCCAAAGTGGAAATGTCCAAATTGGGCTTAATTAGCCATTTTAACTCCCCGGTGTCATGTGACTCGTTAGTGTTACAAGGTATCAGGTATCTCACACTCTCTCATACTGGTCACTGGAAGTTCAACATGGCACCTCATGGCAAATAACTCTCTGAGGATCTGAAAGAAAGATTTGTTGATCAACATAAAGATGGCCTAGGCTATAAGAAGATTGCCAAGACCCTGAAACTGAGCTGTAGCCTGGTGGGCAAGACCATACAGCAGTTTCACAGGACAGGTTCCACTCAGAACAGGCCTCACATTGGTTGACCAAAGAAGCTTAGTGCACGTGCTCAGCGCCATATCCAGACGTTGTCTTTTGGGGCCCAATTTGGACATTTCCACTTAGGGGTGTACTCACTTTTGTTGCCAATGGTTTAGACATTAATGGCTGTGTGTTGAGTTATTTTGAGGGGACATCAAATTTACCCTGTTATACAGGATGTACACTTACTACTTTATATTGTAGCAGAGTGTCATTCCTCCAGTGTTGTCACATGAAAAGATATAATAAAATATTTACAAAAATGTGTGGAGTGTCCTCACTTTTGTGAGAGTGTGTGTGTGTGTGTATATATATAGATATATATATATATATATACATACATATACACATACACACACTTTATGACTCAGGGATGTCCAAAGGCAGTCATTTAGTCTAATTGACTCATCTGTGGACATAAAGGAAATTTAAAAATCCAGGCCTGTGTGTGGCCCAACAGGACTGACACACCTGCTTTATGTAAAGTGAATTCCTTAGATTGGGGTCCTCTACCCTTTTGCTTTTTTTTTGTTACTTAGTGTTAGAAGACAGAAATACTCCTCCTAAGTACATGCTATTTTTATAAAAGCTAAAGTTTCAAAACCATAAAGAAGTTAAAGTTCCATAACTTTTTTTTTATATTGGTAATTTATGCAGCATTTATGAGTTATACATCAGAAGGCATATTTAGAACATATTTATACCGAAAATGTAGTTCCCAAAGATACTCTTATCAGGATACCTGTTTCTCATTTAAAAACCTACCATTCATCCTTATTGAAAATGTAGGAAACTGAAAAAAAAATAAGATCAAGATGCAAAGAATTGTACATTTGTGTATATAAGTGTACGTTGACCAATTTGATTAAAAAGATGAATGATCATTATGCTGTAACTGTATAATAATTGTAAGAGTAAACAATATATCCTATATGACTTACTGTAACACAGGTATATTAAAAAAGTATTCTTAAAATTTAAATAGCAACGGAAAGCAGCAGAAAAATACCACTTGCTAATGTTGAGATTTTTTATTGGTAAACTATTATGAACTGGCATCTTCATTCCAAAGTGACAAACTAGCCCACCTGTCTTCAACTAATAGGAAAAAATAGCTATTGGTAAATGTAATTTTAGTTCAGGCTGCACAGTGATAAATCTTAATCTGACAACTAAATAGAAATGGGGAAAAGAAGATGATGTTAAAGTCACAGGCTGGAGTAAAATGCGCAGCTAAGACTTCTGTCAGATCTGACTGTGCCAGTGAGATGTTGTCAAGAGAAGATAAGACAGCGGTAGCAGGGGAAATCATCTAGCCCTGTGGTTTATGGCATCTCAGTTTAAGGATTCCCTCAGGGCAATTTAAACACACAATGTAGCGACTCATAATCAACCATGCCCCCAGTGTGTTGGAATTAGCTTTTTCAAAACTGATCAAATACTGTCATATTCCCGAGGGAACACCGGGAAAATAGAAAATAAAATAGTGGGGTTCCTGCCTAGTGCTGATAGTAATATAAATGCATTGTCAATTCTCAGTAGAGTTTCTGTCTACGATTATGGGTTTTGTTGTGCTTTCTAGAAAGGTCAGACATCTGCCCAGATTCATCTTCAAATGTGATTCCTTGGATTGAGACAAAGAATGTGTAAACAATTAAATTAAATAGTAACACTTATTATGGACACTGACAGGTACAGATAACACTGGGGCAAAGCATTGTAAAATTAAATATTGAAGCAATATATTTAAAGTGAAGGTTTATTTATTTGTTTTTTCTTTTGTTTTTACCTTTTCACACACTTAGAATCAGTAGCTCCTGTTTGTTTATAGGTACTGATTTCTCATAAAGCTGCAAATGTGTTGCAAATAGAAGTGGTGGTGGGCAGACATAACACTCAATAAGAAAGGTAATAACTGGGCTTTTATGCATTAAGAATGCAAAGTGCAAAACGTATAAGTTGTGACAAGCAGACCAGACTCTGAATATAGAAAGTGTCAGTTTGCAGTTGTACTTGATAACAGAATTGCTGTTGTTTAGTCGTTCAGTTGTGTTCGACTCTCCGTGACCCTATGGACAGCAGCACGCCAGGTACATGCTGTTTCTTGTTGTGCTTAGTCATAAGATTTTCAGGCCAAATATACTGGAGTGGTTTGCCAGTTCCTTCTCCAGTGGACTGAGATTTGTCTGACTGCTCTGCTATGACCTGCCCAACTTGGGTGACCCTACATGGTGTAGCTCATAGATTCATTAAGGTACACAAGCTTCATTCACCACGACAAAGTAGAGATCAAGAAGGAGGAAAACAGAATTAGATTACAGTATTTCAATTATAGAGCTGTCAGTTCAGTAAATAAATATAACCATGTAAAAACGATAACTTGACAAGGTAGTGTGTGCTTTTGTGAGTAAACAGGTTGATATACCTGACATACATAAAGCATATATTATAGGAAATGTCTGCAAACATTAATCTGGACTTGTTTAAATAAGACTTTGATACACAAAATTGTTTATTTGGTGTTTCCTATGGGAATTCAACCTGTCTATAATCACATTACATTTAAAGGTCATAGGCATTGGAAAAAGCGTTAACAGAATTATAGTAATTTTGAGGTGGCTTTGTTAGATAAATGGTAATTGTGATAAAGAAGGTACAACCTACTTAGTTAGGTTACAGTTAAAGTATACACAATATGTGCTTAGATATATCACTGTAAATTTAGTAGACTTCATATATACATCAATTGACATTCTTTTTAGTGGAATTGACAACTTCCAAGATGATAAAAGTTAAATACTTTAATTAGCATAAGGAATTTAAAGTGGGAATCATCTGCCAGTTTTTAGCCATCCCAATAAATAGTGTGGTATAAGTTTAAATCAATAACTTTCTATATCTACAAGATTGCTTCAGATTATGTAAGATAATATACCAGTGATAAAGTGATATGCTCAATGTATGGGCAAGGATAAAGTAAATTGAGTTTCCATTTAGGAACCAACAAACTGGTTTAAAATCCTATTAACACAAAGATTCCAAAAGAGTTTTCAGGTTTTTGTTTTTAATACATTTTCAATATTGTGTTTATCATTTCTGTGGTCCATAATAATAATCACATATATAGTTGTGATAATGCAAGTTTGTGTGTAACGCACGCAATGAAATCTGCAAGGGAGGGAGAGAGGGTAAAAGGAGACACAGGGGAGAGGGAGGGGGAAAGGAGACATAAGGGAGAGGGAGGGGTAAAAGAGACACAGGGGAGGGAGATGGGAGGAAAGAGTCAGAGGAGGAAGAGGGGGGAAGAGACACAGGGGAGGGAGAGAGGGGGGAGAGACACAGGGGAGGGTGGAGAGAAACAGGAGGAGCGGGAAGAGACAAAGGGGGGGATGGACAGAAAAATAAAACATTATCCCGTCATTTGTGATGGACATGTGATTAATAATAATCCCATATAATAGTTGTCAAACTGTGAGACGTTATTCTGGCCGCAAGGGACGCAGTTCTGGCCGCATTTGCAGAGGTGACTGCTCCAACGTCGTCTGCAATGAGACGAAGGCCCCCATAATTCCTTCAATGGGTTACACCCCTATATTCCATTCTGATTGGCTATTGTTACTGTCAATCAGACTGCACCCAATCAGAATGCTCTATTGCATTCAGCCAATCACAATGGGATACCCCCCCATGGGGTGATTGGCTGAAGGCATTTGTGCCTTCTGATTGGCTGCAGTCTAATTGACAGTGACATTAGCCAATCAGAAAGTGCTATTCCCTTCAGCCAATCACAAAGGGATACACTGCCATGGGGTGATTGGCTGAACACATATGCACCTCCTGATTGGCTGTTGTCACTGCCAATCAGACTGCAGCCAATCAGAAGGTGCAGATGCCTTCAGCCAATCACCACATGGGGTTATATCCCATTGTGATTGGCTGAAGGCAAAAGGGCCTTCCGATTGGCTGCAGTCTTATTGGCAGTGTCAATAGCCAATCAAAAGGCGCAGATGCCTTTAGCCAATCACCCAGTGCGGGTGTATCCCATTGTGATTGGATATGGGGAATATAGCCTTCTGATTGGTTTAAAAAAGATTGACAGGTGCTTTAGCCAATCAGAATAAGAGATGGGAGTGTATTCCATTCTGATTGGCTCACACCTTGGCGCCTTCTGATAGGATGAAATTTGAATGACAGCGTATTTAGCCAATCAGAAGGCTCCATTGCCAATTTTGTTGCAGTAAATGCTCTAGGGGCTTCATTAGCGTCAGGGAGGTCTGCGAGTGCGGAGCTCCGTTAGTTTTTTTTTTTTTTACGCAACAGATTTTTTAAGGTCCGAGGCGGGGCAGAAGAGGTGGAGCATGGGGACAGCATGCCGAGGTACGTTGAATGTATATTATGTTTATTTGATTTTGTGTGTATGTATTTAGTACTAATCTAATGTTTATTTTTAACAAGGGCTGCACTGGAGAAGAAAATAAAAAGGATGGGGACATGCTGGAAAGGTGAGTAGAATATTTAGAATATTTTAAATGTTAATTTATTGTATATAGTTTTATGTACTATTTTTTTTCCCTAGAGTGGCGATCTGAAGGGACATCTGCAAAGATAAATGGTCTTAATTATTTTATTTTAGGTTAGATTTAGGGTTTGTGTATGTAGATAGAATTTAATGTATTTTATATAGAGGGGTATGTGTGTATTTTAGATAGGGGGGTATGTGTGTATTTCAGATAGGGTGTGTTGTATTTTAGATAGGGGGTATGTATGCATTTTAGATTGTATGTATTTCCTTTTTAGCTGTGTAATTTTTTTATTTTCTGTAGTGGGGGGGATAATGTAGGTTTTTTTATTTTCTGTAATGTTGATTTTTTATTTTCTGTGACTTAGGTTTTTTATTTTCTGTGACTTAGGTTTTATTATTTTTTGTGAGTTAAGTTTTCCAATGTTTTGTAATTAGTGGGATGGGGGGTTTATCAGGGGGTAGGTGGGTAGTGTAGGTAGAAAGTGTAGGTGTTACTAGGTAAGTGTAGAGAAGGGGTTATTTTAGATTTAATGGTTTCTTGGGGGGGGTATAGTGCAGTGTAGTGTTTCTACTTAGTGTCAGGAGGGTCCTTGAGGACCCTCATGGCACTTATGTGGTTAATGTTAGGGTTCTAACTACCCCATGAGGGTCTTTATATGGCCTCATGGACTGATGGGGTTAAATAGAGGCTTATGAGGGTCTGTATACACCCACATAAGAGACAGGGTTAAATAGGCTTAAATAGGCCCAGTTACGGTTCAATAGGCCCAGTTAGGGTTACATAGGTACTGTTAGGGTTAAATGTGTACTGTTAGGATTAAATAGGCCCAGGGTTGGGTTAATGGTGTATAGTTACATTATTAGTATTGTGCTTACACTTTGTGTCATGAGGGTCCTGGATGACCCTCATGGCACTTATAGTGTTATTACTGGTGTTAATTAGTATCCTATAGGGGTCTATATAGTTGACGCACCCAGTACACTCACATTCTGTGAGAAACAGCATTTCAACACTTTTTTTATTGCCCCGTCATTTTTGATGGGAAGTCGCTAGTAAAATAATAATAATAAAACAATATTTTTAAAAATTGCCGTACATTTTTGGTATTTTCAATTATTTAGTTTTATGCATTAAGGGACTTGGATTGCTGTATATTATATTAATGTAACGCTATGTCAGTGTAAGTGAGACTATTAATATAGGCTGTGGAACCTGTATGTGTCAAATTTTTATTTAGATAGCATGAGGCACCTAACTCATGTTCTGTCTGGTGGGACTTGATGAGAGGTCTGTGAATTACTGCTCTATAGTTAGAAAGTCAAAAGCATGATTATTTTTTCTATATTTTATCAGATACAACTGAAAATTCATAAAACTTTTTGTCCTTGGTTATGGGCAACTTATGAGTTTGGAATTATGTGCTTTTTATTAAAAAAGGCTTTAAATTCAAGTGCAAGTCAAAGGACACCAGTTTGATACAGATGATGCCTTTTAATGGCTGACACACTTAGCTATTAATATGTTTCATCTCCACCTACTGATTTATTTTGTTTTATGGTTAACAGTACCATACTTTGCCTAATTCAAAACACTATGGGCCTCATTCTATTATCGGCCGTAGGAGATGCAGGGCCGCAAGGACCAGCCGCAGGCTATTTGCCTATTCTATTCCCTTCCGACTGGGGGCTCCGGCAGGCTTGGAGCACCTCAGACCCGCCCACGCTGCGGCCGGAAAATAAACAGTTAATGAAATTTCGGATTTGGGCTGATGTGCAAGCTTGAGAGGGGGTTGCTATTAATCCTCATGTCCCCCATTATGATCCCTAGCATTTCCAGAGCTTTACAGTGCCGTCTTGAATTTATATTTGCTTTTAAAGTTTTCAGACCTTGCGGCCGGTTGCAAGATATGCGGCCAGCCGTAAGGGGATATGCTTGCGGTGCCGTCTATTTGAATTGCAAGGTAACGGGAGCCATGCAAGGAATCGCAGCTTTGCAGCCGTTTTACGGCCGATAATAGAATGAGGGCCTATATATTTATTTAACAAAAATGTTTCATGTAATTTATCACTAGTTTCAAAAATCAATGTTTTCATTATTTTGTGTCCCATAAATGAAAAATAATTTGTAAGAATAGTGTACCATAAAAGGATACCATGGGGTCAAGCATGACTAGTAACATCATGGATGATGTAATGTTTCATATTATATGTGATGTCCTAAGGGGTGTCATAGATGATATCATTATTTATATCATTATTTGATGTCACAATTGATGTCACCTAATGACATCACTGATGTCATGAATGATGTAATTAGAAAAACCTTTGTAGGAGGAAGGATGGATGTTAAGGTTGTTTGCTATCTTTATTTTCAAATTCCCGGCATCTTTCCAGCCTTAAATTGCCCCATCCTGAACTGCAACCTTGACAGTGCTTTAATGTAATTTTGTTACCTATATATACCCCCTTCTGGATCACTACCTTGTTGTGGTAAAGGGTCTTGTGTACCTCAACTGAGATGTGGTCTATACCATGTAGGGTCAGCCAAGATGGGCAGGTCGTAGCATAGAGGTCTGTTAAACTGTGGTCCACTGGAGAAGGAACTGGCAACCCACTCCAGTATTTTTGCCAATATATATATATATATAGGATAACAATGTATCTTCTCTAAGGAAGTGGTTAAATAAAATACATAATAAGTCATGCATCAAAGTATACATTTTTCTAAAGCTTCCTCCTATAAAACACCAATTGGCACACACCCATATACTACTATTATGCCAACCACCACAATTCTAACTCTCCACAACATTTTAGTTTCTGTCTGTGAGCATGGGTGGTTAACACTAAAGCGCAGATTACATGAAAATGTACTGGAGTGAGGAATATTTTTTACTTTTCTAGCTGTAATCACAAATCATTCATTGAATGATGAATATGATTAAGTGATATGTAGTGATGTCGCGAACCTAAAATTTTCGGTTTGCGAACCGCGAACGCGAACCGCCGCAAATGTTCGCGAACCGGCGAACATCGGCGAACCGCCATAGACTTCAATGGGCAGGCGAATTTTAAAACCCACAGGGACTCTTTCTGGCCACAATAGTGATGGGAAAGTTGTTTCAACGGGACTAACACCTGGACTGTGGCATGCCGGAGGGGGATCCATGGCAAAACTCCCATGGAAAATTACATAGTTGATGCAGAGTCTGGTTTTAAGCCATAAAGGGCATAAATTACCTAACATTCCTAAATTGTTTGGAATAACGTGCTTTAAAACATCAGGTATGATGTTGTATCGATCAGGTAGTGTAAGGGTTAGGCCCGCTTCACAGTGACAGACCAAACTCCCCGTTTAACGCACCGCAAACAACCACAAACAGTCCATTTGCACAACCGCAAACTCCCCATTTGCACAAGGATGGATACCAAGCTAGCCATGTCCCGTTCCTTGTCCTCACTGATGTCATTGAAGGTCTCTTCCTCCACCCAGCCACCAAGGGTCCCCGAAAGGTGACAACAAGCCCCCTGGGATGCCTGCTGTGTTTGGTCTTCCACCTCCTCAAAGCCACCTTCCTCCTCTGACTCCTCTTCTTCAGACTCCTCTCACTGCATTGCCTCTCTCTGCATTATTATAAGGTGTGTTAAGTAGTACTACTCTTATCAGTTTAAAACCTGTTACAGCACATATCAGGGGGCGTGTATAAGGCCTGGATTTTTAGAACCAGGAGATGGAAAAAGATGCTTTGTTGGTCGTATCACTTCAATTTTGGAGCACGGCACGTGCAGTCAAAGGTGCCACCAGATAGGAGTGACGTGTTTGTAAATACTACTCTTATCAGTTTAATACTTGTTACGTCACCTATCAGGGGGCGTGTATAAGGCCTGGATTTTTAGAACCAGGAGATGGAAAAAGATGCTTTGTTGGTCGTATCACTTCAATTTTGGGGCACGGCACGTGCAGTCAAAGGTGCCACCAGATAGGAGTGACGTGTTTGTAAGTACTACTCTTATCAGTTTAATACTTGTTACGTTACCTATCAGGGGGCGTGTATAAGGCCTGGATTTTTAGAACCAGGAGATGGAAAAAGATGCTTTGTTGGTCGTATCACTTCAATTTTGGGGCACGGCACGTGCAGTCAAAGGTGCCACCAGATAGGAGTGACGTGTTTGTAAGTACTACTCTTATCAGTTTAATACTTGTTACGTTACCTATCAGGGGGCGTGTATAAGGCCTGGATTTTTAGAACCAGGAGATGGAAAAAGATGCTTTGTTGGTCGTATCACTTCAATTTTGGGGCACGGCACGTGCAGTCAAAGGTGCCACCAGATAGGAGTGACGTGTTTGTAAGTACTACTCTTATCAGTTTAATACTTGTTACGTCACCTATCAGGGGGCGTGTATAAGGCCTGGATTTTTAGAACAAGGAGATGGAAAAAGATGCTTTGTTGGTCGTATCACTTAAATTTTGGGGCAGGGCACGTGCAATCAAAGGTGCCACCAGATAGGAGTGGCGTGTTTGTAAGTACTACTCTTATCAGTTTAATACTTGTTACGTCACCTATCAGGGGGCGTGTATAAGGCCTGGATTTTTAGAACCAGGAGATGGAAAAAGATGCTTTGTTGGTCGTATCACTTACATTTTGGGGCACGGCACGTGCAATCAAAGGTACCACCGGATAGGAGTGGCGTGTTTGTAAGTACTACTCTTATCAGTTTAATACTTGTTACGTCACTTATCAGGGGGCGTGTATAAGGCCTGGATTTTTAGAACCAGGAGATGGAAAAAGATGCTTTGTTGGTCGTATCACTTCAATTTTGGGGCACGGCACGTGCAATCAAAGGTGCCACCAGATAGGAGTGGCGTGTTTGTAAGTACTACTCTTATCAGTTTAATACTTGTTACGTCACCTATCAGGGGGCGTGTATAAGGCCTGGATTTTTAGAACCAGGAGATGGAAAAAGATGCTTTGTTGGTCGTATCACTTCAATTTTGGGGCACGGCACGTGCAGTCAAAGGTGCATCCAGATAGGAGTGACGTGTTTGTAAGTACTACTCTTATCAGTTTAATACTTGTTACATCACCTATCAGGGGGCGTGTATAAGGCCTGGATTTTTAGAACCAGGAGATGGAAAAAGATGCTTTGTTGGTCGTATCACTTCAATTTTTGGGCACTTTGTGACATTAGCTTCTTACGCTCAAACATGTCCTTTACAGGCACCTGACTATGGGCAGATGAGCAGGAACTGCTCAAGGCAAGAGACGGAGTGGCAGATGGTTGAGAGGGGGCAAGGAGGACAGCAGTGGTTGATGTGGCTTATGATGCTGCACCAGGAGGAGGATGGCGGCTTTGAGTTTGTGTGCTGCTTGTACTCATGTGTTGGTCTGGAGTCAGCCAAACATTAGGTCTCAACCTGTAGAGGATAAGGGAACCAGGCTACTGGTTATATGAGTGGCACTGTGCACTTGCAGAAGTTGGTAGAGTAGACGCTGTAAGTCTGACACACACGCTTGCAGACAACTAACTGCTATGCAATCTATTACAGTAGAATTTTTTTTTGTTTTAAATGTACACTACTGTTACACCAGATATGAGTGGTGTGTTAAGTAGTACTACTCCTATCAGTTTAATCCCTGTTATGTGCCTTTTTTTTGGGTTTGGTTGTTGAAGCCACAGTGCAGCACCAGAGGCCAGAAAAATTAGGCATGTACACATGCCTGAAAAATTAGGTATTGTTGATCTTGCAGCGAGCAGATAAGAAGGTAGGCCTGATTCAACGCCCCATCCCTGCATATCCACACTCAGAGATTGAGGGGGCGACCCTTACAAGGCCACTGGCCGGAGATATAAAGGGGGGCCATCCCAAATAAGCACACAAGCGGGGACAAAGGTAGTGAAGGGGACATAGAGGCCCATGGACTGACGGTCGCCATCTTGGCAGGAAAAGGGCCCAGCAATTAAGCCAAACTGACCCAGCACAGGCAGCTACTTGAATCAAACGCTGTACAATTACACCTTAATAAAGCTGAAACATGCAGCAGCAGGGATTCTAAACGGCCACACAGGGACAAGGAGGCTAACAGCCCCCACAGTCTCTGCACCACTCTTTTTAACAGATAACCCAAGGGGCTAACAGGGGACCTTGCCCACAAAAAAAAAAAAGCAGAATTTTATTGGAGGAATTATTAGTGTCTTTACCCCCCAAGAGAGGACATAATATACAGTATCTTTAGACTACCTGATTGCCAAACCTCCTTTAGCCCCAATGCTATCCAAGAAACATTTCAAAACTTCGATCAGACCATATATTCATCCCAATCCCGCTACAGCGGATCTGACATAGAGTCCTTCCTACTACAGCAAGAAGTCCACAAAATACCTGTACCTCAATTGGACAGCTTGAACCTAGACATATCCCAAGAGGAAGTTAAATCTACAATCCAAGATCTTAAATTTGGCAAGTGTCCAGGGCCAGACGGTTTTACTCTTCTGTACTATAAGAAATTTGAGCCCTTGCTTACCCCTGCACCTAACATCTTTGTTTAACTCTATACTAAATGGAGAACCTATGCCCCCTTAATAGAATCAGGCCGACCTCATAGTCTTTCCAAAAGAGGGTAGGGACCCGAATCTCAAACTGTATTACAAGGCAGCGCAGCTGGCTTTCATTCCTCTGGCGCATTCTCCAAAACACATCAGCCGCTCTGGGTATTTATGGAAAATGTAAGCATGTCACCTTATACATGGGATACAGTAATATAGATTCCAGGCCTGTATACTTTTTTGAGAAACTTGAAAAACCCATTGATTAAGCACTCATTAAAAATATGGACGGAGATGAACTGGACACAAAAACTGGACACTCGGGTATCAGATCTTACCCCTATCGTCCCCAATCCCCACTTTAAGATACATCTTCAGGAAAGCTCTCTCAATTGGTGGAAGTCTCAGAACCTACTAAGGGTTGGTCCATGGTGGCATGACGACAAAATAATGACCTTTGAGTGGGTGAGAGATAGATACAATTTACCCCTGGCTGAACACTATAATTTTTGCAAGATACATCATTTTATATATACGATAAGTGGTAGGGGAACCCCCCAAAGAAACACCTGGCTACTCAAAAAATGTAGGCATTCCCCCTTTAAGCCTGGTATTATTAGCCTCATGTATGAACTATTTAATGAAAACTCATGGGCAAACAAACCAGACTATACCAAATCCTGGGAGAGGGATTTGGGCACCGAGTTGGCAGATAGCACATGGGATAAAAGTTGGCAAGGCTTAAGTAGGGGATCTTTAAATTATAGTCTGCTTGAGACTTCAATAAGGGCCTACACAGGACATATATTACTCCTTTTAAGCTAATAAATGGGATCCAAAACGGAGCAGCTCATGTTTTAGGAACAGTGGTAATGAGGCTACATTTATTCATGTCTGGTGGGAGTGTTCGGCAGTCATAAGACTATGGGAAGAAACATGCTTACTAGCTTCTAAAATGTTTAAGATTGACCTAATAAAATATTTTTTGAAAGAAAAAATACACATAGCTAGTAGTTGGAAACCCCCAAATTAAAACTTTCAGGAATTAATAAAAAAAATCAACTATTTACTTCTCAACGAGAGATTTAACCATGTAGTCTTGGATAGAATCACCCAGTTCCAGACAATTTGGGATCCCTGGATAACATCACAATTTAGTGCCCCCCTAATATAATAAAACATTTGTTAATGGTTGAAGCGACTCGGGGGGAAGGACCGGAGTGGGGGAGCCCTGGAGGAGACCCTTCAGAAGCAACCGGCGGCAAAATCATCCGAGGAAAGGAGAGGTCGCCTACTGAAGCCTGCCCTAGGGTAACCCAAGGGCGATTGAGCAGGTTAGAAATTGTAAATAATAAGCTACTGCTGGAGTGATGATAGATAATAGGACTTTACTATTGTCTGTTTTACCATGTCTTAGGTTTCTCTTAAAAATTGCAATCACAGTAAAAAAAAAGAAAATGTATTAACCAAAAAAGTAAAAAAAAGAAGGCCTAGCCACCTAATTTTAACAAAATGTCTTCATTGTAAATATGTATTTTTGCACAACTGTTGTGTTATGCAAGACTGTTCAATATGCTTTCTTTTCCACTACATGCCGTACGCCTTCTGGCAGAAAAATTGAAATTCAAAAATTAGATATTGTTGCAGCCGCTGCTGTTGCAGCGGCCAGAAAAATTGACCTTTGTTCCCCAGGCAGAAAGTGCCATAAAACATTGCCTCTTCTTGAACCCTAGTTGGTGGCGGATAATTCATGCAAGTCATCCGGCATTCACAGATAACATACAGCAGCGTGTGGACCATTTATAGCTGAAGGCAGCTCATCTCCTCAGGCCCTTTTCAGTCTAATGTATCGCCCAGTGTCAGTCCCTTCGGGATCCATCCCTCATTCATCTTTATAAAGGTGAGGCAATCTAGACTTTTTTGCCCTAGGCAACTTCTCTTCTCGGTGACAAAACCTCCTGCTGCACTGAAGGTCCTTTCTGACAGGACACTTGAAGCGGGGCAGGCCAGAAGTTCAATTGCAAATTGGGATAGCTCAGGCCACAGGTCTAGCCTGCATACCCAGTAGTCAAGGGGTTCATCGCTCCTCAGAGTGTCGATATCTGCAGTTAAGGCGAGGTAGTCTGCTACCTGTCGGTCAAGTCGTTCTCTGAGGGTGGATCCCGAAGGGCTGATGCGATGCGTAGGACTGAAAAAGGTCTGCATGTCCTCCATCAACAACACGTCTTTTAAACGTCCTGTCCTTGCCGGCGTGGTCGTGGGAGGTGGATTACTTTCACCTCTTCCCCTGTTATATTGCCCTTGTGCTTTGACATCACCCTTATATGCTGTGTAAAGCATACTTGTTAATTTGTTTTGGACCTGCTGCATCCTTTCTGACTTGCGGTAATTTGGTAACAAATCAGGCACTTTCTGCTTATACCGGGGGGTCTATTAGCGTGCACACCCAGTACAGGTCCTTCCCCTTCAGCCTTTTTATACGAGGGTCCTGCGACAGGCACGACAGCATGAAAGACCCCATTTGCACAAGGTTGGATGCCGAGCTAGTCATGTCCCGTTCTTCGTCCTCAGTGATCTCGCTGAAGATATGTTCTTCCCCCCAGCCACGTACAACACCACGGGTACCAGATAGGTGACAACGAGCACCCTGGGATGCCTGTTGTGATTGGTCTTCCGCCTCCCCCTCAAAGCCACATTCCTCCTCTGACTCCTCTTCCTCACAATCCTCTTCCAGCGTTGCCGCAGGTCCAGCAAGCGATGCTGATAAGGCTGTTTCTGGTGGTGATGGTGACCACAACTCTTCCTCTTCCTCGTCACGTTAATCTACGGCCTGATCCAGCACTCTTCGCAGGGCACGCTCCAGGAATAAAACAAATGGTATGATGTCGCTGATGGTGCCTTCGGTGCGACTGACAAGGTTTGTCACCTCCTCAAAAGGACGCATGAGCCTACAGGCATTGCGCATGGGCGTCCAGTAACGTGGCAAAAAAATCCCCAGCTCCGCAGAGGTTGTCCTAGCACCCCGGTCATACAAATACTCGTTAATGGCTTTTTCTTGTTGGAGCAGGCGGTCGAACATTAGGAGTGTTGAATTCCAAAGTGTGGGGCTGTCACAAATCAAGCACCTCACTGGCATGTTGTTTCGCCGCTGGATATCTGAAAAGTGCGCCATGGCCGTGTAGGAACGCCTGAAATGGCCACACACCTTTCTGGCCTGCTTCAGGACGTCCTGTAAGCCTGGATACTTATGGACAAAGCATTGTACAATCAGATTACACACATGTGCCATGCACGGCACATGCGTCAACTTGCCCAAATCCAATGCCGCCAACAAATTTCTTCCGTTGTCACAAACTACTTTGCCAATCTCTAGTTGGTGCGGAGTCAGCCATTGATCCACCTGTGCGTTCAGGGCGGACAGGAGTGCTGGCCCGGTGTGACTCTCTGCTTTGAGGCAAGTCAACCCCAAGATGGCATGACACTGCCGTATCCGGGATGTGGAATAGTATCTGGGGAGCTGGGGGGTTGCCGTTGATGTGGAGCAAGACGCAGCAGCAGAAGAGGACTCAGCTGAGGAGGTTATGGAAGAGGATGGAGTAGGAGGAGTAGAGGAGGTGGCAGCAGGCCTGCCTGCAAGTCATGGCGGTGTCACCAACTCCTCTGCAGAGCCACGCATTCCATGCTTGGCAGGCGTCAGCAGGTTTGCCCAATGCGCAGTGTAGGTGATATATCTGCCCTGACCATGCTTTGCAGACCAGGTATCAGTGGTCAGATGGACCCTTGCCCCGACACTGTATGCCAGAGATGGCATTACTTCCTTTTGCACAATTGAGTACAGGTTGGGGATTGCCTTTTGGGCAAAGACATTTCGGCCGGGTACCTTCCACTGCGGTATCCCAATCGCTAAAAACTTTTTGAACGCCTCAGACTCCACCAGCTTGTATAGTAAAAGCTGGCGGGCCAAGAGTTCAGACAAGCAAGCTGTCAGACGCCGGGCAAGGGGGTGACTTTGGGGCATTGGCTTCTTACGCTCAAACATGCCCTTGACAGACACCTGACTGTGGAGAGATGAGCAGGAAAAGCAAGAGGCGAGAGACGGAGTGGTGGAGAGTTGAGAGGGGGCAAGGAGGACAGCAGTGGTTGATGTGGATGAAGATGCTGGACCAGGAGGAGGATGGCGGCTTTGAGTTTGTGTGCTGCTTGTACTCATGTGTTGATCCCATTGGCGTTTGTGATGTGACATCATGTGCATTCGCAAAGCAGTTGTACCTAGGTGGGTGTTGGACTTCCCACGACTCAGTTTCTTTTGGCACAGGTTGCAAATGGCATCGCTGTTGTCAGAGGCTGACACACAAAAAAAATGCCACACTGCTGAGCTCGGCGGTGACGGCATTCTGGTGGTGGCAACAGCATGCGTTGATTGGAGTGCTGTCTGGCTGACCCCGGGTGCTGATGCATGCTGTCTGACTGTGCCACTAGCTCGTTGCAATGACCTCCCTCTACTTCCAACTCGTCTCCTCCTCCTCTCTGTCTCCCCATCTGAACTTTCCCCCTGTTCTTCTTCTCTTCTAGCAGGCACCCACGTGACATCCACGGACGCATCGTCATCATCATCACCCGCCTCACTTGTATATGACAACTGAACAAAGGAAGCAGCAGCGGGTACATCATCATCATCATCACATCGTACGTACATGTGTGTAATGCTGCCTGACTGAGACATATCCCTGTTATCTACATTCTCTGGCAATAATGGTTGCGCATCACTCATTTCTTCAAACTGATGTGTAAATAACTCTTCTGACTGATCAATTGAATTGGCTGTGGTACTAGTGTTGGTGGTGGCGGCAGGCGGGTGAGTGGTAACTTGAGAGGTGCCGTAAGCTAAGTTGGCGGAGGATGGTGCGTCAATGTTCCAAGCGGAAGCTGTAGAAGATTGGGTGTCCTGTGTTAGCCAGTCAACTACGTCCTCTGAACTTTTCAAGTTCAGGGTAACTGGCCTCTGAACACTGGGCATTATTGTAGGGCCAAAGGGAATCACAGCACCACGACCACTTGGCACAGTACTTGTAAGCAGGACACACACTATGGGTAGCGGTCAAGCAAATGAACTTTGATTGACGGTTATGCAAATGCACTTAGATTTAAGAAAATAAAAGTTTGGGTTTTTTAAATGTGGACTGTTGGTACCCCAGCTAGACTGGATTGGTTGAACTTGGCACAGTACTTGTAAGCAGGACACACACTATGGGTAGCGGTCAAGCAAATGAACTTTGATTGACGGTTATGCAAATGCACTTAGATTTAAGAAAATAAAAGTTTGGGTTTTTTAAATGTGGACTGTTGGTACCCCAACTAGACTGGATTGGTTGAACTTGGCACAGTACTTGTAAGCAGGACACACACTATGGGTAGCGGTCAAGCAAATGAACTTTGATTGATGGTCAGGCAAATGCACTTAGATTTAAGAAAATAAAAGTTTGGGTTTTTTAAATGTGGACTGTTGGTACCCCAGCTAGACTGGATTGGTTGAACTTGGCACAGTACTTGTAAGCAGGACACACACTATGGGTAGCGGTCAAGCAAATGAACTTTGATTGACGGTTATGGAAATGCACTTAGATTTAAGAAAATAAAAGTTTGGGTTTTTTAAATGTGGACTGTTGGTACCCCAACTAGACTGGATTGGTTGAACTTGGCACAGTACTTGTAAGCAGGACACACACTATGGGTAGCGGTCAAGCAAATGAACTTTGATTGAGGGTTATGCAAATGCACTTAGATTTAAGAAAATAAAAGTTTGGGTTTTTTAAATGTGGACTGTTGGTACCCCAGCTAGACTGGATTGGTTGAACTTGGCACAGTACTTGTAAGCAGGACACACACTATGGGTAGCGGTCAAGCAAATGAACTTTGATTGAGGGTTATGCAAATGCACTTAGATTTAAGAAAATAAAAGTTTGGGTTTTTTAAATGTGGACTGTTGGTACCCCAGCTAGACTGGATTGGTTGAACTTGGCACAGTACTTGTAAGCAGGACACACACTATGGGTAGCGGTCAAGCAAATGAACTTTGATTGACGGTTATGCAAATGCACTTAGATTTAAGAAAATAAAAGTTTGGGTTTTTTAAATGTGGACTGTTGGTACCCCAACTAGACTGGATTGGTTGAACTTGGCACAGTACTTGTAAGCAGGACACACACTATGGGTAGCGGTCAAGCAAATGAACTTTGATTGACGGTTATGCAAATGCACTTAGATTTAAGAAAATAAAAGTTTGGGTTTTTTAAATGTGGACTGTTGGTACCCCAGCTAGACTGGAT
Source organism: Discoglossus pictus (assembly GCA_027410445.1). Taxonomy (NCBI): domain Eukaryota; kingdom Metazoa; phylum Chordata; class Amphibia; order Anura; family Alytidae; genus Discoglossus; species Discoglossus pictus. The sequence goes on from CM050167.1 coordinate 222,814,569, forward strand.
TGGTTGAACTTGGCACAGTACTTGTAAGCAGGACACACACTATGGGTAGCGGTCAAGCAAATGAACTTTGATTGACGGTTATGCAAATGCACTTAGATTTAAGAAAATAAAAGTTTGGGTTTTTTAAATGTGGACTGTTGGTACTCCAACTAGACTGGATTGGTTGAACTTGGCACAGTACTTGTAAGCAGGACACACACTATGGGTAGCGGTCAAGCAAATGAACTTTGATTGATGGTCAGGCAAATGCACTTAGATTTAAGAAAATAAAAGTTTGGGTTTTTTAAATGTGGACTGTTGGTACCCCAACTAAACTGGATTGGTTGAACTTGGCACAGTACTTGTAAGCAGGACACACACTATGGGTAGCGGTCAAGCAAATGAACTTTGATTGACGGTCAGGCAAATGCACTTAGATTTAAGAAAATAAAAGTTTGGGTTTTTTAAATGTGGACTGTTGGTACCCCAGCTAGACTGGATTGGTTGAACTTGGCACAGTACTTGTAAGCAGGACACACACTATGGGTAGCGGTCAAGCAAATGAACTTTGATTGACGGTTATGCAAATGCACTTAGATTTAAGAAAATAAAAGTTTGGGTTTTTTAAATGTGGACTGTTGGTACCCCAACTAGACTGGATTGGTTGAACTTGGCACAGTACTTGTAAGCAGGACACACACTATGGGTAGCGGTCAAGCAAATGAACTTTGATTGACGGTTATGCAAATGCACTTAGATTTAAGAAAATAAAAGTTTGGGTTTTTTAAATGTGGACTGTTGGTACCCCAACTAGACTGGATTGGTTGAACTTGGCACAGTACTTGTAAGCAGGACACACACTATGGGTAGCGGTCAAGCAAATGAACTTTGATTGATGGTCAGGCAAATGCACTTAGATTTAAGAAAATAAAAGTTTGGGTTTTTTAAATGTGGACTGTTGGTACCCCAGCTAGACTGGATTGGTTGAACTTGGCACAGTACTTGTAAGCAGGACACACACTATGGGTAGCGGTCAAGCAAATGAACTTTGATTGACGGTTATGCAAATGCACTTAGATTTAAGAAAATAAAAGTTTGGGTTTTTTAAATGTGGACTGTTGGTACCCCAACTAGACTGGATTGGTTGAACTTGGCACAGTACTTGTAAGCAGGACACACACTATGGGTAGCGGTCAAGCAAATGAACTTTGATTGAGGGTTATGCAAATGCACTTAGATTTAAGAAAATAAAAGTTTGGGTTTTTTAAATGTGGACTGTTGGTACCCCAGCTAGACTGGATTGGTTGAACTTGGCACAGTACTTGTAAGCAGGACACACACTATGGGTAGCGGTCAAGCAAATGAACTTTGATTGACGGTTATGCAAATGCACTTAGATTTAAGAAAATAAAAGTTTGGGTTTTTTAAATGTGGACTGTTGGTACCCCAACTAGACTGGATTGGTTGAACTTGGCACAGTACTTGTAAGCAGGACACACACTATGGGTAGCGGTCAAGCAAATGAACTTTGATTGACGGTTATGCAAATGCACTTAGATTTAAGAAAATAAAAGTTTGGGTTTTTTAAATGTGGACTGTTGGTACCCCAGCTAGACTGGATTGGTTGAACTTGGCACAGTACTTGTAAGCAGGACACACACTATGGGTAGCGGTCAAGCAAATGAACTTTGATTGACGGTTATGCAAATGCACTTAGATTTAAGAAAATAAAAGTTTGGGTTTTTTAAATGTGGACTGTTGGTACTCCAACTAGACTGGATTGGTTGAACTTGGCACAGTACTTGTAAGCAGGACACACACTATGGGTAGCGGTCAAGCAAATGAACTTTGATTGATGGTCAGGCAAATGCACTTAGATTTAAGAAAATAAAAGTTTGGGTTTTTTAAATGTGGACTGTTGGTACCCCAACTAAACTGGATTGGTTGAACTTGGCACAGTACTTGTAAGCAGGACACACACTATGGGTAGCGGTCAAGCAAATGAACTTTGATTGACGGTCAGGCAAATGCACTTAGATTTAAGAAAATAAAAGTTTGGGTTTTTTAAATGTGGACTGTTGGTACCCCAGCTAGACTGGATTGGTTGAACTTGGCACAGTACTTGTAAGCAGGACACACACTATGGGTAGCGGTCAAGCAAATGAACTTTGATTGACGGTTATGCAAATGCACTTAGATTTAAGAAAATAAAAGTTTGGGTTTTTTAAATGTGGACTGTTGGTACCCCAACTAGACTGGATTGGTTGAACTTGGCACAGTACTTGTAAGCAGGACACACACTATGGGTAGCGGTCAAGCAAATGAACTTTGATTGACGGTTATGCAAATGCACTTAGATTTAAGAAAATAAAAGTTTGGGTTTTTTAAATGTGGACTGTTGGTACCCCAGCTAGACTGGATTGGTTGAACTTGGCACAGTACTTGTAAGCAGGACACACACTATGGGTAGCGGTCAAGCAAATGAACTTTGATTGACGGTTATGCAAATGCACTTAGATTTAAGAAAATAAAAGTTTGGGTTTTTTAAATGTGGACTGTTGGTACCCCAACTAGACTGGATTGGTTGAACTTGGCACAGTACTTGTAAGCAGGACACACACTATGGGTAGCGGTCAAGCAAATGAACTTTGATTGATGGTCAGGCAAATGCACTTAGATTTAAGAAAATAAAAGTTTGGGTTTTTTAAATGTGGACTGTTGGTACCCCAACTAAACTGGATTGGTTGAACTTGGCACAGTACTTGTAAGCAGGACACACACTATGGGTAGCGGTCAAGCAAATGAACTTTGATTGACGGTCAGGCAAATGCACTTAGATTTAAGAAAATAAAAGTTTGGGTTTTTTAAATGTGGACTGTTGGTACCCCAACTAGACTGGATTGGTTGAACTTGGCACAGTACTTGTAAGCAGGACACACACTATGGGTAGCGGTCAAGCAAATGAACTTTGATTGACGGTTATGCAAATGCACTTAGATTTAAGAAAATAAAAGTTTGGGTTTTTTAAAAGTAGACAACTAGTAAACAATATTATATTGTATGCGTTGTGCACACACAGTATAAGCTGTGAGCCTGACACACACACTTACAAGCAGGGGCTAGCAGGGGGACAGGCAAATGAAGTTAGATTACACAGAAAAAAAACGAAGAAAAAAAAATGAGGTTATAGCCCTATAAAGGGCTTTTTGGGGTGCTGTGTTTACAGCAGAGATCTGATGAGTCCTTCAGCACTGCACTGGACACTGAATAAACTTGCCTAGCTATTGATTTCCCTATTCAATCAGCAGCACCTACACTCAGCCTCCTCTCAGTAAGACTGCAAGTTAGTTCTGATTCCAAAATGGCTGCTGTCCATGAGGTAGAAGGGTGTGGAAGGGAGTGTATGCTGCTGATTGGCTGGAATGTGTCTGCTGACTGTGACATGCAGGGTCAAAGTTTGCTCAATGATAAAGTATTGGGGGTGGGTCGAATCTCGCATATGTTCGCTGTTCGCCGCGAACGCGAACATGCTATGTTTGCCGGGAACAATCCGCCGGCGAACTATTCGCGACATCTCTAATGATATGGTTTTCATGTGATCTATATTACAATATTGGGTGAATGTAGAGCTGTATTGTTAGTTTTCATTATAGATGTAGGTATTTCACTAATAATGATGGCATTGTTAGACAACATATTCCCTATAAAATGCACAAATGACTGGTGCTTAGAAAGCACCATTTACAAGGATGATAGGGGTTTATGTGTCTTGAGCTTAGCGAATACTGAGACAGCAGTAATGTTGCCCTTTGCTACATGGACAGACATTAGTTTATCTGGAATAGTTAGTTAGAATGGCATGATCACTATAACACGGGGGTGACACAGCATTGCTTTGGTGGGGGGCTTTATTAAAGGGTCCATAGATCCATTTATAACAAATTAAGTTTACACATTGACTGTTTATTAAAAATGGGGGAATGAAAAACTGATATTATTGGTTTATAGCATAAGCCATTTTATTTTGGCAGATTCCAAAGCAGCATAAATTTAAAAAAAAGGTAATAAATTAGAGACTGAAACATTTTTCTGCATTATAAAAACTTATTGTATATTTTCAAGTGCTGCTCTTCAGAAATGTAAACATTTGACTACAGTGGTCCTTAAGTATCTCAAAGAGTATCTAAAAATGTTTAAGAGTCGTTTGTACACATTCTAAGATCTCAAAGACCACACTGGACAAAATCTACTATAGAGTGAAGTGTTGGAAAACATTTGGGAATGGAATATGTTGATAGTTACACCTAAGAGATAAACAAAGTAATTGAGAGAATCTGAAATTCTTCCCCCTTTGTACTGATATACCATTATTTATATTTACATTTGTATTTTGGCTGGCCCTGAAATGGCTGATTATGGGAGTACAAACAGTAAGAATACAAGACACACAAGTATGTAACTAAATCTATTGGATCAATATTTCATTTTTTTTGTGGAGAATTGAAAGTTCATTGGTTGCTTTAAAAGGCCACTTAATGTGAAGGTCTCTTAAAAGCATTTTGAAATGCTGTTTGAATGTTCGATATACGTACAGTTTTCACTAAGAAATAAAGTAAAATCTGTGTTAACATGTATAACAGACTGCTCTACATCAGCTACATTACTGCAACCACTCAGGTGGCAGTCATGTGTCCCCCATTCAAGTCAATGGTAAGGTTTTTGTCAGGCTCCTTATATTTCAAGTTTGAAAGGAACAGGTTCTATTGTTTTCCTTATGGACATAAAATTGAGGTTTCTGCTCTCTTGCCTCTCTGGAATTGGAGCAATGCAGATCAATGCAGGGGGTTGGGGCTCCAATGCTTGTTGCAGCTCCTTGTATTGATCCCAGAAAACAAACAATTAACCCCTACCACATCTATCAGTGCAGGCAAGGAATACTTAACTCACCTAAACAGGAAAGCTATGGGTTAACTTGTCAGTGCAGTGTAACTTGAGTCCAGGGAAAAGTTGTGCTATCCATCATAGCTTTCCCCCATAGAGCTTCACACAACACATGCTGCATTGGGCAATCTGCTGCAGCCTCTTGCAATGGCCAGTGGGGAGAATAGACTTGTGTTTAAACAGAGTTTTAAATCTTTAGAATTTGTATCTGTTGTTAGAATAATTAAAAATAAGATTAATTTAACATACAATCGTGTGCTCTTTCACACCATGAAGAGCAATTACAGTGAGTCAAATTGCCCTTTAAGCTATTTATCTTATACATTATTTTTCCTGTGTATGTTCAGTTCCTCTGAGAACTTCTTTTTTCCTTGACAAATACAGACAAAACTCGATTAATCTTCATTTGCAGTAGAAAGTGTACTGCAGCATGCATTAATTTAGTTAGAGACAACTAAAGTCAAATATTACTGATCAAACTTTGTGGAGAAAATTATTGTTTGCTCAGCTAAGCAGTGAATATAACTGGTGTTTTATCATAATTATTCCTGCTTGCCTTTCATCATTTTAATATTGACCGAGTGCAAGTTTGCAGAATTATGTTGTTAAGGAGAACTTTTCCCTTATCATTAATTGTCAGTTAAAGATGTAGTGTATTTAGGTTAGAGCAATTAAGTGTCTACTGCAATATAACAAATTACGCATGTATAGTTATCTCCAAAGAAGATTTCATTATGCTTTTTACATATATATGTTAAAATATATTTTAAAGATCATGTTTGCTTGACATTTTTATTATAATTTTTTTTTAATCTGACATTGTTAATACTAACAAATGCAAAACATAATTAAAGTATTTAAATCAAATTCAATATTAATGAACATCCAAATATAACCATCTTGTAAAGGAACTTTGCAACCATAGGAGTAGGAACCGGCCGGGGGGACATATCCCCCCCAGATTTTGTGAAAGGAATTGAAGCCCCCTCCTTAACTCCTACTCAGCTGGCCATTAGTGGCATCTGCATCACATGAAAAACACCTCTGTCCTTGCTTTGCAGGAAGTGCTTACAGGAGAGGAACCGGGAACCTCCCTCAATGATCACACTTACTGTGGAAGAGCTTCACCAGAAGAGGAGATGGGACTCAGTGAGGCTGGTAAACTACTTAGTTTTATGCACAATATATTTTAATTAAATCAAACATATATTGCTTAAAATGAGAGCACGTATGCACCTTCTGTGTCTGCAACATACTGACTGCCCTCACATAAAAAAAAAAATACATTGTTGTCTTTCAGCCCTCATTTAAATTCGGCTACGTTACAGAGCTATTAACTTGAACCATACCGCGACCAAATGGCCAGAGAAGCAAACCTGTAAACCATTCTTGTGCACGTTGGATGTGTGGCCGTGAACATGACCAATTAGTCAAACCCGTAGTTACGGGTTTAGACAGATCCAAAGGCAAAAGAGATCATCATCATTACATCACTGAAAAATACATTTCAAAGCCTTACAGGTTTCAGTTACGAGTTTTGATCGGACCCGCATTCAAGAAATAATGCAATATTAATATATCAGTAAATATGAAATTCTAGTCCGTGCGAGTTCCATTATATGTATTAACACATTGATTGCCAAAATCGATACAACACAGAAATTAAACATAAAAAAAAAATAATGTTATATTGCAGATTTGCAAACTTGAGAATGTTGTGCTATTCAGTTTAATACCTAGCATCACTTTCTCTTTAATTATACGTACAGTAGTGTGAGTATATTTGCATTTACATTGCTAGAGATAGGACTTTAACCAGCTTGCAGGTCCTCTCTAGTACCAATTGCCTTTTTGGCTCCATTTGCGGGTCACGAGTTTGAACGCCAGTGGATTCGTAGCAATTTAATAGCGATTTTTGAATACAAACATTACGCGCTTGACAGATCAAAGGATTGGAGGCCACAGAGTTTAAATTTCAACTTCCCGTTGGGTTTTTCCACCTGTAGTTTGACGGTTGCTTTACAGGGCCAACTTAATAGCCATAAGTCTTGCGGGCTACACTACGGGCTACGGTTTTACATGTTGAGGGATTTTAATAGGGCTGCAAGTGTAATTTCCACACATCCCTTGTGATATACATAATGTATTCTGAATGATAAAGGTCATGATTTCATGCTTTTAATTACTTCACAGTGAACAGTTATTATGGCATCATTGTTTATGGCCAGGTAAAGAATGTTATCTGGTATTTGTGGGAGTGGCCCTCTCCCAGCGGTCAAACGATCGGGGTAGCAATAAAAACCATGGCCCTCCGGCTATGGAAGGCCCTATTGGACAAGTGGAATAATGTGGCGAGGGGTAGCTGAAAAGTGCCGGGTGCTACCAGACATCTGGCCTGCTCAGAGGGCCATATGAGTCCTAGTGTGAAAGCAAGGACTGCTGATACGCCCGGGAACAGCAGCAATAGCGGATGAAGTCGCTAGTGACCTGAAAGTGGGTCTCAGAGAGGAGTGACGAACTGCTGGTAACCCCGGGATCAGCAGCTACTGCTGAGGAGGCTACTGGAGGGAAAGCGTATTTGGCGATACATAAAAAGACAATAGCGGCGATAGACGAGAGGGCTAGTTTAGGGCGTAGGAAAAGGAGTGATGGCAGCAGTGCCTAGCGAAGGCTGATATGGGTCTTGCCATTATGATGAAGCCTAGCGAAGGCAATTGAGACTATGAAAGCGTGATTGAGGTGGAGTTTAGCGAAGGCTGATGTGGCTTGCGAATGTGGTTGAGCCTAGGGAATGGTACTGTGAAAGCGTGAATAAAGCGGTGCCTAGCGAAAGCAAATATAGGATTTATGGAGGTATCGGAAATGGTAATCAGAGAGGGCCGAGTAGAGAGTGTAAGGAGGTTAGTCATTTAGTAGATCAGAAACCACATGAATGAGGCGTAGGGAAGCTGGAGTGCTACCTTGGATGTAGACAAGGGCATAGACAAATGGGTTCAGGTGTAAGGAAGTCAGGATAACTTACCTCAAGAGAAACCATCGCTCTCCAGCAATAAGAGTGCCCTCTTGGGCAAGAAAAGTAGACAGAAACTGCACAGCAGGAGACTGCACATGGTATTTAGATGACAGAAGTGTTGCCTGGAAAAGGCCGTTAGGAGAGCATAAGGAGGGTAAAAGTTTAGTAGATCTGGGCCAGAAACAACATGAATAAGGCGTAGGGAAGCCGTAGTGCTACCTTGGACGTGGACAAGGGCAAGGACAAGTAGGTTCTGGTCCAGATCTGTAGTAGGAAAGCGTACAGAAGTCAGGATAACTTACCTTGAGAGGAACCATCGCTCTCCAGCAATGAGAGTGCCCTTTCGGGCAATCAAAGTGCTTACGAGGACATAGGCACAGAAGCTGAAGGCTGGAAATATAGAAGCTGCAAGTTAAAACAGTTACAAGGAGATATGCACAGATGCTGAAATGAGAGAACTGAAAATGGTGGAGATAGGCAAATAAACAATGAACAGGCATAGGTAGATGACAGAGCTGAGAAGCAAACTTCAGAACGTAGAGTCAGAATGAGCAGAGGTGCAAACAGCTCAAGTGAGGAATCTGAAAAGGCCAAAAACGAACGGAGCAGTAGACAGGAGCAGCAGTACCCTGCAGGAAAGAGGGCCAAATGAGCCGAGGTATAAACAGGAAGCGCCTATAAAGCTGCAGAGAGCCCCGCTTAAGGAAGAGGCGGGGCTAGAGAGGGACTGACCATGTAGGAAGCAGCTGAGGGCCCTACCCACGGAAGAGGCGAGGCGAGAGAGGGACCCAAGCACAAATAAGTAATATACGCTGCTCTCCTAAACTAATTAACAAATAATGACATGCTATAATAGTTGTTCAGTGTATATTCAGTGATTTATTTCATCATTATTTGAATCTGTAACATGTACTAACTACCCTTAATCAGAAATATGCAATAATCAAGTTATTTGTTCTGCATATGTGACATTGTGTATGAAGAATATATGTAATTTATATTGTGCACGGCACTGGATATTTCATTGGTTTTCATTGGTTTTGTGAAATGTTATTTGCATTCACACGCACACTGAACAATAAATATTGCATTTAATTTTATTTGAGTAAATGTGCTGCACAACCTCTATTAATTAATTAATAAATAATTAAATAAATATATGAATGAATAAAAATAACAATACATTGTTCTGTATGTGTCTGCAAGATAATATATGTATTAACTGTATAACATATTGTAAATAAAAATATGTTTTTCAGTGTATATTGAAAACACATGTACTTGTGGTGCTTGCATGAGTTTAGCATTTATTTAAAAGATAAATAATGATTTGTCAGACTGTGCGATGATCATGAAAGCATGTTATTATGGTTTGTGTGTAGCATGTACTGACCTCTCTCTGAATCAGTTTATATGTGAATAATAATTTGTTCTTTGTGTGGTTGTGTAGAGTCATTAGCAGTGCATTTAATTTTTTGTGTACTATGTTCTACACTACCTCTACATTATTTCATAACTACTTTTCATTGTGTATCTCCTTCAATTATTGAATACATACATCATAAATGTATTAGTAATTATTAATGATTTGCAAAATTATGAATGTGCTAATAATGGTGTGTGTTGAATGCATATGTTTCCTATCATATTGTTCCTAAATAAACAAAGCATTTGCAAGTGTATAAGCACCTCTCTCCTACGTATTTGATAAATAAATACTTTATTTTTCAGCGTCTATGTATGACCAATTTCTTGTATTTGTCTGCACCCAAGATCTGGTAGAGTCAACAAAAATATATAATTCTTAGAAGCCAGTCAGACTTTCTAGGAGCCATGCTCCCAGGATTTTTCCATTCCTGGAACTAACCATGAATAGACATAAATTAAAAAAAAAGTGATAAAATAGGGATAAAGTCCTAAATTTACTCAAAGATATGAGGATATAAAAATAGATACATTTGAAGGAGGGATACGATGGAACAAGGTCAGGCACTCAGCTGGCCACCCCTCAGATATTATAGTTGATTCCCCCAGAAAATGACAATTTATTTGTCATTACCTATGAGTTTATGTTATTTGGGTTATTTAAAGACCCCTCTCTTATTCATATTATATCTGACTTTGATGGCTGAATCCATGACAGGTTTATGCACAGCCAACACAGATGTATACTATTCCATAACTTTAAAAGTACAAACAGTACAACCCTGTTATTAGATTAACATTATACAGCACATTACTCATAATTCACCTTGACCAACAAAGCATGCATTTAAAAAAAAATCAGACCTGATGAATTAACAAATACATTTATTTATCATAACCCTTAGTTATGTTTACATTTTGGCTTTCAATCTCTTTGAACTGTATTCCCCCAGATTTATTCAGATTCCTACGCCCGTTTGCAACTACCTTCTAGTGGCTTAGTGTTGACACTAGAAAGGAACAGAAGCTACAAAAGACCCTCTGCATCTCACTATCATTGCCCACACACAATGCTCATACATTGTTGTTCTGAAATCACTCGGGTAGTAACAAATTGCAATGTGGCTTACATTTATTATGTTATTTTCCCAACCCTGATTTGTAGTGGCCCTATTGACCTTTGAGTTAGAATGGATCTTATATTGACTTCTTTTAATGCTGGGAAGCTTTATAGTAATTAACTCAATTTGTATTTCAACTGTTTGATTTGTACTGTTCATTAGTTAAAGGGACTCCAGCACAATTTGGACAACAGTGGAAAAATCTCATGAAGTCAAGTTGAAATACTTTTAATTGTTTTTAAATCAGAGCATTTTTGGCAAAGATTTTAAAAAATGTAGGATTTGCTGTGTGTTGTTCAAGACCTCCCACTGCCTAAGCCAGAGAGTTGTTCCACCTCCTATGTTTGACTGACAGAGGTTGTGTGCCTACATGCCAGTGATATCACAATCAGCAGCATTGTTATGTAGCAAGCTCTCATCTCACAGCAAACCAGTGAATGCAGATTCAGTCTAAGTCTCACAGTCTCTCGGTCTCACAGTCTCTCGGTCTCACAGTCTCTCGGTCTCACAGTCTCTCGGTCTCAAAGTCTCTCGGTCTCAAAGTCTCTCGGTCTCAAAGTCTCTCGGTCTCAAAGTCTCACAGGGTCTCAGTCTCACAGGATCTCAGTCGCTCGGTCTCACAGTCTCTCGGTCTCACAGTCTCTCGGTCTCAAAGTCTCTCGGTCTCAAAGTCTCTCGGTCTCAAAGTCTCTCGGTCTCAAAGTCTCTCGGTCTCAAAGTCTCTCGGTCTCAAAGTCTCACAGGGTCTCAAAGTCTCACAGGGTCTCAGTCTCACAGGATCTCAGTTGCTCAGTCTCACAGTCTCTCGGTCTCAAAGTCTCACAGGGTCTCAGTCTCACAGGGTCTCAGTCGCTCAGTCGCTCAGTCTCACAGTTTCTCAGTCTCACAGTTTCTCAGTCTCACAGTTTCTCAGTCTCACAGTTTCTCAGTCTCTCGGTCTCAAAGTCTCTCGGTCTCAAAGTCTCAAAGGGTCTCACAGTCTTACGGTCTCAGTCTCTCAGTCTCACAGTCTCTCAGTCTCACAGTCTCACAGTCTCACAGTCTCTCGGTCTCACAGTCTCTCGGTCTCACAGTCTCTCGGTCTCAAAGTCTCACAGGGTCTCAGTCTCACAGGGTCTCAGTCTCTCAGTCTCACAGTCTCTCAGTCTCACAGTCTCTCGGTCTAAGTCTCACAGTCTCTAGGTCTCACAGTCTCTCGGTCTAAGTCTCTCAGTCTCACAGTCTCTCGGTCTAAGTCTCTCAGTCTCACAGTCTCACAGTCTCTCAGTCTCTCAGTCTCACAGTCTCACAGTCTCACAGTCTCACAGTCTCACAGTCTCACAGTCTCACAGTCTCACAGTCTCACAGTCTCTCGGTCTCACAGTCTCTCGGTCTCACAGTCTCTCGGTCTCAAAGTCTCACAGGGTCTCAGTCTCACAGGGTCTCAGTCTCTCAGTCTCACAGTCTCTCAGTCTCACAGTCTCTCGGTCTAAGTCTCACAGTCTCTAGGTCTCACAGTCTCTCGGTCTAAGTCTCTCAGTCTCACAGTCTCTCGGTCTAAGTCTCTCAGTCTCACAGTCTCACAGTCTCTCAGTCTCTCAGTCTCACAGTCTCACAGTCTCACAGTCTCACAGTCTCTCAGTCTCACAGTCTCTCAGTCTCAGTCTGAGAAGAGTCTCAGTCTCTCAGTCTCACAGTCTCTCAGTCTAAGTCTCTCAGTCTCTCAGTCACACAGTCTCTCAGTCACACAGTCTCTCAGTCACACAGTCTCTCAGTCACACAGTCTCTCAGTCTCATTCTCTCAATGGGGTGTAAACACACTATTCAAACACAGCCTGTCACTCTCCAGCTACAATGATTTTCAAAACTGCACCTGGATTTTCTATGCTAACAATCTTCCTGTATAACATGCAGCAGAGCAGCTACTCGGAAGTAACTATCCCTTTAAGAGGTTAGAGGTGCTGTTTACTGCTAAAAATAAGGGTGGGTGGCATCCTGGTGTAGTGAGTTTAGATTAACTACACACTGCTCACTACGATTATGTTCGAAGGGATTTACAGAAGCTTCTAAATATGATTCATGTATAATTGTTGTTATAAAATTCCCGACGATCGCCCGAAAAAAGACTACAAATATACATAAAAAAAGAGAAAAGAATACATGTGGCATGTATAGCCAAGAGGCTGATAATTATGGGTATGACTGCTTTTAGTAGTCCACTAATATCATTATCATCTATAAGGGCATTGTATTCTCAATATGGTGCTAATGCTAGTCAATAGGGATTGGCACAAGTCCAATTGAAGAAACTTGTGTTTCCCTTCAGTTGCTGCTTTGATGCTGGATCCTCAAAAAATTCACCATGCCATTAATAGGCCAGCAGGGATACTTACCCCGTGGCTTCCGTATGGCAAGGCTAGAAGTTCCCAAGGAGAGGCACTGGGGGCACTTCAGCCTCTGTACCATACACTATTACTCTTTTACACTTGCACTATGTGTACTGATCTTAATATCTTTAGTTAGGGGGGCAGCCTACCACTCAGCCTCTCGCCTGACTCCCCACGTGCGTGTCCCCGCTTCGTCTCTCTAACAGATTCTTCAGGGGACATATTTTTGTCAGGATCACAGGCTTTTAAAGTTTAATCTCATTTGCCGGCATAGTGACGTCATTATGTCTGTGCGTCGCTATAATATCGCAAGGCTTGCTATTAAATAGCTTGTGCCCCACTTCCGGGTTTGGTTTGCAGGTTGCTAAGTAACTACGCAGTGTTATGGGCAAAATATGGGCAAAAGATGTGGAAATTTAATATCATTGCCAACTATTGCTCAAAAGGATCTTTAAGCATAATCCTGTATTTGATACTATTATTGAGGCTTTTTACCTCCTTAGAAATTTGCCCTTTTATGAGCCTTATAATCATAATATCCTTCTTGAGGACAAAGCCTTCATAGCATTTTTTGTTTTAGGATATTTTTAGATATTAAAATTGCAAATACAGATCCCCTCCAATGAAAATGGAGGATTTGACATTATTGTGACCTCGCTTTTATATATTGTATGTCCTTGGTGTGATTGAGTGAATATATCAATAAAATAATGGAATAAATTAACATGGAAGAAGGTACTATAGAACGGGTCAATAATTTCTATAGATATTGGTTAAGGATTCAACTTACTCTGAAATTACTATCAGCCTTATTAAATTGCAATTCTGCAAATTCTAAAGGGCACTATATAAGCACATAGCATATTGTTTTACAGACGTTTTTAGTCAGTGTACTTCTTTCCAAAAGCAAGGTCTTCATGAACTAAAAACTTCTGTAAAAAAATATGCTCTGTGCTTATATAGAGCCCTTGGAGCAATCTTGACTCTATATTGCCTCTTCCGTCTGAGATCTTAACCCTCTCAATTCCAGCAAATTTCAATGCCATGACATCCCCTTCATGTATTGAGCTTACATGTCTGGCGACTGAGACGTCCATATTATTGAGGATCTAATTAATATGCTCCAAGACCCTACTTCTTAATTGTCTAGAGGTCTTTCCGACAAATTGAAGCCCACATCTACATGAGATAAGGTAGACCGTCGCTGTTGACCGACAATTGATGGAATCTTTGATGCAGTACTGTCTTTGTTGTGCAATGCGAACCACTTTCATGGTAGTTTGCATATGAGTACATGCCTTCTAATTTCTGCAAAGTTTAGATCCAACTATATTTCCTGTTAGCCAATCACATCCAGTGTTGCGCGGGCCAACATAATGGCTATGGACTAGTTTATCCTTCAAGCATGAAGGTTATCGTTGGAAGGTTATCGAAGCTTGATCGTTCAATTTTGCACGAAGGTCATCATCCGATAATAAAATAAGTCAATGGCGTTGTAAAATCGACGGTATCTTCTCAGTGTAAACATTATCGGTGCTAATCAGTCTAATTTGATTAGAATCATCCGAGCACATTGTGAGAATTGACATGTTGTCTAAATCTATAATCTTTGGCTTGTTGTTCAAAATCGATATTCAATGTGCAGTTCTGCCTTAAGCGTACATATTGTCCAAACGGAATACTCCAAATCAGGTGTGAAGGGTGGTGACTGGTCTCCAATAGCAGACTGTTGGTGGCAGTGTCTTGTAATTAAGGTATTGCCATAGATCTCATTATCACTAGGTCCAAAAACGTTATACAGTCTTTATCGATAGAGTGGGTTAATTTCAGGCCAATGTCATTGGTATTGAACAAAGAAATGAAACTCAATAGTGTTTAAATTTTCCGTTCGAAGTTAACAAAAATATCATCAATGAAACGGATCCAAATGACCACGTGTTCAGTAAATTCACTGTACTCATCTCCAAAAACTATGGATTCCTCCCATAGCCCTAGATGGAGATTGGCATATGAGGGGGCACAAGGGGTGCCCATTACTGTCCCTTGTACTTGTTTGAAGAAAGTATTGTCGTATGTGAAGTAATTTCTTCTCAATACAAAATCCAGAAGTTTTAAAACAAACTCATTATGTTTGGTATATTGTAAAGGTTGTGTTTCTAAAAATCTTTTTACTGCCATCCTTCCTACTATGTGCAGTATTGAGGTATATAATGCCTCTACGTCTAAACATACTAGTATGGTGTTATCATCCAGACTTACATGTTGTAATCTTTGCAAGACACTTTTCGTGTCTTGCACGTAAGATGCTAGTGTCACCAAATGTGGCCTTAAGATCCGATCTATGTATCTACTGGAATGTTCTGACAACTACTATTACCAGATACAATCGATCTGCCTGGTGGAGTAGTGAGGCTTTGTTATGTAGTTTTGGTATAGAGTAGAAAGTTGGTACAGTTGGATGATTTGCAGGAAAGAGTTTGATCAGAAAATAGCCTACAATAGGTGTTAGTGTCTTTTAGCAGTCTTAGATTTTCTTTGTGATAATTCTCCCATTTGAGAAGGACTGTGTTTCTACCTTTGTCCGACATCTTAACTACTATTTGATTGTTCTTCTGAAATGTTATAAGAGCATGTTGTTCTATCTTATCTAGGTTAAAATTACAAGGCTTATTAATTGATAGAGCTTCCAAATCTCAAGTCAACATATTTACAAAGACGGGTGAGATACCGAAATTTGGCGTAAAACGACTCTTAGGTTTGAACTGAGTCTGCGGTCGTTGTCCTAAGGCTATATCACTCATGTCATCATCCCAATTGATGGTGAGGTCCCTTAGAAATTGTTTCTCCATTATTGTTAGTTTCATAGATTTGTACTCATTGTCGGTCAATTTTTTTATGATACTTAGTTAATAGCAGCTTTCGTGCAAACAAATGAATATCCGTTTATCCCCTCAAATAAGTTAAACATATCCGTGGGGGAGAATGATAATCCTTTACTAAATAATGAAAGTTCTGCCTCAGTCAATAAGGTATCAGTTGGATAAATCACTTGGTTGTTATCAGAATGATTACCTATTTGTGCCTTGATTGTGTCCGCTGATTGCGGTCCCTGAGTCTTCTTGCTATAGGATCCTGATGACGTAGATCTAAAAAAAAAAGTTACAATAACAATAAAGTTATAGTTATTATTATTTTCTTTAATTTGTTGCTACACAATAATCAGTAAGTAGAGTCTTTTCTATAAGTATAGTGTCAATCATACTCTATTCATTTAGGGATTTAGTTTCCCTTTTTCTATTGTTTTCAGGTATAATTGTTATTATTATTCCACTTGCACATATAATCAAAGAGGTAACAAATCTAGAAAAACAGGAGCTTTTTTTGACGTGTGTCCAGACAGGCAAAAAATGAGTGAATTTTACTTTGGTGGCTTAATGTTTTTATTCTTGGTAATTCTTTTTGTGAATATTTTATTAGCTTCAATGGTGTTTATTGGGGATGTTACCTATAACATATCACCAGCGATAATTCTGAAGAGGATCTTTCGTGGCCTGAAATGCAAAATTGGATGAAATATTGTTAAATATAATGTGAGTTTCTGTTTTTATATGATTATTGCTGCATTTTTTTCTATTTTGCTCCTGCAGTATCATTTGCTTTAGTGCCATTTTCAGGCAGTAGCATGGGCCATTGGATTCTCGTGGAACCTTTCTCTGGGAGAGTTATCTGTAGCCAATGGTATTTACACTCCTCTATACTCAACAGCCATAAGTAAATGGCTAATACACTCAATCTGACACAACAAACCACACTATCTGTTCCAGTTTTCTTCTGGAATATGAGATGGTACAACACTTGTAAAAAAAAAAGTTCTGTTTTGGTACAGTTGAAATGCTAAGGGGCTGAAATCAGGAAAACACAAGTTTAATTATACTGGGTTGAGACCAAACAGAGAGAATTCATAGTTTGGTTTGCATGTTCTTTAAAAAGTGCAGATGCATTCTACAATTATAGGTTCCTTGCTAATACTTGATGGCACATTGTTCAGTGGAAGGTAAAGAACTCACCATATTTAATGTCTATACTCCAACAAAGGAACAGTAAGAAGTCTTCAAAAAGTTGGAACCCACACTAGAACTCTTGCAGAAAGGTACCCTGATTCTGGAAAGAGATATGAAATCACATAATTGATTCTCTGATAGAACATAGCAAGAGAGTGAGCACACACTGTACTCAAAAGAAATATACCCCTAAGTGTCAGAACAACAGTATAGCTGAGAACACATAGTAAATCAGGAGCAACATTACATTTACTTATTATAGAAGGAACCTTTATTAATTCTCAAAAATATAAAAAAGCACAATGTTTAAAGAATATATTCTGCGATCTGATAATATTATATTGAAATGTGATGGCAATTACATTTTCACGGCCGTTCCACTATGACCGAGTCAAACTGACAGGCGAAGTGAAAAGTCTGCATGATGGTCTCACATGCTTCACACCTCATCACTTGCCGCGCGGGGCCCAATTGGGATCTCCGTCGCAGTTCTAATCATAAGCCCTGCTGTGTGGGTACTCCAAGTACCTCCACTGCACCTAAAATTACCCCCCCATGCTGGTGCCCCCCAAAGTGTCCCTACATTAATGCCTTGCAGTGGGGGTCACCGATCCGCATTAATCGGGACCCTCTCTGCATTTAAAATACTCAAAATTCCTGTTGTGGGTCCTTAAAGGGCCCACGGAACAGTATTAGCCAATCCCGGCCATGGGGGTACTGTAATTACCCCCGCTGCACCTAACATTGTCCCCACATTCACCCCTTGCAGAGGGAGTTCCACCGCTTCACTTAATATGTAAAATGTCCCACCTCATGGGTCCTTAAAGAACGTCAAAGGTCCCGAAAGGACCTTTGTTAAAATAAAAAATTAACCCCTGCCACGGGGGTACTATAGGTACCCCCCCATGCACCTAAAGTTAACCCCAACACTCATGGGGCTCTATACAGAGCCCCATGAGCCCTTAATTAACCCTATACATCATGGGGCTCTCTACAGAGCCCCATGAGCCCTTAACTAACCCTGTCACTCACGGGGCTCTATACAGAGCCCCATGAGCCCTTAATTAACCCTGTCACTCACGGGGCTCTATACAGAGCCCCATGAGCCCTTAATTAATCCTATAATTCATGGGGTTCTATACAGAGCCCCATGAGCCCTTAATTAACCCTATAACTCATGGGGCTCTATACAGAGCCCCGTTATTATTATTATTATTATTATTATTATTATTATTGTTTATTTGTAACATGCCAACATATTCCGTAGCGCTATATATATGTTAAGTTACAGGCAATGACAAGTTCAAGATTCACACATTGCAATGAATGGATGGCCCTGTCTTTGAGCTTGGAATCCGGTGTCCATAGCGCTTTCCCTAAAGCACCTTGCAGTATTGAAACTCGCAGACTTACAATCTAAAGGTTGAAGTTTGTATGTGGTACAGTAGGGAGAGTGCTGAGCATGTTAGGGTGGAAGGTTATAGGATTCTTTAAAGAGGTGCGTTTTTATTTACGTTTTGAAGGATTTAAGGGAGAAGGATCGTCTGCTGAAGAGAGACAAGGAGTTCCAGAGAATAGGGGCAGCACAAGAAGTCCTGGAGGCGGGAGTGAGAGGAGGCGACAAAAGTGGTAGAAAAAAGAAGGTCGTTAGCAGAACAAAGAGAGCGGAGTGGAGGAATATTTGAAGATGAGAGCAGAGATGTATAGGGGGGTGCTATTGTCGAGTGCTGTATAATTTAGGGTCAAGATTTTACATTTTATTCTAGAGGCTAAGGGAAGCCAGTGGAGTGATTGACAAAGAGGAGCTGCCAACACTGACCAATGTGTACAGAAGATGAGTCTGGTGGAGGCATTCATTATGGATTAAAGGGGGGAGAGGCGAGTGGTGGGCAGGCCAACAAGGAGCGAGTTGCAATAGTCAAGATGAGAAATGATGAGAGAGTGTATTAGAATCTTAGAAGTGTCTTGTGTAAGGTAATGGTGTATTTTGGATATGTTTTTTAGATGGAGAAGACAAGATTTGGTTAAAGAATGTATGTGAGGGATGAAAGAGAGGGCAGCGTCCAGTAGAACCCTGAGACAACGTGCTTGGGAGGTGGGAGTGATGATGGCATTGTTGATAGAGAGAGAGATGTGAGGAATTGAAGCTGTAGTAGAGGGTGGGAAGTTTAAGAGTTCAGTCTTAGTTAGTGGGCAGGCATCCAAGAGGATATACTAGAGAGGCAGTCAGAGACGTGTGCTAGAAGAGAGGGGGATAAATATGGTGCTGAGAGGTAGATTTGAGTGTCATCTGCATAGAGATGGTACTGAAACCCAAAATAGTTTATTAGGGTACTGAGTGAGGATGTGTAGATGGAGAAGAGGAGGGGTACGCCAATAGACAGGGGGTGAAGAGAAGAAGAGGTGCCGGAGAAGGAGATGCTAAATGATTGTTCTTGGAGGTATGATGAGAACCATGAGAGAGCAGTGTCTCGAATGCCAAGGGAGGAGAGAATGTGGAGTAGAAGCGGATGGTCAACTGTGTCAAAGGTGGCAGAGAGATCCAGAAGAAGCAAAATGAAAAAGTGGCCTTTAGACTGTGGGTGAGGCGGTGAGCAGGTCATTGGTGACTTTTTGAGGGCTGTCTCAGTGGAGTGTTGGGCCGAAAGCCAGATTGGAAGGTGTCCAGAAGAGAGTTAGAGGAGATGAAACTGGTAAGGCGACTATTGACGAGCCGCTTCAGCAGTTTGGAAGCCAGGGGAAGAAGAGAGATAGGGCGATAGTTAGATGCAACGTCAGAATCGGACGAGGGTTTCTTGAGAGTGGGTGTAATTATGGCATGTTTTAGAGATGATGGAAACATGCTAGTGTTTAGGGAAAGGTTGAAGATGTGTGTGAGAGTTGGGATTAGTGTAGTAGAGAGGGGGGGATGAGCTGAGATGAAATAGGATCCAAAGGACAGGTAGTGAGGTGAGAGGATGATATTAGGATGGAGACTTCATCCTCTGTTGCAGGGGTGAAGTAGTTCAAAGTGGTTATAGGAATGGGGAGGGGAGTAGATTGGGTATTGTTGGTTAGTTGAGAGGGTGGAGAGTGTGAGCCAAGATGAGAGGAGAGTTCATTGCTTACAGATTGAATTTTATGTGTAAAGTGGTTGGCAAAGTCTTCAGCTGTGAGACAGGAAGGGATGGGGGAGGTGGTGGGTGGAGGACAGTATTGAAAGTGGAAAACATACGTTTGGGGTTGGAGGACAGAGTTGATATTAGTCATGTGAAGTAGTGCTGTTTGGCCAGGTTGAGGGCAGAGGAGTAGGAACGTAGCATAAACTAGTCGTTCAGCAGTGCGGGACCACTGCTGAATATAACGTGTGTGTGTGTAGTGTGCCATGGTTGTGGATGAGATCAAGGGCATCTGCGTGTGGTTATGGGGGCAAGGGTGTCAAGGGTAGAAGAGAGAGTAGAGTTGTAGTGTGAGGTGGCAGTGTCAGGGCAGTTGAGGTTAGTGATAGTGCTGAGAAGAGTTTGGAGCACAGTGGAAAGCTGTGTAGGGTCAATTTCTAGTAGGTTTCTGTCGGTTATTGTGGCTGGGGTTGAAGAAGAGTGATGAGAGGAAGATGTGGTGAGGTTGAAGGTAAGGAGGTGATGGTCAGATAGAGGGAGAGGATGGATGACTGGGTTGGAGGTAGGGCTAATATTGGTGAAAATAAGGTCAAAAGAGTGTCTAGCATGGTGAGTTGAAGAATCTGTAAGTTGTGAGAGGCAGAGGGAAGAAGTGAGTGCAAATAGTTTGGCGGCTGCTGGGGAGGTGGGGGTATCAATGGCAATGTTTAAGTCGCCAAGTATCAGTGTGGGAATGTTGGAGGAAAGAAAGTGTGGGAGCCGAAAAGTGATGTGCCTGGGGAGTGATAGATTACAGCAACACGTGCCTAGGGAGTGATAGATTACAGCAACACGTAGAGAGATAGGAGAGAAGAGGCGGATAGTGTGAACTTCAAAAGATGAAAATTGCAGGGATGGGACAGGGGGTATGAGGTGATATGTACAGCGAGAGGAAAGTAATACACCCAAACCACCACCTTGTTTGTTCCCAGGTCTAGGTGTGTGACTGAGGTAAAAACCACTATGCAAGAGTGCTGCAGGGGTAGCAGTGTCTGAAGAGGAGAGCCAGGTTTCAGTGAGAGCCAGTAGATTGAGGGAGTTGGTAATGAATAGGTCATGAGTGAAAGTGAGTTTTTGGAGGTAGTTTGTGAATTCCAGTGATCGCAGGAGAAAGGCAGAGTGGAGGGTTTGTGACAAGTGATGGGTATCAAATTCTGGGTGTTTCGGGTGTTTGCTGCCCTTGGAGCAGAGCAGGGCTGAGAGCAGGAAAAAAATGAAAGAGGGACCTGGGTTAGGGGATATGTCTCCAGCAGCCAGGAGAAGGAGGAGTGAGAGCAAGAGAATATGGGAGTGTGACTTACAGTGATATTTCTGATTATGAGTGTTAGGGAGAGGATGAGATTGTGATTGGAGGAGGGACAGTAGCTTGTGAGAGCAGAGAAGAGGAGCGGGGAGAGCAAGGAAGGTGAGATGGTTATAGTATTGGGGACATGATATGGATAGGCTGCAAATGAAAGTCTGAGAGAGGCAGTAGAAGATAAGGAGGGTAAAAAAGTGAGAGAGCATTATGACACAGTGTGTAGGTGCAGGAAATAGATGAGATGAAGGTGAATGCCCCATGAGCTCTTAAATAACCCTGTCACTCATAGGGCTTTATACAGAGCCCCATGAGCCCTTAATTAACCCTGTCACTCATGGAGCTCTCTACAGAGCCCCATGAGCCCTCTATAGAGCCCCACGAGCCCTTAATTATCCCTTTCACTCACATTGCTCTATACAGAGCCCCATGAGCCCATAATTAACCCTATCAGTCTCATAAAGGTCTATACAGACCCTTATGGGACACAAATTAACTCCATTAGGCCAATAGAGGTCTATATAGAACCATATAGGACACTAATTGACCCCTATAATAACACCATAGGTGCCATGAGGGTCCTCCAGGATCCTCATGACACAAAGTCAAAACACTACACTATTAACCCTAATTATACCCCATTAACCCCCTTAACCCTAACTATACCCTGTTAACCCTATATGGAACAATAACCCTAACTGTACCTATTTAACCCTAACTGGGCCTACCTAACCCAAACTGGGCGTATTTAACCCTAACTGGACCTAATAACCCTAACTGGGCCTATTTAACCCCATCACTGATCGGGGCCCATACAGACCCCCGTAAGCCTCTCTTTAACCAAATCAGTCCCATAAGGGTCTATAAAGACCCTCATGGGACAATTAGAACCCTAAAATTAACCACTTAAGTGCCATGAGCGTCCTCCAGGACCCTCATGACACTAAGTACAAGCACTACACTATACTATTCCCCCCAATAAACCACTAAATCTAAACTAACCCCCCTCTACCCCAACCAATTAACACCTACACTATCTGCCTACCCTCTATTAAACCCCCAACTCAATAATTAAACAAAATATGTACATTACAACCCCTCTATACAAAAAATAAAAAAATAATTACAAAAACCTGTACATATATACATAACATTGCAATCCAGCAATATATACATTACAAATATATACTACTAGCGACTTGCCTATCAAAAATGACGGGGCAATAAAATTTGAAGCCATGGTAATGTTGTTTGCCACAATGTAAAGGTTTTTCTACTCCGGGGACCTTTAGTGCTGAATGCGAGCCTTTCCTCTTGTATACTTTTGCTCCTCTGAGCACCTTCGGCGCTCATTGCAAGCCTCTCCTCTTGTGTACTTTTGCTCCTGTTGCCTCCCTGAGGAGAAAGTGTCAGCAATGTGCCAATTGTGCAGTGTAAATAGGCTCCGTTGGTGTAGTTGGGTAAAGCGCCATTTTATGTTCGTAATGTTATTAGTTGCTAGTTAGTGTTGTAAAATGGGGTTGACTGTCTATGTGTTACGCGGCTCGTAGGCATTTTCCGTCCTTTGTAATAGTGTATTTTGTACCTCATACGTTTCTGGTTAAAAGTGGTACGCGGCTGGCGATGTTTTGTGCGGTTCAGGGTCGTATAATTTTTTTCGGCCGCCATTTTTTTTTATCGCTTTGCCGATTTTCGAATGCCGAAACTCAGCAAATTTGGTTTAAATTTGCGTGCAACCTCACTCCCAGACGTCCTGGCTGTCCCCCCGTGCTGAGTGTAATAATTTTTTGTATTTTTTTTTTATTATTTATTTATTTATTTTTTACTTTTTTTACTTTTTTATTCTAAATCCAGCGTTCCCTAACTGCTTGTAGCCTAAGGCGATCCCGCTTGGAGGCTAAGCCCTGCTTGGAGGCTAAGTCCCGTGTTTTTCAATGCCTCAACGGCTCGCCTCGCTTTGCGAGGCTCGCAGGAGCACCTTCGGCGCTCATTTCTGCCTAAGTCCCGCATGTTTCAATGCCTCTACTGCTGGCTTCGCTTTGCGAGGCTCGCAGGCGATGAGCCCCTTTGGCGCTCATCGCCTAAGTGCTCTGAGTTTAAATTCCTCAACTGCTCACCTCGCTGCGAGTGCTCCAAGCTCGGAAGACTTTTGTGCTTCAACTGCTCACCTCGCTATGCGAGGCTCGCAAGTGTGACGACGATTCGTAGTTTGACAACTATTATATGTGATTAACCCCCTAATTACAATACATTTCCCCCTATCTACATTACATATCCCCATGACTACGAAATATTATTCACTATCTATAACACATTACACCCTATCTATTAAACATTACCCTATCTACATAACATAACCCCCTATCTATAATACATTTCCCCCTATACACTAAACCCTAAATCTATGCTAAAATAGAAGAAATAAGACCACAAACCTTTGCAGATATCCCTTCAGATGGCACCCCTAGGAAAAAAAGAAATATCAAATTAGTACAGAATTAAACACTACATAGAATAAATACACATTCTAAATACAGTATAAAACTTACCTTTCCAGCATGTCTTTGTCCATCTTCTTGTCTTCTCCGGCTCAGCCCCTGGAAAAAGAAGCATCACATTACACACACACACACAAATAAAAACAACATAAATAAACAATAAACATTTTAAATTTAAAACGTACCTGTCCGCAATGTCCCCGTCCTCCTACTCTTCTACACCAGGCTGGTCCCTTCAAGAACCCACGTTCTAAAAAAAATAAATAAGAAAAGTAACAGCGCTCCTTCGAGGATATCCCCGATGAGGCTTCTAGAATGGCGCCTCCTGATTGGTTGAAATGGCTGTCAATCAAATTTCAGCAAATTAGAAGGCACCATGGTGTGAGCCAATCAGAATGGGATACACCCCTATATCCTGATGGAGCTGTCAATCTTTTTTAAACCAATCAGAAGGCATGATTGACTTCAGCCAATCACATCTGCACCTTCTGATTGGCTGCAGTCTGAGTGACAGAAACAACAGCCAATCAGAAGACACAGATGATGGGGTTAGATGGAGGCTTATGGGGGTCTGTATGATCCCCATAAGTGATGGGGTTAAATAGGCCCAGTTAGGGTTATTTGGTCCAGTTAGGGATAAATATGCCCAGTTTGGGTTAGATAGGCTTTCGTAGGGCTATCAGATTATAGATCAGCTTTTTTTTTTTTTTTTCTATTTATTTTCACTCTTTATTGGAAATGATCTGTCTAACTCTTTTATTGTACATTTCTGGTCACTTACTGTATGTTATTAATATTTTATTGCAGATGCCTTCCCGATTCTTTTTTATCTGGGAGGAATTATTCAGCTAAAGTAAAATATATATTCCATTATATATTCCATTACTTCATTGTACTTATTCTTTGCCAAAGCAAATGTCACTTTCTGCCCGGTTTCTTATTTTAATGAAATGTTTTTATCATTTATCCATGTATTTGTGTACTTTCAGTTATAGTTCTTGTTGAGTAAAAGCTTTTGCCATTCTGCAAAAGTCTGTTTCTCCTCTACATGCTTTGATTTATTTTCTGATACATACATTTTTTTTCTTCTTAAGCCTTTTCAATGCCCATTATCGGACACAAAACAATAAAATTAATTATAATTATTTTCCAGTAACATCAAATTACACTTATATATGAGAGCTCTTATCAATACGTCTTGCCAGTAAATAAATACACAAATTAATGTACTAGTCATCATACACACCTGCAGTGCCATTTCTAGCCTGCACATTTCTAGCCTGCACATAGGCCTCACTCTGTGAAATCCTGAAAACATCATACACATCAGCAGGTATGGAGAGAAGACTATTGAAGTTGCCTCATCCCTGGAGCCAAGATCTTTATTAATATTACTACTGTATGCGTGTTATTATATTTGAGGAAATATAATTATTTTTAGCATTTTTTCAATCCCTAACAATTGCTAGCTATATCCTGTTTAATATCCCCACTTTCCCCCATACTTCCCCTATTCATGGCCTGCAAAATGTGCCTAAAACTCCTCCTTCTTGCATGTCTCAAGCCTGTCATGCCTCTCTCTCTCTCTCTCTCCCTCCCTGCTCGATCTGTCCCTAATAACAGTACAATTTCTTACCTGAACATAGGCCTCACTCTGTGAAATCCTGAAAGCACTTTGCTCCCTGCTCTCAACCACCCACTACTGTTCAGATTAAATTTATAGAGCCATGGAAATCACCTGACTTTCCTATTTGCAGATTATAATCTCTCCACTAGGGGTCAGACAACATATTACAGATCCCTCACATCTCCCACAAAGTAAAAAAAACTTTCTTTACTTTCTTCCTGACCATTGTTATCCCTTCTTCAGGTCTCTGCCTCTCTCATTCCCTTTAGATTGTAAGTAGCGAGTTCCCAATCTTATATGGTGCTTTGGTAAATGCACTTTCTACAAAGATTATTAGCTCAAAACAGGGCCCTCCATTGTCTTTTTTTGCTAATATTGTATTTGTATATAAGTATTTTCCTTGTTCTTATCCCCTGTTCAGTGCTAGGGAATATGTTGGTGCGATACAAATAAAAGTTAATAATAATAATAATAGTCTTGCTGTCAGTATAGTGGATGAATACAGTGTACCTACTTCATATTATATTGCCCATCACTAGGTTCTAAATGAGACATACATGCTGTAAACTTTTTTTATTAATAATTGCAGTTGTTGAATTTGCATTTAAGTGACTTTAGGAATTAAAAGGAACAGAAAAATAAAAAAAATGTATTTAGTGTTTTATTCATTTAAATGTATACTTTCAACTAAGTTAAATAACAGATAAATGCATGTTACATCTCAGATTATGGATATTTATTGGACTATATAGTCAACCTATTTACACTTGAAGGGCAGTATTTTGGGGGTTTTCTAGTGTTGACTTTCCCCCCTCTGGATTGCTATCTTGTAATGGTGAAGGGTTTTGTGTACCTCAATGAAGCTGTGAGCTATACCATTTAGGGTCACCGATGACGGGCAGGTTGTAGCATAGAGGTTAGACAAATTACGGTCCAGTGGAGAAGGAAATGGCAACCGACTCCAGTATTTTTGCCAAGAAAATCTTATGGATTAGCACAACCAGACCCAAGATGTGCCTGGTGAGTCGCAGTCCATAGGGTCACAGAGAGTCTGACATGACTGAGCGACTAAACAACAACAACAAAGTGTTGACTTTATACACTACATTTGTAGACTTAGTGTGTTGATCTTTTTTCTATGTAAAACATTAGGTAGGCTTGAGCAATATGAAGCTAGGTCAGGTAAAATGTGCTACGTTGTGCTTGCAGCTTATCTGATCAAGCCCTAAATGTATGAATTGTCCATAAGAGTCTCTGCTTGTGTCATGGATGCTTCTAGTATGAGTTTAAGCCTGAGTGGGAGGATTAACCTTCTGAAGGTCACTCTTCTATTTAATGCTATGCTCAAGAAACTATTTACAGTTGTAGTCTTTCAACAGAGCTAAATAGATATGTAATCTGAAGCCAAGGTTTCTCCCAATCATCCCTAACCCTGTTAGGAATAAAAGCAAATGTCTGTCACCACTAAAGCAAAATCAAACACAATAGTTAAAACTAAAGGATGCATTTATCTATGTCATACTTAGTAAAAAACATTTTCCAAATGATCATAAATAGTTAATCATAACAGCATTCTTTAAATAGAACACCACATTGCACCTTTAACATGATGCAATTCTAGACCTCACCATATTGTACTATGGTTTGTATTTACAGACTTTAATACCTTACGTAATTGCTTAAATATTTAAAATGGGCAACTGCTAGACTTTATTTGCCCTATAGAGAATGATACTTTTTGCTCAGAACACGATTATTTAATAACTAGCAAATTGCCTGTCAAAAAATGACGGCAATAAAAGGCAAGGAAATGCTGTTTGCCACACTTTTTGCTCCTCTGAGCACATTTGACGCTCACTGTGAGCCTTTCCTCCCGGCTACTGTATGGGCCGCTCATTGCAGGGTTCGTTAACCTGCAAGTTTTGTGCTTGGGAATGCCATGTGTCTCTTTCCAGCATCTACCCCCTGTCCCTTCCCTGTGTGTTTCTCCTCTGTGTGCCTGCTGAATGTTTGCATGTTACGCGTTGAAGGCCGTTTGTTTTATTTTCAAAGTCTCGCGTGCCTGGCATTGTTCGTGTAAGTGTTACTGTCTTTGCCGTCATGCATTTTCCAAGTCCCGCGTGCCTGGCTTTGCTCGGGCTCGTTTTCATGCAGTTTCAGAATTTTTTATGTTTTTCGTCCGCCATTTTTTTCCTCGCTTAGCTGATTTTGGATTGACGACAAGCCCCAAATATGGGTTAAATGTGCTTGCAACCTCACTCCCAGGCTTCCTGGCTGCCCCCCTGGTCTGTGTGTGAGGGTGTTTTTATTTTGTTTTTAACATTTTTCTTGTCTTTTGATTACCGTCAGCCGTTAAATTCGTATTTTCCAAGGTCGGAATGATAAAGTGTAATGAATGTCCCAACTGTGCATTCTAAATTGTGTGCGCAAGGGAAATCCGTTGGTGTAGTTGTGTAAAGCGCCATTGTAGATTCGTAATGTTATTAAGGTGTTACGCGGCTCGCAAGCATTTTCCATAATTTGTAATAGTGTATTTTGTATTTCGTTCGTTCCTGTGTGAAAATGCTACACATTGGGAAGTGTTTTGCATGGTCCGGGGTCTTGTAGCCTCGTTTTCATTTTTTTGGTTGCCATTTTTTCTCTCGCTTAGGTGATTTCACCTCACTCCCAGACGTCCTGGCTGCACCCCCCCCCCCCCCCACCCGTGCTGTGGGTGATGTTTTTATTGTATTTATTTGTATTTTGTTTTTTGTTTTTTTGTTTTTTGCTGTCCGTATTTTTGCTATGTCGTACTTTTTTAAAGTCCCACATCTCGTAAAGTTCCATTGTAGAGATTGCTAATGTTATTAATGTGTTATGTGACTCGTCAGCACTTTCCGTCATTTGTAATAGTGTATTTTGTAGTTTGTTTGTTCCTGTGTGAAAGTGCTACGCGCTTGGCAGTGTTTTGCGCGGTCCGGAGTCATGTAGCCTTGTTTTAGTTTTTTCGCCTGCCATTTTTTTTATTGCTTATGCGATTTTTGTGTTGTGAAAGTCGTCAAAATCAGCTTAAATTCGCGTTCCACCTCACTCCCAGACATCCTGCCTGTTCCCCCGTGCTGTGGGTGATATTTTTGTTGTATTTATTTTCTTTGTGTTTTTTCTGTTTTTTGGATGTTCGCGGTTCGGCCATTAACCTCGTATTTTTGCTATCTGGTATTTTTTTTTTCAAAGTCCCGCTTTTGTCAAGTGCTTGAAGGCTAATGCGATTGCGCATGACCAAGTGTTTTGTGGCTAAGTCCCGGGTGTTTAATTGCCTTCAATGAGCGTCTTTGGTGCTGCGAGTTTAATTCCCTTAACAGCTCGCCTCGCTACGCGTTTTTAAAATTTCTTCCAGCGATACTGATTCCGGCTTTGGATTAATTCAGACCGGCCTTATGCATGATGTACTCTGCATATAAGTTGAATAAATAAGGTCACAATATACAATATTGTCGCACACCTTTTCTGATCTTGAACCATCCTGTGTTCGGTTCTGACCGTGGCTTCTTGGTCCACATACATATTCTTCATGAGGTGGATGAAATGATCTGGTACTCTTTAAGAACTTTCAATATTTTGTTGTGATCGGCACAGTCACAGGCAATAGAATAGTCTATGAAGCAGTAAATGTTTTTCTGCTTTCTCTATTATCCATCAGACATTGGATAATTTAATCTTGTGTGCCTCTTATAGTCAATCTGATTTCTATATTGTACATCTGATGATTTCCATTAGAGGCTGTTGGAAGATGATGTTTGCTATGACCAGAAAATGACAGAATTCTACTAATCTCGGATAGGCTTTATTTTGTTCTCCAGTGCCAAACTTGCCAGTTATCCCAGGTGTCTTTTGGTTCCATTCTTTAGCATTCCAATCTCCTATGATAATAGTAACATCTTTTCTTGGTGTTATATCTGTGATGTTGAAAATCTTCATAGAACTGGACAACTTAAGCCTCTTCAGCATCCATGGGTGGAGCATAGACTTTGATCACTGTGGTGTTAAATGGCTTGCCTTGAATTAAAATTGAACTCATTCTGTTATTTATTGGGTTGTAACCAAGCTTTGCTTTGTGCCACCTTTTGATTGACTATGATGGCTTCTCTTCTGAAGGATTCTTGACCTCCGTAGAAAATCTGGTGTTTGTCTGATGTGAAATGCCCCATTCCAGTCCATTTAAGTTCACTGCTTCCCAGGATGTCAACATTTAACATTGTCATCTTATTCTTGACCACGTCTAGTTTGCCTTGGTTCCTATCTCTAACATTCCATGTGTCAATGCTAAATTGTTCTTTGCAGAAGCAGACTTTTCTTTACCCTCTAGACACATCCACAGCTTGATGTTCTTTCAGCTTTAGCCCAGCCACTTCCTTAGTTATCAGGGAGGAAACTCAACTGGATACCAATACTATAATCTCTGAATTTAATATCGAATACTGATAATATAAATCATGAAATGGGAAAATAGGATTAAATAGTATGATGCAAAGTGAATGATTCGAGTGATGTGATTCCATTCATATCTTGGGAAATGTGTATTACAAGATTTTAAAATGTAATTGACTTCTCTTTAAGCTTTTAACAGGTAAATACAATTTTTAAAAACTTTCTGTTCCATTTTCTTGTTTTTATTATATTGGGAATAAAATGTTAAGATACATCCAGTAATATGTGATTCAGTAGTAAAAAACAATAGTACAAGCAATTAAAGTAAAGTACATTTGTATATCTGACTCATTTTACTCATAACTCATTTTACTATTTAAGCCAGAAAAGAATGGGAAAAAGTTATTAGTTGGCACAAGAGATCCTCCATTAGAAAAAAGATTTTCTGTAGGTTTTTTAGGTGCAGGCTCTTTTCATGAGACAAATTATGAGGGTATATGGGCTTAAATCAAGAAAGAAGAAGACCAGAATCTGTGAGCAACATGGATAGACCGCCTCTCCAAAACAGAAGATCGAGGATAAAGACATTGTGGTTTAATATATTTTTGTTTTTTGAAAATTGCATTTTTTATTTTTATTTTTTTTAATTTATTATTTTCAGTAACTTTTTTTGATGTAATCTTAATTTTTTTTATTTATACATATGGACTTTTGGGGGTGGGTTTTATGGGCTCCTATGGGGTGGTCGTTGTAATGGGGGTCCAATTTGAACCCCTGTAATAGCAGGTAGAGGGCTATGGGTGTCCTTAAGGACCCCTATGGTACATAGGAGTTAACGTTAGGTGCCATGGAGGTACATATGGGTGACCCTGGTACATAGGAGTTAAAGTTAGGTGGCCTGGGGGTTCACATATATCCTCTTGCACATAGGGGTTAACTTTAGGGACTTTTGTGGCAGGGGTTAATTTTACATGCCATGGAGGTCCTTACAGAACCTCTTTGGCAATGGGTTAACATTAGGTGCCAAAGAGTTTCTTACCGGACCTCCATGTCATAGGGGTTAATGATAAATGCCACAGGGGTCCTTTACAGGACCTCCGTGGCAAGTGGTTAATGATCGATGACACAGGGGTGCTTGCAGAACCTCTGTGGCAAGGCATTATTAGAAATCTTCCATGACATAAGTGTTAAGGATAGAGGCCGCAGCGGTCCTTACAGGACCTCCATGGCATAGGGGTTAATATTAGTGCCAGAGGATTAATATTTAGCTGCCACACATGTCCTTAAAGGACCTTTGTTTGCAGGGGGCTTAATTTTAGATGCCATGGGTTCTATAGGGTCCCCTACAGTTATAGGTAGATGGGGATTCCTGGGTACCCTGCTCATTGTGAGTGGGAAGGAGGGAAGACTTGTAAACCTACACTAAGCTTTCACATCACATATGTAATTATATATCCAGGAAATTACATCGGTCACTGACAACCTCTCCCTGAACTCATATTGGAAGACAGGTGTCTCTGCGATTGGCCTTGTGATGACCCGCCTAGAGGCCCTAACTTCCCGCACCAGCTTAAACCTTTCTGGACATGGTGGTGAACAATTACTATTCCTTCCCACACCTTTCTTGTCCCTACTGGTTTCATCACCAGAGAAAGGAGATGTGGACAATGGACACTGAATCTTGAAAAACAACTTGCCAGAGTGGATTATCTAGTAGTGGACAGGCCAAAGGGGTTGTGTCATGAAAAACTGATGGCAGAAATTAGATCAGCACTGCAACAGGAAGAGTCAAGGAGCAGAGTGCAATAGACAAGGAGACTGCAAGAATGTCTGTATCCCAAAGTGAGTATGAGGATAAAGTGCTCCAGAGCTACCTACTCCCTATAAGCCGACTGGGGTCCCCCAGAACAGATGAAGTCGATAAGAAGCTCTTCACAGAATGCTATCACCTGAAGACTGACGTGATCACCAACTGGGGTCTCAACTGGGAGGCCACACTATACTTGAATTATAGGGAAGACCAGAATAACAACTTCAAGGACCAGAAGGATGCCCTGCTGAACTAGAGAAGAAAGATGCTAGCAGAGTGCCCAGAAGTTGTTGAGGACTGGCTGTGAGCTATGATCTTTGAGGAGGTGGAACTAGAGCATGGATATGATGCCATGCTCTCCCCAGAGATGGTAGCCTTGTTACCAGTTTAAAGCTCCTAACTGGCTGAAGTGGTTACTTCAATGCAGTCCTGACATTGGGAGCTGCATTCCCCAATGCTGATTCTACTAGATGGATGGGCAGTGTGCAGAATTGGAGCTGATGGATGGGACAGCCGCTTTTGAAGTGGAAAAGGAAATGGTGAAAATAGAGATTTGTCTAGAATAGCACTACCTAGCCTAGATCAATGTCAATGGGAGAGCAGACAGGTAGATCAATTGCAGCTGTTTTGTATGAGTGAGGTAAAGCTGCCTGTTCTGCAATCTGGAGAATAACAGAGCCAGAAGAGACTGTTTGAGGAAGGTCAGCTTATGAGCCAGACAGGGAGCCTCCTGCCAACAGCAGTGAACAGAACATGGAGGCAAGGCTGCCTGCCATGCAACCAGAAGAATAACACAGCCAGAAGAGACTGTTGGAGGAAGGCCAGTTGATGAGCCAGACAGACGGCCTCCTGCCAACAGCAGGGATAAGGGAGGCAAGAAGGCCTGCCCTGCAACTAGGAGAATAACAGAGCCAGAGGAGACTGTTGGATGAATGCCATCTGAGCCAGATGGAGAGCCCTGTGCCAACAATTGTGATGAGGGAGGCAAGGCTGCCTGCCCTGCAACAAGGAGAATAACAGAGCTAGAAGAGACTGTTGAGGGAAGGCCAACTGATTAATCAGATGTACTCATGGGGCTCTTTAAGGCCACCATGGCACCAAATATGAACTCATATTCAAGGGGGATTGTCATTGACACCCATGGTACCTAAATGTACCAACTATACCATGTTTGTCTCAAAAGACTTCCATGGTTTAACAAGTTATGACCATGAGTGTCCTATACCACAGAGGTTCTCAAGGATGCCCATGGCACCTTCCTACCACCACAGTGCTCCATATTGCCCCCCCTGAACTCTACTCCCCCATGTGGGTCTAAAAGGACCCCAATGACATATCTAATCCCTAAGCCACAGAGGTACTACAAAGACCTCTGTAGCATTTAAAATTAACCCTTATGCCATAGATGTTCTTGCAGGACCTTTATGGCACCTACAGTTAAACCCTATGCCATGAATGTTCTGAAAGAACCCCCATGGTACTTTCATAGGTTTTGGCAATTAATATGGTGATATTATTAATATCAATAACCTTTATTAATATTAATTAAAAAATTACATATTTCACATATTTGCCAATTTTGACTAATTTCTGAATTCTTACTACATGATAGTATTGGCCTCATGAAATAAACAGAACTGTATTATATGAGAATATATTTATTATAATTGAATAAAAATAATAATTCAGTATTTTTTAATATGGCAAGATGTTATAAACAATTGTAACAGATATATATCAAGGTACATAAATTGTAAAGTGTTAGTTATTATTACATTATCCACATAATCAAATATAAGACATGCACAATATGCTTACTATAATTAATGTGGTAATATGAAACTGGAGATAGTTTTGATTATTTTGATATGTTTCCAAATATCTATTTATTAAGATATCATACCATTTTCATTTAACTCTTAATAGGATGTATTCTTTTTTTTTAATTATTTAAAAGTCAATTATTAGTGATAATGGGTGTCAGTTATGTAAACCAAGTAACCGATTTAAGTTCTGGGAAAGATATGATGTCTACTTAAAATATGGAAACTATAAGGAGTATCCTATTATTTCTATGTAACAAGCAATGTCTCTATTACAGAACAAAGGACTCTTAAGAATCCAATTTCAATGAATCATCTTTACACAGTATATCCAAATGGTAATGCATGTATATGTATATATATATATATTGTGATCGTTTGCTCCTCGGAAGTGATGACAAGCAAGTGGAGTGTGAGTTCTTGTCAGAAGTGAAGGAGTTAACACTTCTGAAGAACCCCTAATTGGAGCAACTCCCCTTTAAAAGACTGGAAAGCAGACATGGAAAGGTGGAGGAGGGGCTGACTAGGCCCTAGGCAGCTGTGCTGCTGAGAGGAACAAGCACAGAGTTGGAAGGTGATCTGGTGTGGAAATACAGTGAAGTTGTGAACTACCCTGTAAAGGATCGCCAAGTGACTGTACTGGGAGAACGGGGACTACAGCAAGTCGTGTGAGCTGGAAGATTGACTTCAGACTCAGGAGGAGAAGTCACAAGGAAGCCAAGTAAGTGAAGGGAATAAGTGAGGATTCCCAGGCAGAGTTTTGCCTTAAAGGCCTAGGCACGGTGGTTGCTGAAGTATTATGCCCCAGGGAAGAAGTGAAGATAAAGAGAAGTGAATACAAGTGAGTTTGTGTATGCAAGGGTCCCTGGGGTGAAGCATACAGGAGAGACGGGCGGGCCCTATCCTTCACCCGCAACCGTGTCCCAGAGAGGAGCGCTGTGTCCGAGAGAGGAGCACTGTGTCCCAGAGAGGAGCGCTGTGTCTGAGAGAGGAGCGCTGAGTCCGAGAGAGGAGCGCTGAGTCCGAGAGAGGAGCGCTGAGTCCGAGAGAGGAGCGCTGTGTCCGAGAGAGGAGCGCTGTGTCCGAGAGAGGAGCGCTGTGTTCAAAAGAGGAGCACTGTATCCCAGGGAGGAGCGCTGTGTCCCAGAGAGGAGCGCTGTGTCCCAGAGAGGAGCGCTGTGTCCCCGAGAGGAGAGCTGTGTCCCACAGAGCGAGGAGCTAGAGAGGAGAGCTGTGTCCCACAGAGCGGAGCTGTGACCCAGAGTGGAGCGGGGTCCCAGAGGTTGCTGAAGAGGGCGACCTAATCTCGCTGGGACCCTCACCTGTAAAGAGACTGTTTATTTCCTGGCCACAAGGTGGCGCTACCCCAGTTAAAGGACTGTTTTCAAGCTGACCACCAGGTGGCAGACTACCCAAGTTAAAGGACTGTCTACAACCTGGCCACAAGGTGGCATTCTCCCACCTCGCGGAGAAGTAATTGTTTTTTTTTTAAGCCGAGCTACGGCTACCGCTGTTTTTCTTTCTTCAAATAAACCTATTTGCTGCACTTTCATGCTAGTATCAGCCCTTCATTCAAGAAACCACCGCTATATGCGGCCATCCTGATCACACTGGTGTCATTTGTGGGAT
Source organism: Discoglossus pictus (assembly GCA_027410445.1). Classification (NCBI taxonomy): domain Eukaryota; kingdom Metazoa; phylum Chordata; class Amphibia; order Anura; family Alytidae; genus Discoglossus; species Discoglossus pictus. The sequence continues at coordinate 222,849,703 of CM050167.1, forward strand.
TGAAAAATGTCTGTGTTGAGGAAGACAGCCCACTGTACAGCATAAATATGGAAGAGGCCTTTAAAGCTTTTATAGAAGCCCAGCAGGGGTTGAACAAACAGCAAGCCGAGTTGAACAGAGTGCTGGCTGCTAAGCTTGGTCAGAGCCAGTCAGAAAAGAGAGAAATGATTGCACAGCATAGCATCCAAGCCGCAAAAGAGGAAGATAAAGGTTTTGGAGAGTTTACTGCAAGATTTAGAGAGGCCACAGAGAAATGGCAGAGACAAATGGAAGTCGACAGGGTCCAAATGAGAGAGTCTTTAGAAGCACAGAAAGTGCAGCTGCAGCGATTGAGTTCTACAGAGAACATTGTGGGTTCAAAATCAAGCAGGGTTATGAACCCTAATTGCTTTCTAAAGAAAATGACAGCTCAAGATGATGTAGAAACCTACCTCCTGAATTTTGAGAAGATTGCTACCAGGGAAGGTTGGCCTAAACAGCATTGGGCCACAGTCCTGGGTCCCTATCTGTGTGGAGAAGCACAGGAAGCGTATGGGTTTTTGCCTGAAGAAATGGCAACCAATTATTGCACCCTGAAAGAGGAGATCCTTGATCGTATAGGAGTAAAGAAAGTACAGAGAGCGCACCCCTGGAATTTTTTTGCCAGACAAGCGTATCGCTACCCAAGAGACATACTTGTCGGGCCAAGTATAAGATACAGTTTCCCTGTTAAGGGAAGGCCAACCAAACCTCACCTAGTAGTAAACAAGGAGAAACAGAGAGTGGAAAAAGCCACCAGTTGCAGTGCCATGAGTGAGACGGCAGGAGCCGCGAGTGAGGCCGCAGAAGGCACCCCAGAGTCCGCAGAGGGCCCGCAGACGGCTCCCCAGAGCCCGCAGAGTCGGAGAGAGTGCCCGCAGAGTCGGAGAGAGTGCCCGCAGAGTCGGAGAGAGTGCCCGCAGAGTCGGAGAGAGTGCCCGCAGAGTCGGAGAGAGAGCCCGCAGAGTCGGAGAGAGAGCCCGCAGAGTCGGAGAGAGAGCCCGCAGAGTCGGAGAGAGAGCCCGCAGAGTCGGAGAGAGAGCCCGCAGAGTCGGAGAGAGAGCCCGCAGAGTCGGACGATCCAGCCAAAGAGGTCGCTGAGAGCCCCAAAGAGGTCGTTGAGAGCCCCAAAGAGGTCGCTGAGAGCCCCAAAAAGCCTGCTGGTGCAGATAGAATGGCCTTAGAGGAGGAGAAACAGCGTTTTGTAAGGCTCCAAAGACAAGCCCACGGTAAAATGAGGCCCGAGTATATCCCTGAATGGCGGAGGAAGCCGACATTCGAGGACTACCCAGTGTCCTACAGGAATGAGAAATTGATGCCTATTTGGGAGCGGAGGATATGTCCCCCAAAGCCTAAGCTGAACGAATCAGTGGTGTGGGAGCGGCCACACAGTGATAAAGAGGAGAACATCTCTCAATTTCGACAGAAGCCCCGGCAAATACCACTGTTGACCTTAGACAGTGGGGAAAGTAACAAAGAGGCGTCTAATGGAGACCAGCTAGAAAGTGTTGCTAGGCCAGTGTCCGATGTGAACACCTTAGAAAAGACTGTTCCTGTATCAAAACTGGAGCACAGGCCACTTAAGGAAGCTGGACAAGCTGCACAGGCAGAAGGATTTGATGACGACTCTGATGAACCAACCGTAGTTCCGCTGGTTGAGTTTGATGCGGCTAAGCAAGCAAAGGAACTTCAGTTGTCTACAAACAAAAATAAACTTGAAACTGAGAATGTTCTAACCCATGAGGTAGAGTTAACTTCAGGAGTATTACCAGCTCTGGAGGAGGCAATCGAAATCTTGTGTGCTGAAGAGACCACTGAAATGTTGTCGGCGGTTCCCCAATTAGAAGAGTCACCTGCAACAACAGATGAAGCTACACCTGTGCCAGAGGAAAGCGACAAGGCAAAGAGGGTGGAAGAACAACAGAAGCCTGTTGATCACATCCTTCAAGCAGTGGCAGAAAGTACAAAGCTGTCTGTAGAAGCAGAAACTGTACATCATGTAGTAGACATTATGGAAACTAATACTGTGGGCTTTGAAATTATTGGCACAATTGAAAATGTGCCACCACTTGACGAAAAACTCCCTGAAATCATCCCTGCTGATGGTAAAGAAGAAGAATTTACATATCTGATGGAGGAGGCAGCAAAGGAACTGCCTGCAGAAAGCATTCATGATTTCTTCAAGCCTCGGCCAAGGCCACCTTGAGAAGGGTATGACTTGCAGCTTATTAAATCAACAAAGTATCAGCCATGCAGTTTGGAACGCAAGTTGGTCATGAGTGATAAAAAAGAAGTCAAAACAAGAGACTCTGCTCCAGCAGAAAAATTTAAAGGGAATGCAAATAATTCCACCCAAGCATCACAGGCTTGTACGGGCAAGGTATTAGAAGGAACTAAAGTTGGAGGAAGTGAGCCTGCCAAGAGTTCTGATGAGCCACCCAGGGCTTGGCACACAGTGGATTCGGAGGACCAGGTGGATAAGCCAGAGTCCATTCCGAGGCCTGTAAGTGAAGATGTAGATCCTACTTGTGAAATCCAGCAGGAAATCCCTGTGCCCCTACTGGATTCTCAGACTGTTGAGGAGACCTCTAAATATCCGGTACCAAAACAACATAAAGCAAAGCTTTCCAAGCTGGAAAAGCCCTGTTGGTGCCCCAATGATGGCTCATTTATTAAGTTGGATGAACATAAGCAAAATAAAGAACTAGAAGTTTGGAAAGAGCGTTTTCTGAAGCACTCCCTGCATAAAGCCAAGCCTGTGTTTGAGAGGAAAGTTAACCTAAATATCGTCCGCAAAGGGACAACGGCAGATGGAAAGGAGGAGCTAAAGGCAGATGTGGTATCTGTCATTGTGTCTGCTGAAACAACTGATGAGATAATTCAGAGAAAGCCAGTTGAAAAGCTCCCAATTCTTAAAGCAAAGCTGCAGGAAGCAATGAAACGGCATCATACTGAAGAGCGGCAGAAGCGCCAGGCTTTGTTTAAGTTGGACAAGGAAGGTGGCCGTGAAGTTGAGGATGACGAGGGAAACATTGAGACTGTAGTAGATCTCCAGGGAGTTGAAGTTAATGAAGAGATTGGAAATGAGTACGGGCTCGAAGAGAGTGCAACGGATATTGTTATATCTGTACCCAGACATGTGACTACAGAGTCCATCGCAATGCTGTTCGAGGACAGCGCTACAAAGTTGAGAGATTCACTCCTTCCTGATAAAGGCGACACACATGAAGGAGGCCAACAGACCAGTAAGGAAATGAGAAGATGGATTTACAGACGGCCACGATCGCAGCCTGCTACCTCAATGCGGACGGCACAGAACGAGGAGTTCTTGAGTGGTGAGCGACCCTACCGGATGTCCGGCCTCTCGGCATGTCGCCCAACACCATGTTGTTGAGCTGAGGGGGGTGGGGGTGATCGTTTGCTCCTCGGAAGTGATGACAAGCAAGTGGAGTGTGAGTTCTTGTCAGAAGTGAAGGAGTTAACACTTCTGAAGAACTCCTAATTGGAGCAACTCCCCTTTAAAAGACTGGAAAGCAGACATGGAAAGGTGGAGGAGGGGCTGACTAGGCCCTAGGCAGCTGTGCTGCTGAGAGGAACAAGCACAGAGTTGGAAGGTGATCTGGTGTGGAAATACAGTGAAGTTGTGAACTACCCTGTAAAGGATCGCCAAGTGACTGTACTGGGAGAACGGGGACTACAGCAAGTCGTGTGAGCTGGAAGATTGACTTCAGACTCAGGAGGAGAAGTCACAAGGAAGCCAAGTAAGTGAAGGGAATAAGTGAGGATTCCCAGGCAGAGTTTTGCCTTAAAGGCCTAGGCACGGTGGTTGCTGAAGTATTATGCCCCAGGGAAGAAGTGAAGATAAAGAGAAGTGAATACAAGTGATTTTGTGTATGCAAGGGTCCCTGGGGTGAAGCATACGGGAGAGACGGGCGGGCCCTATGCTTCACCCGCAACCGTGTCCCAGAGAGGAGCGCTGTGTCCAAGAGAGGAGCGCTGTGTCCGAGAGAGGAGCGCTGTGTCCGAGAGAGGAGCGCTGTGTCCCAGAGAGGAGCGCTGTGTCCGAGAGAGGAGCGCTGAGTCCGAGAGAGGAGCGCTGAGTCCGAGAGAGGAGCGCTGAGTCCGAGAGAGGAGCGCTGAGTCCGAGAGAGGAGCGCTGTGTCCGAGAGAGGAGCGCTGTGTCCGAGAGAGGAGCGCTGTATCCCAGGGAGGAGCGCTGTGTCCCAGAGAGGAGCGCTGTGTCCCAGAGAGGAGCGCTGTGTCCCCGAGAGGAGAGCTGTGTCCCACAGAGCGGAGCTGTGACCCAGAGTGGAGCGGGGTCCCAGAGGTTGCTGAAGAGGGCGACCTAATCTCGCTGGGACCCTCACCTGTAAAGAGACTGTTTATTTCCTGGCCACAAGGTGGCGCTACCCCAGTTAAAGGACTGTTTTCAAGCTGACCACCAGGTGGCAGACTACCCAAGTTAAAGGACTGTCTACAACCTGGCCACAAGGTGGCATTCTCCCACCTCGCGGAGAAGTAATTGTTTTTTTTTAAGCCGAGCTACGGCTACCGCTGTTTTTCTTTCTTCAAATAAACCTATTTGCTGCACTTTCATGCTAGTATCAGCCCTTCATTCAAGAAACCACCGCTATATGCGGCCATCCTGATCACAATATATATATATATATATATATATATATATATATATATATAAAGAGTGAGGTAGCAGTGAATTTCCAGTAATCCAGTTGAATAATCAGAGTATTGCAGTGAATAGTGATACCTTTTTTATTGGACATGGTGCTTTTTGATAGAGTTTCGGTGGAGATTCATTTGCATATGTAGTTTCTGGCTGGTTTCCCCAAAAGCGGGTACTACATTGGGAAACCAGCCAGAAACTACACATGCGAATGAACCTCCACCGAAGCTCCATCAAAAAGCACCATGAAGACAGCTATTGTACTCCAGTTGGACACCATTTCACCCAGGAGAATCACTCCATCCAGAACCTCAAAATAAAAGTACTCAGAGGGAATTTCAGAACTATCATACAGCAAAAAACTTTGAATTAAAAATGATTAAATTTTTTAATACAAAGGATTTGGGCATTAACATCGACTTAGGCTTTCTGACCCACTATCTTAATGTCTTAATAAACTTACTCACTGACCTATCAAGACATTATTCACAATGCTGGTGTGTTTCTCACTTAACTCTGCCCAATGAAGTTTGTCTTTCTTGTTTTTCCAATTTTTTTCCCCCCATCTCTTTCTGTTTACTGTTTTTAGTTCATACTTGTATCAGTATGGCTTTTTGACCTGATAAAGAGAGGCATTATCTCTCCAAAGCTTGTTGCTTTATTATGAATACGTTTGTCCAATAAAAAAGGTATAACTATTCACTGCAATACTCTGATTATTCAACTATATATATATATATATATATATATATATATATATATATATATATGTATAAAGCATATAAAATATTAATACATTGGATATAAAATAAAATGTATATAGTAGGATTATTATATTAGCTTATAATACCTATTAAAGATTGGATTTTATTGGTACATAAGTCCTGACAGTAACTAAAATGAACCCCTTCTACCATGAAGATCCATATGGACCTCTATATTATTACTATTATTATTATTTATTATTATTGTTTTTTTGTAATGCACCAACATATTCCATTGTGCTATACATGGGTTAGGTTCAAGGCAAAAAACAATAGCAATATTAATGCATTGCAAACAATGGGGAGCCCTTTCTTTGAGCTTAGAATCCAGTGTCCAAAGTGCTTTCCCCAAAGCACCTTGCAAGATTGCAAACTTGCAAACTTACAGACTGACACCTAACATTAACCCCTATGTGCCATGGGGATCCTAAAGGACCTCCATGACACCCTACTTACCAACACAGGGGTTGGGGTAAACTATCCCCTATGGGGTCCAAAAGGACCCCCGAAAGCCCTAACTCTAAAGTATAACAACAACTACATACATTTTTTTTACAAATATATATATATATATATATATATATATATATATATATATATATATATATATATATTACATAAATACACTAAATTAAAAAAAGACAGAAATTAAAGAAAAAAAATTAAACCTGTAAGGGTTAAAAATACATACTTACCTACCCTGTTATGTCCTCCAGTGATGATCCAAGATGCCCTGGTCTTTAATCTTCTGCCTTGGATAAACGGGCTATCCGTGTTGATTGAAGATATTCTGGTCCTCTTCTTTCGTGATTCATGCTATAGATCCTCATCTTTTGGCCCAATGAAAGGGCCCTCCACCTAAAAAAATCCGCTACAATAGAAAACAAAATCTATCAGAGCTTCTCCTAGTAGCCCACATGCACATGAACTCCTTTTGACCTTATAACTGAAGATGAAGTCTCTACAACATTGGTACGTTTCCAGCATTTTTAAAACATGCAGTAATTACACCCATTCTTAAGAAACACTCATCTGAATCAGTTTCTGCATCTAACTATCACCCTATATCTCTACTTCCCCAACCCTTCAAAATTGCTTGAACGACTCATCTACAATCTCCTTACCCAATTTATTTCCTTCAACTCCCTTCTTGACCCCTTCCAGTCTGGCTTACAGGTGCAATACTCCCCAGTGACAGCTCTCACAAAAGTCACTAATGACTTGCTCGCCGCCAAGTCAAAGGGCCACCTCTCTATTCTAATTCATCTGGATCTCTCTGCTGCTTTTAGCACTGTTGACCACTCTCTTCCAATCCAAATTCTCTGTGCTCAAAATCGAGTATCTCCTTCTCTTTAACATCTTCTTAGCTTTCCCCCTCTGACTGTTAGTGTACCCCAAGGTTCAGTCCTAGGCTCCCTCCTCTTCACCATCTATAAATCTTCCCTTGGTACCCCAATAAAATCTTTTGGATTTCAGTATGTATAGAGGACACTCAAATCTACTTAGCACCAGATCTATCCACATCTATTCTAGCACGAGTTGCCAACTGCCTCTCAAGCATATCCTCCTGGATGTCCACCCGTCAACTCAAACTCAACATGTCAAAGACTGAACTCCTAATCTTCCCACCATCTACTACAGTTTACAATCCTCAAAAAGCTGTTGACAATGCCATCATTAGTCCCATCTCCCAGGCCCATTACTTGGGGTTCTACTGGACCATGCTCTATTTTTCATTTCTCACATACAATCAATAACAAAATCTTATTGTCACCAAAAAAAACATCTCCAAAAATATCACTATCTTATAAAAGGCACAGTTGAAAAGAAAAAGAACTATGTATGCTTAATTTTAAGCTCAAAGACAGGACCCTCCATTATTTTGCAATTTGTTATTATTGTTTTATGCCTTGTGTTTAACCCATGTATAGTGCTGTGGAATATATTGGCATGTTACAAATAAAGAATAATAGCAATAATAATACTAGTGGCTCTTAATTTGTTATTAATCATAATAAGTGTAAATCAATGAATACTAATAATCGGGCTATTTTTACTGATAACCATCTAATATCAGAAGCAAAACCACTGTATTCAAGAGCAGACAGTGTTAAGGATGAGTCTTGCTTAAAGCCAGTGATTTTTTTTGTCTCTCCTATGTTTGATTTCCAACTTACTGTGGTAAAAAATGGGATTAACAGTTCAAAACTCTTTACGTTTTCAGAAAAAAATTATGCACAGTAAAGGTATGTAACAAATGCAAAAAACATAATTGAAGTGATAGTGTGTGGATTTAATATGGATATGTTTTCTATATTACATTTAGTAGAGTATAAAAGAGCATATATGGTTATGTTTCAGAGAGAATGTATGATCACGAGGCTAACACTCAAATATTTTGGCTATATCATGAGGACATGTTTCCCTAGTGAAGACTCTGATGCTGGGGAAGATTGAAGACATACAAAGAAGGGGGCAGCAGAGGCAGCGATGATAGATGAGGCAATTGTAGCAATGAGCATAAGCTTGATGGAGCTCAGAGGGGCAGCAACAAATATATAGATAGATATGTGTCTGAATATGCGCACATGTATGTGCATATCTTTATGTATAAAAGACAGGTCAAATGTCAACAATTAAAATTTCTCAATTGCACTCAATTCTGGGTGTCTTTATACACATATAATTATATACACACATACATTTGCCCACAGCTCCTAATTGGCAATTTATGAGCTAATTTATAACAACTTTAATATTACAATACATATGTGTGATAGAGGGGGGGATCTAAGGAATGTTCACCTTGGGACACTTTTGTAGTAAATTCAGCCCTGTCTGTCAAATTAGCATTCATCTTTGTAACCCTCAACCATCAGAGTAGTGTCATTACATTAGCAGATATATCCAGTGGTGGCATATCTATCTCCTTGGTTATTTATTTAGAATACATGCAAACTGTGTCAACAAAAAAATAGTTTTATGGACTTTTCTCTATGCTTACATCTATCCACAGCAAAATAAACTTGGAATTAACCTTCAGTGCCATGAAGATTAATTTTTAAAATAGTGTGACCTCAGTTTACATTACTTATTTGAAAACAATATTCTCTCTTTTTGTCACACAGTTGGCAAAGAAAAAGACTGATGCCAGCTAGCTGTGCCTAAATAATCTCAAATAGTTTTAGACTCATAAATTCAGATTGAAAATAAACAGTATTATCTCTGTTAAAACTGCAAACTGTTTAGTTGAAACACATAAAAAATCTCTATTGGAATTTAGTAAATTATTGAACCAGAGAGACTCATTCCATTACCCAAGCAGTGACCTATTATATTTACTCAGTCAGTCATATGAAACATTAATATCTCTGATGAAAACAGTGTGGCTACAGCTAAGTGCAAAGCAACGACTGACATAAACCAGTAAAGTAGAGGTTCAACATGGAAAGGTCTGAAGCAATAGTAATGGAAGACTTGGAAACTGGCCATATGTTTAATAAGTACTAAGTAGTAATATTTCATCATCTTAAAGGACCACTGAGATATGTTTATTTCTGAACAGTCTTTTAAATAACTAATTTACTCAGACAAGTAAAGTGTGTTTATTTTCTGAGTGCAGTGATTTGGTACAGGTGAGAGGGGAGAGTTTTTGCCTGGGTTAAACTTGCATATAAGTTTGGGCCTTGTGTGTGACTTTGCAGGAGGGAGTTCAAAGAAAAGGGTCAAATTGTAGTATTTGTTTCCCCACTGATTTTTTGTCATTTGTAATTATGAGTCAGTTCAGTGGCAACCTCACTCAGTGAACTACTGAACAACTGATCCAGGCTCCATAGCTCTGTGTCAGGTGTGAGCATGTTGCCTCGCTGGAAGCTAAAATTGAAGAACTGGAAAGGAGAATTGCAGCACTTAGTGATATTGATCTACTGGAAAGGGATCTGGTGCTCACCAAGCACAGTTTACATGGGCCTAGCATGGAGGGTGGAGCTGGGGCTAGTGAGGATGTCCAGGGATGTAGCTGGGTTGCAGTTACAAGGGGAAGCAGGGGGATCAGGAGGAGGCAGGCCAGTACTGAGTTGGCAAGCACCAACAGATTTGCCAGATTGAGTGAAACTGTTGGGGTTTATGCTTTCAGAAATGGCAATGTAAAATAGAGCTGTTCCCTCTAACAGCTGGGAGAACAGCTCTACTGGAAGAGTGGGAGGGCAGAATAGGCAGAGCAACAGACAGGTTTTGGTGGAAGGGGACTCTATTATTAGGAAAGTAGACAGGGTGATTTGTCACCCAGATCCCAGCAATCGAACAGTTTGCTGTCTCGTGGTGCTGTGAAAAGATAGGGGCAATGGTAAAAGGAGAGGAGGAGTTTGTCTGCATGTTAAGCCTTAATTTAAGCCTATAGTCAGATTGGAAATGCAGCTAAGCATGGGCAAATTCTAATGATGGGAGATTTTAATTATCCTGGGATAAACTGGATGAGTGAAACGAGCAGTACGGGTAAAGGGAGCAGGTTCTTGAGTACACTCAGGGCTCATTATCTGGCCCAGATTATACAAGATCCTACTAGAAATGAAACTTGGATTTAGTCATCACAAATAATATTGATATGGTATCAAATGTTCAAATGTTGAAATAGGGCAACCTTTGGGAAACAGTGATTGCAACACAGTCTCATTTGAGATTGAATTAAAAAACAAAACTGTAAGGGGCCAACAAAAACTCTTTATTTATTATTATTAATTCTAAAAGGGTAGATTTTAATGGTCTAAGGGCAGCAATACAACATATAGACCGGGACAAAGAACTGGCAGGTAAAAATGTTGAACATAAATGGACAACATTTAAATCCTTACTAAAAATACATACACATCGGCATATACCATTTGGAAATAAAAGTAAAAGGAGTATATTACATCCAACGTGGCTTAACAATGATTTAAAGATCAAGATACAGAGTAAAAATCAGGCATTTAAATTATACGAACAAGAGGGGGAGGGCACTGCTTTATGGGAGTACAAGGAAATCAACAAGGCTTGCAAAAGGACTATTCGACTGGCTAAAATAGAAAATGAAAAATTAGTTTCAAAGGAGAGTAAGACTGACCCTAAAATATTGTTTAACTTTTTAATGGGAAGAAGGCCAGGAAGAAAGCTATAGGAGCACTACAATGTGAAAGAGGCTGTCTGACAATTAGTGACCAGGAAAAGGCAGATGAGCTAAATAGGTTCTTTTCTTCTGTATACACAAGGGAGGTACCAGTGGTTGGGGCTACACTACCTTTGCCAATTGGTTAACGTAGGAAGAAATCCAAAAGAGGCTTGAAAAATAAATGTCAATAAAGCCCTGGGTCCAGATGGAATACATCTATGGGTACTGAGAGAACTGGGTTCTGTATTAGAAAAACCATTATATCTAATTTTTCAAGATTCACTAAATTCTGGAGAAAAACAGAGGTGATAGCTATATTTAAGCAAGAGCAAATCTGGGGAATTATGGACCAGTGAGCCTCACTTCTGTAGTGGGAAAGCTTTTAGAAAGGTTAATAAGGGACAATATACAAGAATATGTCTATTTGAACAGTATTATAAGTAAGAGTCAACATGAATTTATGAGAGATAGGTCATGTCAAACAAATCTAATTTGTTTCTATGAGGAGGTTAGTAGGAACTTGGATCAAGGCAACTCAGTAGATGTAGTCTTTTTAGATTTTGCAAAGGCTTTTGATACAGTGTCACATGGGAGACTATTGTGCAAACTAAGGGATACAGGAATTGCAGTAAATATATGCACATGGATTGAGAGCTGGTTAAAATACAGGAAGCAAAGAGTTGTTATAAATGGAACATACTCAGATTGGACTAATGTGGTAAATTGGGTTCCTCAGGGCTCAAAATTAGGTCCTCTTCTTTTAACATATTTATTACAATTTATAAACTTAATGAAGCAAATCTAGGGGTATCAGATATTAAAAGGGATTTGGGAGTGCTTGTGGACAACCACCTACATAACAGTTCGCAATGCCAAGCAGCATCTGCAAAGGCAAATAAAATATTAGCATGTATTAAGAAGGGTATAGTAGTCAGGGAAGCAAATATAATTCTGCCACTATACAAATCACTAGTACGCCCTCATTTGGAATATGGAGTATAGTTTTGGACAACACTTCATTAAAAGGACATTTTAGAACTGGAAAAAGCACATAGAAGGACAGCAAAACGAATTAGGAGATTCCACCTTAAAGAAAAAAAGGGTTCTTCACAGTACGGGTGGTTAACCTGGGGAATTTTCTACCAATGGAGGCGGTGACAGCGGATTCACTAGATGACTTTAAAAAGGGATTGTATATATTTTTTAATAAAAAAGACATTCAGGGTTATCCTAGTTAATTAGAGAGGAAGTATTGATCCAGGGAGTAATCCAATCGCCAGTCTCTGGGGTAAGGACGGAATTTGTTTTTTCCCCTTTTGAGACAATTGGCAAAGTTTTACTTGTTTTTTTTTTTCTGTTTGCCTTCCTCTGGATCAATTAACAATTAATCTGCATATTGCAGAGCAGAGGAGATCTTAAAAGTCGTTTTCAACCTCAATTACTATGTAACTATGTAACTAATAATGGGCAAAATATTTTTTAGAAAAAAAATACAAAAAAGCAACATAACATAGTAAATACATTTCTTTTTTACTATATAGTTCCATTTTCTTTACTGAGCTAAATCTGTCTGGTATTTTCACAGGAAACAATTTTAGTGGTAATGATACCTTTTAATGGCTGAATGAGTAGGACTGGATGGAAAGCTTTGTTTCTGTGTATAACAAGTGCAGGTGACTCTGTGTATATATATATCCTAGTTCTTTACATCATCTCCTGCATTGATCTGAGTTAAATTGAGGGGGAAAATGTTGCTATTTTTTTGGGTGTTAAATACCATCTTTGATTGAGCTTGAACTAAGCTTCTCTTAAAGTCACACAAATCATATTTCTTTGTGTCGTTTCAAAGGCTTTAAACCATTTTTCAATATCATATTCTTTCTTTAACTCTTTCTCCCACTTTTTCATTTCATGTGATTTTAATGTAAACTTTTATGTATTATAGTGATTGTGACCCTTTAATGTCCAAAATTATACAGTACAAAACATCATACTATTCTGTTTAAAACCTGGGATTTAATGTACAATTCTAGTACATTAAAAATTTGTAAGGAAAACAGATGTAGAGATGAAGTTCAGTGATTTTTCAGAGAATTTAAGTAGATCAAATGCAGAAATTCCTATTTGGATCAAGCATCATTTTTCTTCACATAGACATAATAATAGCTTTGTTTTCTTTTGCGAAATAAAGGCAGCTCAGGATATGTCTACAGACATGTAAATTCTAGCTACACATTTAATGGAACTATATTTCTCTTGCTGAGAAAGACAATATAAGAACTTTAAAAATAATCAAATGATGTATGATACTATTATAAATTAGACTAATTTAACATGGAATATTCATCATTTTAAGTTCGTTCACACTTCAGTGCTGTCAGCTGTTACATTGATCTTCAGGGAAAAGATATCTAAAAACAGAGTATTTTGTCTTTGTTTAAAATAGTAAAATGTGTGTAGCTTAGAGACTGCGTTGATAGTTGATAAATAGTACTGCAAGTTAAATTAGAATTGAGTCTGCAGATTTACTAAAAATCTGATGAAGGAGAACACAAGGGTAAAACTTTACATTCTGTCAATAAGTCTTGTTGTGACATTCATTTGTTGGAGATTGTTTATGTGCAGTAAACTGGGAAGACAGAACAGGATTCCTATTATATAGTATTTTCTACATTTTGTGTTAGGCACACAGAGGAGGTTTTTATTTAAAAAGACATATTCCACAGCAACATAGAAATGGAAATAATAGTTAACATGTAGCATGAATTATTTTGAGCAATATAAGCAAGTTATATTTGATAGTGGACAATGACACTTTATAAAAATGACACTTTATGATATATACATAATAATATTAACATTTTTTGTAAAGTCAAGAATAATTTTATCGAATATTTTGAATAGATGTTTCATAATTAGCATTGTGTAAATGGAGACAGATACAGTAAAATAAGAATTTATGAGATTTATTTTTTAGATTGAAAACAATAATATCTTTCTAGACATGTTTATGATTTAGAAACAAATTAAAACAAATGTTATTTTATTCCCCCAGACTACCTTGCCTGAGAGTTCCATGTGTAACTTTCATTTTTGTTTAAAACTTCCACAATCTTACTACCTGTCAAAGTGAAAAAGACTGCTTGATTATTAAAGATACTAAGCAGAAAAGCACCATTGAGGACAATGAATAAAACAAATGCCTTTTTTTGGCATTTGTTGAGGTTTGCCCCATAATTTATATTGGCAGCTTTAGTCTGAAAGGTCACAGAAAGGATACACTTAATACTTTTGGAATCCTTGTTTCAATAAGAAGACATGGAAAGCAAGTATAAGTGAAATCAATGAATTCCTTGTTAACTGATAGGCAAGGGCCAAGAAAGAATGGTGCATGTCTTCTTAGGATCCATCTCATGACCATGATGAGTTATGATAAACTATAGTAAAGGTATAAAGGTCTGACAGAAGAAGTACTCACTAGTCTTAGTTTAAAGTCAACAGTCTTCAACTATCTTGCAGGCAATCAGGAGTAGAAGTGTTACACAAGCCAAAGGCAATGGGACAGTACATCAAATGAACATCATACCTATTTAATGTTAACTTCTATTTGTCTCATTCAAATTATAAGTACCCCAACTTAACAAAAATCTGTGCTCTTTGGAGACAAAATTTATTTTTTCATAGTGATTTTGTTTAGTCTGGGTTAATTTTTTTATGAAACTCTTCTGCAACTTTTCATGGTATGTACTCTTCCATTTCTGCTGTCTCAGATAGCAATAAACGGTAGGTAGGAGGACATGATGGTTTAGTACCCGGTGAGAAGTGATTACTCTTCTATCAACACTCCCTGCTTTTTTTCAAATACTTACGTAAGAATATCAGCAACAATCCAAGAAATAAGGATTATTATTCTTTCAGAATGAAGCACACACCTTAATTATGTATGCTTAAACTAACAACAGTTTTTATTGATGTGGTCCAGTATTTAGGCACAACCTAGTCCAACAAAACTCCACCAGCTCCCCACCCTGACCAGGTGGGGAGGCCTGTCCATCAGTGATGTCATCCCCTACTCACCACCCTTAGTCCGGGAGCCTAATTTACTAGCCAGGCTAATTGGCTCTTTGATCCTTGCTTTAAGAGGGTATCTGATTAGATCAGGAGTGCAGACACTCAGTCTCTGATGTCATATGCCCAGCATGCTTCTCTATTCACACCTAAGTGTCCACTGTTCCCTGGTGCCAGTCAGCTCTGCCCCACTGTACTGGATCCCCTACAACCAAGCACCTCGTAACTGGTGACACCTCTGCCCCAGGGACCCTAATAATACACTTTAATAAACTCTCAGGGGAAAATGCAGCTTTTCAATACCAATCATGCAGGGATACCACTTTTACATCAATAAATCTACGCAATTAAATGATTTGTCAATTGAAATGGGTAATTCTAGATTTCTTTGAATACCCTTAGTATATGGACAGTTTTATATATGAGGATTATAGATCTCACATGTCTTCCTTGATGTTTTTACCAACTGTTGTTTGTGGATTTCTATACTTAGTGTTGTAAATTTCGTTATATATATCCTTAATAGAGAACATTGGAAAAATAAATCTACACAATAATACAATAATTCTGATCACCCCCATATTGTGGCCCTCTCCATGAACAACATGGCTCCCCCATCCCACAGGGTACACAATAAGAATGCAGCTGTCACAGTTCAAGTATTCAGGCTGGGAGGCCAGTGTGAGGGGAGAGAAGGAAGAAAGAATATGTGGGCAACAAGGCATCTTACAGAAAGAAGACACAATCCTCACATGTTTTAGCTGAAAGAGGATGAGCTGCAGTACAAGTGAAATCTCCTCACTAATTCGAGATTCCCAATCCCTCCTCCTAACTACAAATGACAGTAGATTCCCTGCACCAGATAGAAGCAGCCATAATAGAAAAGGAGGTTCTGTTACATGCAGTACAAGAACAGAGGTTGGCTAAACTCTCTGATGGATGCTTGTCCAGAAGAGACTAGGACTGAGCTTCAGGATCTGTGTACACAAGGTGCTGCGTTTAGTGCAGAGCTATGTCTGCAGGTTGCTATGGGAAGCATAAAGCAGGAGCTTATACAGTAAAGAGAGAAGGCAGAAGAAATTATGGCAGAGTAGCCAGAGTTATTTAGGGAGGACTTAATGAATAAGACAGAGGGGATTATTCAGCTGTACATGCAGCAAGACATCCAGGACAAACAAGGTGATCTGGATATGGATCAAGTCAAGAAGTAGAAGCTGCTGCTAAAGCAAGAGAAGAAAATTAAAAGCTGTAAGTCTTTGAGGCAAAGCAAGAAGAAAAACAGAAAAAAAGGAGAGAAGTGAGTGAAACCCGAGAAGACTGAAATCACAAGTTTTTTTTCAGAATCCCCAAAACTCACAAAATGCTCCTAAGATTGGTGTTTCTAAGTAAAGTTTGTTCCATTTAAGAAAAAGAAGCTTCTGAACAGCTGGATACATTCTAGCAAAACCACATTTCTGAGATGTCCTTCCAAACAGAGATAAAAACTTGCAGACCTCATAGGATGGGAAGAACAGTGGTACCAAGGGTGCCTGTTGTGCACAGTGAGGTATATGAGATACAGATCCTAGAAGAGCCAGAAGCAGCCCTGTGAGAAGTCAGACTTGTTGAGCCTTTGAAAGATAATGTACCAGAGCTGAAAGAGGTTGGGTGTATGAAGTTGACATTACATTTCAAATAAAGGACCAGGTAAGCTGATCAGATATCACAATCCCCTGTTTATTAGAAACCTTTAGACATATATCTCTTAGATCACCTATCATAGATATTATCAAGATAAACAAGCTGGTATAGCAAGAGGGGAGAAAGGCACACTAGTGGGGTAAAATAAGATACTAAAAAAAGGTGAAGAATTGAAAGAACACCCAATATAGACTAGTGTCCTAAAAAGGTGACAGGTACTGAGAAATAGAAATCCTTGGATAATAAATATTAAACCTAAAATGTAACTTTTATTTATTAAGTAAAAACAAAAAAATATTTAACATTTGAATTACCACGAATAAAATACTATATACACATGAAGATGATTGCAGGACTGCAATCACAAGGCCTAAATGTAACAATGTATATGATAGCCACTAATGCACAATATCAAAGGCAGTTACCAGTACCCGGCACTAGAATACCATTTATGGATACAGTAGAATATCCTGTCAAAGAGGGACTGGATTGGGTAATTTATGCCACACACTGTAAAATGTCTTTATCACATATATAGCGCACTAAGGTTGTGACAATCAGGCACAACTAGTCCATCACGTAAAAATAGCAGAGTTCCCTATAAAATAAGTTCAGTACTACGAGGGCCCGCTATTTGCCCTCTACAAAAGTAAGGAAGGAATCCGGAGAAGGGGCAACTAGCTCCCTATATTATGTGCCTGGTATTACTCCCATTGAAAGTGAGAGGGAAATAACATTGTTGGTATCCCTATGCATACGCTGTACGGTAGAATGGCCCCAATACAAAGAGTGGGTGTTGCTCTACTCCAACAAAGATCATTGGCAGCTTGGGATACCTGGCACAGAGTACCCTATTGTAAAAATAGCGGAATACCCTAACTGTGAAACCTAAACTAGGAGGGCCCGCTATTTACCCTCTAAATAAGAGGGAATAAGGAAAAAAGATGCCGGGGAAAGAGACCTCCCTCCCTATACTAAGTGCCCGATAAGCCACCTACCTGTAGCCAGGCAAACAGGGATACGTAGTTAGTTAAACAATCCAAATATACACACCCATAATATAATGGGAACTTGGTGCCTTAAGTGATGCAGAGGAGGGGGCCTAGGACAGAAACCTGGGGAACGCCAAAAGACAGAGGGAGAGGTGAAGAAGAGGTGCCAGAGAAGGAGACGCTAAATGTACAATCTTTTGGAAAGGATGTGAACCATGAAAGAGCTGTGCCCTGGATGACAAATGAGCAGAGAGTTTGGATTAGAAGAGGGTGGTCAACTGTGTCGAAGGCAGCAGAGAGATCTAGTAGAATTAGAATGGAGAAGTGACCCTTTGATTTGGCAGTTAGCAAGTCATTGGTGACTTTTGTGTTGAGTGTTGGGCACGGAAACAAGATTGGAAGGGGTCAAGAAGGGAATTGGAGGAAATAAATTGAGTGAGGCGATTGTAAACAAGCCGCTCAAGCAGTTTAGAAGCCAGGGGAAGTAGTGAGATAGGGCGGTAGTTGGAGGCAGAAACTGGGTCAGATGAGGGCTTCTTGAGAATTGGTGTAATTATGGCGCGTTTTAAGGATGGAAACCTGCCAGTGTTTAGGGAGAGGTTGAATAGATGTGTGACAGCTGGGATAAGTGTGGTGGATAGGGGAGGGATTAGCTGTGAAGGAATAGGATCATGTGGACATTTTGTAAGGTGAGAGGTTAATAATAACGTAGATACTTCATCCTCGGTTAAAGGGTCAAAGGAATCCATAGTGGAGGAGGGATTGGGGAAGGGTGAGGGTTGGGTGTTGTCACTTTGTGGAAAGGATGGTGGGATAGGGCCAAGCTGGGAGGAGAGCTAATTTCTGATGGTTTCAATTTTATTTTTAAAGTGGCTAGCAAAGTCATCAGCAGTTAGACAGGAAGGGGCAGGAGATGGGGGTGGGCAAAGGATGGTGTTGGATGTAGCATTAACATTAACCACATAAGTGCCATGATGGCCCTCAAAGACCATCATGACACTAACTATAGACACTACACTGCACTATAACCCCCAGTAAACCATTAAATCTAAACTAACCCCCCTCTACATTAACCTATTAACAACTACACTACCTACCTACATTACCTACCCCCTAATAAACTCCCCCACCACTCTAATTACAAAAAATAAGCAAACCTAACTCACAAAAAATAAAAAAAACTACTTTACAGAAAATAAAAAACCTAAGTCACAAAAAATTACAGAAAATTAAAAAACAGAAAAAAAATGACACACCTGAAAAGGAAAGACATACACAATACAATAAAATACAATACATACAATACATAAAATACAATACAATACAATACATAGCATACAATACATACAATACAAATGAAATAAAATAAAATACAATACCCCCAATCTATCTAACATATGATCTATTTAATGTACAATAAATCCTAACTATCTAAAATACATCTACCTATCTATCTAATATACATTAAATCCCAACTACATACAGAAACCCTAATTCTAAGCTAAAATAAAATAATTAAGACCACTTACCTTTATAGATGTCCCTACAGATCACCAACTTATGGGGGGGGGGGGGGGATGAAAGAAAATTAGTGCAACACATTAACATAAAATAAATAACCATTATAAACATTCAAATATTCTACTCACCTTTCCAGCATGTCCCCATCCTTCTTTTCTTCTTCTCCGGCGCGGCTCCAGTTAAAAAAACACATTACATTAATACAATATACATATAAACATAACACAAAATAAAATAAACATAATATACATTCAACTTACCGCCCCGCAATGTCCCCGGCCTCCTCCTCTTCAGCCCCGGCTGGGCCCTGGAACAATCCGCACTCTAAAAAATAAAAATAAAAAACTAACTGAGGTCTGCATTCGCAGACCTCCCCGACGTTAATGAGCCTCCTAGAGCCTTTTTCGGAAGGAAATTGGCAATGGCGGCTTCTGATTGGCTGAAACGCTGTCTATCAAATTTCAGCCAATTGAAAGGTGTCAATGTGTGAGCAAATTAGAAAGGGATACACCCCAGAATCCCACTCTTTATTTAAACCAATCAGAAGTCTTTATTGCCATCATCCAATCACAATGCGATACACCCCCACGGGGTGATTGGCTGAAGACATATGCGCCTTCTCATTGGCTGTAATACTGATTGACATTGACAACAGCCAATCAGAAGGCGCAACTACCTTCAGCCAATCATTCTGTGGGGGTGTATCCCATTGTGATTGGCTGAAGGCATCTGCACCTTGTGATTGGTTTAAATAAAGATTGCCAGGTACATAGCCAATCAGGGTGGGGATTCGGGGTGTAACCCATCCTGATTTGCTCACACATTGACACCTTCTGATTGGCTGAAATCTGATAGACAGCGTTTCAGCCAATCAGAAGCCGCCATTGCCAATTTCTTCCGGAAAAGGCTCTAGGAGGCTCATTAGCATCGGAAAAGTCTGTGAGTGTAGACCTCCGTTAGTTTTTCTATATTTTTTTTTTAGAGTGCGGATTGTTCCAGGGCCCTGCAGGGGCTGAAGAGAAGGAGGCCGAGGTCATCGTGGGGAGGTAAGTTGAATGTATATTATGTTTATTTTATTTTGTGTTATGTATATATGTATATTGTATTAATGTTATGTGTTTTGTTTAACAGGGGCCGCGCCGGAGAAGAAGAAAAGAAGAAGGACGGGGACATGCTGGAAAGGTGAGTAGAATATTTAGAATTATAGTGCAGTGTTGTGTTTGTAGTTAGTGTCATGATGGTCCTTGAGGACCGTCATGGCACTTATGTTGTTAATGTTAGGGTTTTAACATCCCCATAAGGGTCATAATATACCCTTATGGGACTGATTGTGTTAAATATAGGCTTATGGGGGTCTGTATTGACCTCCATGAGTTATGGGGTTAAATAGAGGCTTATGGTGGTCTGTATTGACCACCATGTGTGACAGGGTTGATAGAGTGCTTATGGGGGTCTGTATTGACCCCCATGAGTGACTGGGTTAATTAAATGCTTATGGGGGTCTGTACTGAACCCCATGAGTGAGAGGGTTAATTAAGTGCTTGTGGGGGTCTGTATTGACCCCATCATGAGTGATGGGGTTAATTAAGTTATTATGGGGGTCTGTATTGAACCCCAAGAGTGACAGGGTTTATTAAGTGCTTATGGGGGTCTGTATTGACTCCCATGAGTTATGGGGTTAATAGAGGCTTATGGGGGTCTGTATTGACCCCCATGAGTGACAGGGTTAATTAAGTGCTTATGCGGGTCTGTATTGACCCCCATAAGTGACAGGGTTAATTAAGTGCTCATGGGGGTCTGTATTGACCCCCATGAGTTATGGGGTTAATTTTAGTTGGTCGGGGGTTAATATTTTTTAGCGTGAGTCCTTTCAGGACCTTTACGGCCCTTTAAGGAGCCGCGGCGGGAAATTTAAAAGTTTTAAATGCAGGGGGGTCTGATCTATGCCGATCGGGGACCCCCGCTGCAAGTGGTTAATGTGGGAGGGGGGGGCAGCAGGGGTCCCGATAGGGACCCCTGCAGCATGGGGATGTGTATAGTTAGGAGGGGAGAGCATCACACGGTTGTCTCGGGCTGCTCCGAGGCAGCACGTAGAGGCTTTAGGATCCCTTGCTAGCACTTTTTGTGCCCGTAGGGATTCGTCCGAGGTGCGAGATTCACCTCATAGATTTAAGGCTGCATGTGACCCCGTAGCTCTCTTGGAGCCTATTCTCGGCCATTTTTCATCTCGCAAAGCCGGCTGCGAGGGACTTATTGGGGAATCTGTCCTCGCAAACAGAAAAAAACGTCTGAGAGAACTAGGAGGGCTAATTTAATGAGGCTCTAAGTTTTTATATGTTAATTGCCTGATTCTAGCATTTTAAAGTGGAAGTTTACTAAAATAATATCTACGTCCATGGTAATTGCTAAGATAATACTTTTATATTCATTTAAAGGTAGATAAGAACTAAAAAGGCTCATGTGTTCTGCCAATTCTATCAACTAAACCATTTGGAATAATTAAACCTTAACCTAAAATTCCTTAACAGTGATTCTGCCACTACTGTCCGTCTACCATATACATTAAAAATCTGTTATGCTCAAACAGAAGACATAAATGCAGAAATACTTTCATGCTGCAACTCAGAAACAAGCAATGCTGATTGTTAATGTAGCTTACACTGTTTAAACCACTGGAGAGTGAATTTTTAAAAGATATATCAATGGTACCATGTCCCCAGTGTTCTGTTTTCTACATTCAAACCCAAGAGTTCCAACCTTGATTACTGCACACTCTTTATTAGTCTTCATGTGAAATGTTAAACTTCCTTCATCCACCTAACCAATCATTCACCATCTCTTTCACCACACTGTCGGTACCAATACTGGTTTGTAAAATATTCTCCAAGATCAAATTAAAAATTCTGCAATGTATATACAAACTATTCTAAATAAAGAAGTTGTACGCCTCGATAGATCACAAAGAGGTATTATTAACCTCACAATTATCAGTGTAACTAAAAACATGATCATGCTTAACATTGCTGGGGTTGATATTTTATCAGGAGTACATATATTAAAAATGCTATATGAAAACCATATTCAGATGGACAATACATGAATGTTTAACACATATGATATTTCATGGTATAGACTTGGATCGTGGCACTTTTATAATAATGGATCCCTGGTAAAGGGGGTTTGTTTTGGAACATGGATATACTGTTTCATATATGGTGATATTTGTTTGTACTGTTAATGTTGCTTGACTAAATTTTGATTTACTTAAATGTGCCTTTGTGGAAATATATTTAAAATTGTGCAGGTACAGCCCATAAGAACTGAAGCTGGACAACCATAGTAAAAACATGAGTCTTGTGAACTTGGTGTTACATTTTTAATAAATGTGATTTATTGCTAGCTACAGTTGTGAAAACCCATGGAATCACTATGTCAAATATATCATAAAATAAATAAATGTAACAGAGCATCCAGGTATTGTCAAATCTGCTTATGAAAACCAGCTTAAAAAAAAAACAGGTTTAAATAACTGAGTAGAATGCAGGCCATTTTAAAAGGTTTTCAAATAAACAAAAAATCTTTGAAATCTTAGAATGAGTTGTGACATTTTGCATCTCTCTTAAGAAAGGTAATTGTTTAAAAGACTGCATTGATTATTCTATCATATATGCCGCAATAGGTCAAGTGCAGTACAAAAATATTATTTATTAATTATAATTTAAATTACTGAATGGCGGTTTTATATTTTAATGTTTACAACATATTTTCCCATATTTATTGTGATATGTAAGGAAAATTATATTTTATAACGTTCAGAACAGGCAAAAATAATTTAAAATCCACAGCAACGTTTTTGTTACAATGCTTTGCATTCTATGTCTGCATACATCTGGCTACATATAAAACTCTTACATGTCATCCAATGTCATCAAGTCATCCAAATTACTTATATTAATTTTTTTACATTTTCTTAAATACACCTAATCTGATCCTTCCACACCCCATTTCATCAAGTTACTCATATTAACAGCTCTGGCTCTACAGCCAAGTGCTACACAAATTATTTTTGGTAGCTGAATGTGGTACTATTATATGAATTGACATGAGATTGTCACAGCAATAATGTAAACTCTAGTCATTTACAAAATTCATATATATTACATACAAAATAGAGTTATTAGAGAGTTATTTTCATCATCCATATAGGATTACATGTTCAGCGTAGCAATATCTAGGAGTTTTAATAAGGAACTTAAAAGGAGGGGGCTTCATCTAAAATTTGCTGATTCCTGAATGAAAATGTTTGTACTGCAAAGATATTCAAGAGCATCAATATACATGTTTGCAAAAATCAAAGGTAACAAGCACAGCAGGAAGATGTGCATATATTATTACCTGCTGCTATGTCTGTACATTGAATTTATAGCCTGATTATTTCAATTTTATCCCACAAAATTGAATATTGAAAGAAAACCTTCTTGATATCTATCTTCTGTGATGAAATTGAAAATAACTATTGAAACACGTCAAATATTGTACTGAAAATTTAAAATTCCTTACAGCTGCCTGTTGTGCAGCTGTCTATGAGAATACATTTAAACACATCATGAGCAGCTGGATCATGGAGCCAGGAGAATGAAGTGTCCCAACAGTCAGATAATAAATGCTGTTTACCTGCTGAATTACTATCTATAGCCACAGTGGATAACATGCCCTCAACAACATGGCTATTTCTTAACATCTTTAATATGATCATATGGGTTAATCCACATACATCCAATTCTGTCTTGATTTTCTTAGTAAAAAAAGATCATGCAAATCAGCGGTGTAACAAAATGAAAAATATTTGTATAGGCCTTTACATGAACTTAATATTAAACATCTAATTTATGATCTTATTTAACTGTTGTCTACAATGTCTCTTGACATATTACAGAAACACACAGCACATGTTATCACTATCTGCTCCAGATCTACTCGGTTGTTGCTTTGCCACCAAACTACTCTCCCAGTTTTTGCCCACTTTCCTTAATGTTCTTTATGTCCTGCTGAATCATGATTTCAAAAACATGAAGATGAGGGCAAGAGACATGAGACGCAACATTTTGTACAGTATTTGAGGGATTCAAACCTAATTTAATAATAGTCAAACTGATAATCCAATATATAATGTGCCTTTTTTGATAACATATCAGGTTGATTAGTTACATATCTCATACAAATAATACTACATGCTCAAAAGTATTTGAAAGAAAGAATTGTTGAAAAGCAAATGTTGGAGTCCAGTGGATCAGAAGGGCTACAGTTGCTTTTGATGTGCCCCACATGTATACTCGTTTCTAAAAATGTCAGAAATCATGAATGGTGAGAAAATAGCGGAAGGGCCAATACTGAAACAGAAAGTAAGATGGCTATCACTTTCACCAACCTTAACAATCTTATTAAACTGCTATCCTGAGTTGAAAACAAGATACATGAAGACATAGCAAATTAAATTCTATGTTCAGGAATATGTTCAATCTGGTATCTCTACAGGCAGACTCTGCTTAACACTACCCAGTTTAACACTCATTCACTATAAAGTAAATCCGTTTTTGCCTGACACACTCTCATTGGAAATAACACAGTTTTGGCCGACACATACCGAGTAACGCTGATTCGATGCTTGTGTATCATTCCAAAACACCAGGAGCCATAGAAGGAATTTTAAAATCAAGTTTACCTGTGATTTATTCTATTTTTAAATTGACCCGTTTAACACTGTTTAGTTTAGCACGTGGTCTTCTAGGAACACATCTACAGAGCTATGCAGGTATACCCTGCTTAATGTTACCCCTTTTAGCGTTGTTTCGCTAACGCTATTTTGACATGTAATTCCCTGTTTAACGCACTGCCTCGCTATAATGCTGTTTATGCTGCCAAACCCATTTTAAAGCTCTGATTCTCAAAACAAAAACGAATCCAGGATGACCCAGAAGCTTCAACATCACAAATTGAAAGTTTATATTTCTGCTAATGTTTAGTTTATGTTAGTGTTTTGTTTGTTTGACGTCCATATGAAACAAACAAGTTTACATTTCAACTGCAATTTGTTTTTGTTTTTTTATGTTCCTCAATCCTTATCTTCCCCATGTTAAAATGACCCCATGTAGAGCTGTTTCGCTTAACATTCATACTGTTTGGAACCTAGAGCTTTAAACGAGGTATATCTGTACTTGTTTTTATTTATTTATAAAAAAAATTACCTGTAATTATTGCAGGTAAATTATATTGCAGTTCAAAATGTTCTTTATATCCTATATTCTTCAAACACAGAAAGCTTTGCATGCCTTTCAAAGCAATTCCCAATGTGATGAAAATGCTACTACATAAAATAGCCATTACCTTTGAAAACTATCCTTGTCTGTAGTATGTACCTAATGAGACTGTATAGTTTAGGTCATATGGGACATATAATAAGATCTGTTGGAGTACACTCATGTTCTAAATAAATTAATCTAGCCTCATATATAAGTATCTGCAATCAAAATGAATTCTTAGTTTTCAGAAAAGAATATTTGATTCTTATATTCTGACTGATTTGTATTCATTCAGATGCCTGTGTTGGTTTGGTTACATGGGTATAATGACTCAGAGAATCATAGGAGTTTACAAAACAGAGATATACTGTGAGAAGGGGAATTATGGATCTAATGGCTCCAGTCCATTTGGTTTCACTAAGACATAATGCCATCTAATTAACATTTTCAAGGGGATGGAAGAGGGTAACAAGAAAAAGAGGGTAAAGAGTGTGAAAACTTAGAAACAGTAAACTGTATTGAATAGAATAATGTTGGACAAAAGGTCTGAATACATTTTTTTGAACTATTTCTAACATATAAGGGTTCTTTAAAACACAAAAAAACTCTATTAAATGATCCTAACTAATCCGATAGCTTACCATCACACTTTAAGAGGCAGGCACTAGCGTTTTTATAAGCGATTATATATATTTAATGAGGTATGGATCATGTTGAGAATTAGAAATATACATTACATTAGCAAAAACATAAATTTCTCTCCCTTCCCACTCCCATTTGGTGTCACTCAATAACCCCTGCTTTTCTTCCACTACATATCACCCCTTGGAACCCTTATTTTCTCCTTTAATCTTTGCAGATGACAACTAAATCTTTTTTTATTTTACTTCATTTACCCCTGACATATCTTTTCGAACCTGCATCCAGTTTTGCATCCCATTATCTCCCCTTTAATAAATCTAAATCCATCTCGCACTGCCCTATCATCCCCCCTCACATACTTTCACTCACACCATCCGCTGCAGCGCTCTCACTAACCCTGGTTATCGTAACCCTCTGTATATAACCTCCCACTTCACATTAGACACATACACTCATGACTCTGACCTTGATGGCAAAATTACAGAAACAATGAAAGAGGGGAGTTAGAGAGGCATTGGACCTTCCTTAAAATGTTTACAAGTTAGTTACAAAATATTGATTGACCTTAGCTCGGTCTGTGTCCTTTTTTAGCTTGTTCGTAACACTAAAATTTGCACTGTCACAAGTTGTCATAATATGGGCAGACATAATTTAATTTTCTCCTAAATAATTTGCTGTGTTAATTTTCTACAGCGAGGTAGCATACCTGCTCAGATATGCATTACTTTAGCACCAACTATTTAAGGAGAATTCTTTCCAATGCTCCCCACCCCCGACCCCCACCCCAAAGTACACTGCAATCAAAATGTTATACTAAATTGTTTAAAGCTGGCTGCACTGCATCAACTAAGACCCCTTGGATCATGTACTACTTTTGCTTACTCTTTACCTTTCATCAATCATATCAACTCTCCATATGTTTCAGTCAACTCATAAGTCTTTTACTTTAAAATCTCCTAAACATTTTCTTCAAATCTTCTAGCAACTCTGTCATCAGTGTTATAATCTTTTCATCGATCTTCACATACCACATCAGTGCTCATTCTTTGCCCTTGCCATACCAGTCCCTAATATCACTTTATGTAGGGAAGAATAAACACTTCTTTATCATATTTTTGTCTCAATAGCAACCTAGACCATATAGTTGCCTCTTTGAAAAACATGACCATTCATCTGTAACCCTTCAAGTTGCCCCATTCTAATGGCTGAATACCAATCTTCATATTTCATCAACAGAACCTTTAATATTCTTTCCCCACTCCTATAGCACACTAGAGTGACTAGCTACCATGTTTTCCAATTTCACTACTACTTCCCATAAACCAGCCTACAATTGTCCTCTATGATCCCTACTAGAATCCATCATTCCTTTTCCCTGCCTTCCTTTACCTATTCTTCTTGTTTAACTCATAACTCTAGGCTAGCATCTTCCATGGCAGCAATTATCACTCCCTTGTTAATTTAGATTTAGGTACAAAATAGTAGCATTTTTCTAGAAAAAAAATAAAAAGGGATTGGTTGTATTTGCAAATATCTACATTCACTGATTCAGTATGCAGTTTTCAATTTAATATCCAGTGGAGCAGTTGAATATACAATAATAAACCACCTCAAAACATAAAACATAAACCCTGTTAAATTGGAGCTACGTTTATAAAACATAGCTCGTAACTGTCTTATGGGACTAATGGGTTAATTAGTGTCCCATAACGGTCTGTAAAGACCTTTATGGGACCAATGGGGTTAAGTAGTGTCCCATAAGGGTCTGTTTAGACTCTTATGGGACTGAGGGGGTTAATTAGAGGCTCATGGGATCTGTATAGACCCCATCAGTGATGGGGATTATTTTAGGTGCCTGTGGGTACCTCCACGGCAGGGTTTAATTGTTTATTTAGCGCAGGTCCTTTAAGGACCTTTACGGTCCTTTCAGGACCCACAAGGCGGGAAATTTGAATTTGTGAATGCAGCGGGGGTCCCAATCGGGACCCCTGCTGCAAGTGGTAAAATGTAAAAACTGGAGACCCCCAGCATAGGGGGGTTCATTTTAGGGGCCGGGGGGGGGGGGGGGTACCTGAAGTACCCCCTGTGGCAGGGGTTCAATTTTTAAGTGCTGCAGGTCCTCTGCGGGAAGGGCTTATGTCGGGAGCCTATGGGTGATTCTGCAGGCTTTAATTAGCCATGATGGCAATCTCTTTTTTCCATTGGCTGAGTCTAACCCATTGCTACTGGTTTGACTAATTGATCTAATCATGGGCGCACATCCAACATGCGACCGACTGGCTTAAGATTTAGCTTCTCTCGCACGTTGCTCGCAGCCCCTTCCACTTTAATAGCGACGTAACCCGGGAGAATTTCAAGCATGTAGGCCTTAGGAGCTACACGTTGGATTTACGAGGCTGGAATTTAATATGACCCAAAATCGTTAGTGGATCCTGAACAGGTAAGCTGACCTCAACATTCAGTTGCATTTTTGTCTTGTATTGCAAATTTGTCCTTTTAAAAAAATGCTGTTTGCAATGTAAGCAATTAATTATTAAAATCTACAAAATAATTAAAGATTATATTCTTACCATATCATTAATATTATTGATTATTTTCTTTAATAATACAATAATACTCTCACTATAATGCAGGCTCGCATAATAAGCAAGGGATTATTACAAATGTCCATTTATCTCTTGTAATACTCAGCCTATTAATTATTGCTGAACAAGAATTTCATTAAAGGAAAGTAATTTTTCCTCAAGCATTAGCCCTTTCTGCTTTTTTGTTGTCTGTAGAGTAGACTAGTGAATACATTCTTTACATTTGGAGCACAAATCTCTAAAGTTAAATGGTGTGTATCACAGGGGCATTGCATGGTGTCTTACCATTGATAACAGTGGGTGATACTATGTTAGTTAAATTAATGTCATAATTTCTTCACAGATTCTGGCAGTTAAAATGGACTAACCAAAATTGTATAATCGCTTCAGAAATTTGCCAATCAACATCATCAAATCAGACAATAATCTCTCCAAAAAATTAAGTTATTTACGGTCAGAAGAAAGCAAGCTAAAATCTGTGCTCATGTCTGCACCAATCCTCATACATCCTGATCCCACTAAGCCATTTGTGTTTTAAGTAGAGTTGATGCAAGAGCAATTGTGTGCCTACATGTCTAAAAATTCTTGTCTGCAGAAAGGAATTATGTAGTCAATAACTGTGAAATGTGGGCTACTAAATCATCATTGAAAGAATGGAGAAATTTGCTGGAAGGAGCTTCAACACCAATTCTTATTCTCAGCGGCCACAAAGGTTTACAATTCTTAAATATGCAACAAGCCTGGTAGTACCTATTCTTTTCTAGATTTAACTTTTTCATTAGTTACCTTCCTGTAAAGCAGATACTCTTTCTCAGCCGCATGAACCTGTCAGAACTCTTCCCATCCAAGAAAAGATCTGGTCTCTTACAAGATTTCTTGCCTCCATTTCTATGCACCTGCTCAACATGTTCTCTGCTGCTCAATCTAAGATACCTCAGGAAACAATACAACCAAGAGGACGACTGTTTGTCCCTCCATCCTACTGTAAAAAGGTCCTAGAACTATATAATTCCTCCTACATGTCTGGTCATCCTGATGTCTGTAAAATTCTGGATCTTCTATCCCATTATTTGTGGTGGCCTAAGGTTTCTATTGATGTCAAGAACGTTATAGCAGCTTATAACACCTGTGCAAGATTCAAGACCCCCAAATGTCTTTCATTCAGGTTGCTCCAACCATTGGACATTCATGCTTATGCATGGATTTGCATCACTATGGCCTTTATTACTGACTCCCCTCCAGAGGAATGACTGTAATATGGGTAATGTTGGTTATTGGTTCTCCAATAAAACCAATTCCATGCTACTTCCTAATCTACTCTCTGCCATTTGATCTGGTGGATCCATTTATTTAGGAACTCCTGTGTCCAGTTTGTCTGCCATTTCTGGAGATATATATATATATATATATATATATATATATATATATATATATATATATATATATACTGTGTATATATATATATATATATATATATATTTTTTTTTTTTTTCCACAGCACACCACATGCAAACCATTGGAGTCACAGAGAGAACCAATCAAGGGCTGGAACAAAATATCAGATGCTTCTCATACCCTTGACTGAATTTACCTATAATAACGAACAGCATGGTTCCTTATGTACTGTACCATTCTATGCAGCTATGGGCCATAATGCATTTGGTTTTCCTTTATTCGCTCTCAGAAGACAATTATCAAGTATGCTTAATGAAGCCGCCATTGGTCATAAGCATTATGCTGACCATAGAAGAAAATAATTTCCAGTCCTCCAAGAAGGAGATTTAGTTTGGCTTACTAAACAAAATCTTTGGCTTCAACAGCCCTCATTAAAAATACATCTGGTATGCCAAGTGGCCTTACTCAACCATACACTAAGAACCAATTTTCACTGAATCCTCTCTGCAAACGTTTATTGTTAATGTTCAGGAAGAATTTGAAGTGTCTGCTACTCTAGACTCTCATCTCTGGAGGTCTTCTCTTCAATATATAGTTGCTCGGAGAGGTTTTGACCCTGAAGAACACACATGGATGCGAGCCTCTGAGAATAATAACCCTGAGTAAATCAATTGTTTTCATCTCCTTCGACAATCAAAGCTAGTCAGAGGCCTTCCAGACACCTGTCCACACCCAGGTTTGATATCATGGCTTAGCACAAGTGTGACATGTATGACAGTCTTGTGCCACAGCAGCTACAGATATGTGTTCTAGAGACAGATCAGTCAGAAGTACCTCTCCTAGCTTTTGATGCTGTTTCTCCAGATCGGTTGTTAAGCCCTGGCCTACCAGCCAAGCACACTTCATATGGCACTATTTATTCCGTCCTGCCCTCCTGTCAGCTGCTGTTGTTTGTTCCTGTGACTGAAAGCTCTTCTGGTTGCTTAATTGTCTTCCTGCTCTGTTTGGCTACAGTTCCTGCTGCATTTCTGTTCCCTATTGGACTGATCCTTTGCTGCTGAACTGAATTGTTACTGACCTCATTGGATTTCTGCCGCCTAGTATATTGATGCCACCTTCTCATACCAACTGATGTGGGTTTAAGATGTGCTGTGGTGTTTGTGTTTCTATAGAAATTGTCTGTCTGAAAGTCTTGAGTAGTTTTTTTGTTTGAGCAAGCTAGGCAGCATCTGAATTGGATAGCGTAATCGTGATTTGTCCACTTATAATAAAATGGGGAAGGTGATTTTTTGCAGGTGGATTTACAGATAGCACTTTCTTTTTTATACTGATTTTTTAAGCCTATAATTTGCCTAAACAATTTAATTAATGGCTTTGTGTAATGTTATTCTTCTTTCTGTTCTCCATGCTGTACATTGAAATGTAGTTTAGTCCTCAAAATTGCCTAAACCCAACAGACTTTTACATCAATAAGGAATCAGCTTGTTCACAAATCAGTCCAATCTCCAGTATATTGGACTAATTGATCAATGTTTTTCTTTTCTCGTCAGTTTCTTGTATCTGTCCAAAGCATTTTGAATTACCTCATTGCATCAGGATCTCTCAGTGCTGGGATTCCTTCCAACAAATCTATCACCTCAGCTGTAAAACTAACCCTTTAAAATATCTCTATTACCTTTTAAATATCTAAGTGCTGTATAACAAATTTATCACACCTTTCAATTCCCTTATATAAAAGATATTGACAGATGGGTAAAGATTCAAATGGTTTTATAGCTTGTGTATATAGAATTCAGATGTACAAAATAAGAATGGATATGCATTGATAATTTTCTTCAACTTTGCTTTGGTCATCTAACATTTCAACGTCTTATTTCTTCCAGTTCTTAGCTGATGAAATAAATGCAAATCCAGACTTGCACTCAATCCTTATTGAATTATCTTAATGGGATTGATTTAAACCCATGGGGAATCTCAGGCTAGGAAAATGAATGCAGTTGTGAGGATTAAAAAAATCCATCTTGTCAGTGAAATCACTCTGTACAAACATGTCCTGGACGCTCCTTCAACATCTCCACATATTTTAATCTTTTTAAAACCACTATAGAAAATGTATCCAAAATGTCAATCTCAATAACATGAATAGAACTGAAAGAATAATTTTGAAAATTATAAAAAGGAAATTTTACACTTAGGCACTTATACTGTATATTCACTGTATATTATGTAACAGCAGTTTTTTTGGGGAAATATTTATGGTATCCAGTATGCAGCAGTAAATATGGATATTGCAAAGTACTGTAACTAATATAATGCTGTATAATATGCCTGATTTAATTAACATGTTAGCATTAAGCAGTTCATGATGCAAGTAAGTAAAACAAAAATATGAAAAGACTATATTTTAACAGTTACATTGTAAGTTTGCGAGTTTTCAATCTTGCAACGTGCTTTAGGGAAAGCACTGGTTACTCTAGATTCTAAGCTCAAAGACAGGGCCCTTCATTCTTGTGAAATGTATTCAAATAGTTTTTGCCTTGTTTTTAACCCATGCATAGTGCTATGGAATATGCTGTTGCATTAGAATTAAAGGATAATAAAAATAAACATAATAATAAAAATAATAATAACCAACTACACTTTTGGTTTGTGCTATACAGATTGATTTGTTGGCTTGCTGAGGTAGCTCTATTGTGTGTCCAGGAGTAGATTTGTGTAGGAGTAGATTTGTCTAGGAGGTTGTTCTAAAATGTCTGCTGAACTGGTCTGTCTGGTCTTCATGGGGTGATCACTGCAGGTAAGACGCAGATAAAGACTCCTATCTATAATTCCTTGGAATCATATTAAGTGTCTACAATTTGTTCAGAGAATAATTTTAGCTTGAGCCTCCAATTTCAACTGTAAGTAACTATGATCTTCATAAATTTATTTTATTCAATTTGTTTGCTAACCCTACTTTATTAACTTTACAGCGACTCTAGTGGTGGGTCAGGTAGCTATCAAATGTGTTTTCTTAATAAACAGCAAGTAGTTTTACATGGGGAAGAACCCAATATTTCCACAGATTAAAACCAATACATTTTCCTTTTCTGTCAGCTATCTCCCTCTGCACAAAAACTGTTAAAACAACGGTCAAAGAACTCCACTGTAGCTCCCTAGTCCACCCAAATGGAGACTAACCCTGCCTCCAGTGGCTCCCTGTTAACTTTGTATGTGCCAAAGAATATTCTGCACTAACTAAGCAGCTACCAGAAACCAAGTCTGTCTGTCAAGTCTGCCTGTTACATATATTTTCTTCAGAATAGGTCAACGACAAAATCAAAAATGAGTTTCTAAAGATACTAAGAAGTTCACATGGATGGCATGACTCCCCTTTATTATTATTTCAGTGGTGCAATATGTTGCAAAAGGGTTTGTTTACAACTTACTATTAATAAAACTTTGTGTCTTCTGTTAGCACAATGTTCTTTGTCTTTTTGTTTCCAGATTGCAAGAAATAGTTTTTTTTGCCCCTTTGAAATGTGTAAACACATAATTGGTTGAAGAATAAACTCCTACAGGAATTACATCCAACATTTTCTTTAACATATGTGCAATGTGTTAAATAGAAAATTCACAATAAGAATATAAAAATGGTGGAAAATATATAAATAATGTAAATTGTGATTTATGGGCTCCATCACATTCAGCTGTTTTGCAACATAACAAGTAAAGTTGACTCATAAATCTGCTACAAGCAAGCACTTCACTCACCAAAGATTAGTACCTAAAATCATAACCTACGCATACATGTCCCATTGATGTTTTCTAAAAGGCCATAACATTGTTTCAGTACTGAAAACTCAATGGGTTACATGTAAGTCCTAACGAGTGCTAGGGTTTTCTAGAACATGTACTCTCACCCATCAATAGAGGCGGTGGCACATCCTTTGCGCACTGGAGAACAGTGCGCCATCATCAGGGCGCCGAGCACTGCGCTCTGATGACGCTCTGCGCTCCAGCCTGCATCCCATCTGCCACAAAGGCTTCTCATGCGCGCGACCCCATCTCATATTTACTGGACAGTGTGGGGCTGACAGTGTGCCATGTGGGACTGGCATGTGTCACTAGGCGCATATTGTATGTAATGTCACTGTCATTGTGTGCAATGTTTCACTAGAAGCATGTTGCATTGCATGTTTATCACTTCATGTCACTGTCATTATTTCCATGTTTGATAAACATGCAATGCAACATGCTCCTGGTGACACATGAAACAATGCCTGGCCCATATGGCACACTGTCGGGACCCTTACCTTGCCAAGCCGGTCCAGTAAATATGCGATGGGGGCGCTTACTCATGAGAAGCCTCTGTGGCAGATGGGATGCAGGCTGGAGCGCAGAATGTCATCAGGATGCAGTTCTCGGTGCCCTGATAACGGCGCGCTGTTTTGCAGCATGCAAAGGTCGGGATGCCCGTAGAGGCACAAAAAATGCCTCTGAGAACCCTACATGTGTCAGATCTGACTATATCAACAACGTGTGTCAAGTATTTTAAAATTGAGCAGGGTGACATCAAACATTTTATTCTGATTGGCTGACACATATTCCAGCCAATCAGTATCCTCAAAATCTCTATTTAAGGCTGGAAAGCTTGCCAAAAGCCATTAGTCAGGTCAAGAGCTTCTACTAGGAGGAGCTCTATTAGCAGTAGCAATTCTTTTTATTTCTTTTTAGAGCAGCAGCTTTTTAGGTGGAGGCCCATTTCAATAGGCTTCAAACTAGACTGAAGAGTACACGATTCTTCAATCAACATGAATAGCCCATTAATCAAGTATAAAAGATTGAGGACCAGGGCTTCATTGATTATCCCTGGAAGAGGTCATTAGATGGATAATGTATTTCCCAACATATTTAGTGTATTTTCTCATGTTTTTATTCAAACAGCAGATGAAGATAGAGTGGAGACATCGTCATGTAAATACATATAGGGGGATTCAACACAACACAGTATAGGACACATACAGTATATGCACACATACTATATACACATCTACATCAATATATACATGAAAAAACAAAGCACTACATTCCACAGTGATATCTTTCCTGTTGGACAAACATCTTACTGAGTGCCAAGCATGTTGTTGTAAAACAAGAAAAAAATTACAAGAAATTCTGATAATGTCTTAAAAAACCCTAGTTCATATTATGTCCTGTATTTTTAATATTGAAGAATGTGATCATTTTTATTTCAAATGCTTTTCTCTCTTGGATGTTTTTAAAATTTTCTCTGAGTATTTTGATTTTTATGTTTTGGATGGAGTAATCATTCTGGCTAATATGGTGTCCCACTGGGCTACAATAACTGTCTTCATTATGCTTTCTTATTGAATGTGTAAATTCATCCTTAAGTGCATGCTTTGCTGGTTTCTCCATTGTGTCAACCTGTGTCACATAAAGTACATTGTATTATATAAACTACATTGGAGGATGTGCATGTACACAATCCTTTGATGTTATAGGTATTGTTTGTTTGTGTGGCTGTGTCATTATTACAAATGTGTTGACATAACTTACTGGCACTTTTGTTACAAAGTTTAGTTTGGTTTTTATATTCAGTTGTTCATTGGCCAGTCTTCTGCTGACAAGTTTTTGTTTTAGGTTTGGTGGTTGTTTAAATTCAAGGATGGGAGGTTTGGGGAATATATATTTTAATTAATTGGGCATCTTCGGTTAGTAATAGTTTTAAATCTTTGTTTTTTTTTCATATTTTCTCTAAATATATTCCCCAAACCTCCCATCCTTGCAATTAGCAACCACCAAACCTGAAACAAAAACTTGTCAGCAGAAGATATGTATAAAAACAATATATTGGATAACCCTTTGTATATCTTTCCAAATAGGGCTAATGTCCAGAAGTAGTACCCACTCTCTATTGCAAATAACTTGCCCTATGGATCCAAAGATCTTATTACTTAATATCACTGACCCAGTTAGCCTTTCACTCAAAAATGCAGCGCTCCTTGGCCTTATGAATGCATGCCTACAACCGAACCCTATAACTTCTGCAATTATCAAAAAATAAAAAATAAAAACACACACACACTGTTGCACTGTTGTCTACAGCCTCAAGTCCCATAGTACAAGCTACCTTCAGTAGAGACAAGCTGCTGACTTGATCACATTAGCTCCCACTCTCCCTTATTTTTCTCTTTTGCACTTATGCCTCTAGTTTGAAAGCTCTCCAAAGTAGGGCCCTCAACTCCTTTGTATCAGTCTATATAATGCTTTATTCTATTGTATTACATCACAAATGACTCTGCTGTTAATAACTGGTTCTTTCATGTATGTTCTGTACCCTTGTATACAATAGTATGAAATGTTGTCATTTTTTAACAATCTTGCATTCAGATACAAGATTTACACTAGTTGCAGGCCATCTCCAGACCCTATCTCCTTATTTCACACTGTATTATTCATTTATGTTGCATAGCATACATTTTACTGTTTCTTAAAAAAATACTAAACAAGCTACCATATTTAAGTTCCTTCCCATTTGTTATACCATCACAATTGACACAGCTCAGCTGAATCAAATAATTATTTTAAAATGTATTTGCTAAGTAATTACTAAAATTAAATATTAAATGCACAAAGTAATACACTTTAATTTTTATGTAAATTAAACTATAAATATAGGATATCCTAAACTTAAAACTGAAATAAACCTATCTGTATATTTCTCTGGTGCTAGTGCAGCTTTGACAGTATGCAATGGAAATTTGCATATAGATAAACAACATCAATGAAATTGGTTGCACATTAGGTAAGTGATAGAGCTTTTGGAAATGTTGTGATGAACACAAAAATCATTTGACCTCTTAGAAATGGAAATCCTGCAATATCAATTGAAAACAGTTTCATTCTGGATACTTTCCTTCCTTTTTACTAATAGAAAAAGAAAATACTGGAAACTAAATAAGTCCCTGTGGCTTTACATCCTCCATTAAATATACAATACTAAACTTACAAATGTCTAAACATGTTCAGTCAATTGATATTTATGGAGTTACAATGTTGGAACACTCTTTTATTCAAAACTGTCACATTTTAATGTTTTTCAACAAAAACACAGAGTAAATTGTATCCTGAGTGTTATCCAAGCATAGTCAAAATTACGTCCAACAAATATAACAGCATTAACATAAATCCAATATAATAGCTACAATGTCTGGAATCCAATATTTTTTGAAATATCCCCATAGGCCAATATTTGCAAAACTGTATGTTCTTTTGAAGAACTGTACTTGATGATAATAAACTTACCATTCTAAGCATATGACGGAATAAAATCCTTAGGACAGCAACTATTATTTTATGGATCTTTTTTTTAATTATATAGTAATGCCACTGGAGGCAAAAGACTTACATGTTGATAAGATTTTACTATTTATATAAACGTTTAGAACTGTGAATTTGGTAGTTGTTACAGTATACTATAAACACATTTGATGTGTTATAATATTAGTGTTTAAAATATTAGTACAATTGTGCTTTTATTATAGAGAACATTTTGTAACATACAATTATTGAGGCATCTAAAAGCAAATAATAATATGTACCGTATATATATTTTTGTGAGCTAGGATATTACAGGTACAACACTGATTTTCTGGCACACCCCTTTCCAACTCCAAGCCAGATTAATCGATCTGAAGAACCGATGATGGCCAGGGTGTGCAGGCCCTGTTTCTTGGTTACAAGTAAACCAACCTAATTGCAAAGATGCAGAGACCATCCAGATGTCCCTCCCCAAAGAGACCCTACCCGGAAAGGAGCAATCAGTACAAAGCAAATCCAAAAAGGGTGCTGACCGCCCAGCCAATGCCACAGCCGCACTTGAGCAACTCCTACAACCTCTGAAGACCCACAGCATACTCGTCCACCTCTTGCCTCCAAGACGCTTCCAACGAAACTCCTATAACACAAGCCAAATTTCGCAAGTGCTCAAAATCTGACAAAAGATGACGTGGAACAAGAAATGACAGTTACACTCAGTTGAAGTTCCGGCTCGTAAATTTATCTGGGTTAAAGGAAGTGCCAGACCATTTGTTGCCAGATAATTGGTATTGCACCTGTATATGTTTTTAGTAAGAATAAGAAACATTTTTTTCTAGACCAGAACTTGGTGATATGGGTTGTAGCAATTACCCAATGAACTGCCAAAACTACAATACCATAGGCCTAGTGTCTGCTAATGTATCTTCCAATGTAATTCTGCTTCCATGTATTAGTGATTATACCACACATGTGTGATAAACTTGTGTCAAAGACCTTGAAGCTATTAGACCCTGTGTTAGTCTACACTGGAGTATTCGAATGAGAATTAATTATTCTTCATTGTGAAGAATAATTATTAAAAGACTATACCCCAATACAAAAGGGGTGTTTATACAATTCTTGGCATGATACCTCTTGCAGCCCTATTAAATTAGAAGTGCATAGCGGCATCGGCAAGCACTCAAAGGCTGCAGGCTTGAAATTCGGTTGTGTTACAGAGCTAATAAATTCCACCATGCCGAGAGTTACTTCCCAGAGACCAATAAACCATTTGTCACAGCCCTTAAACCATTTGTCACATGTTGGATATGCGGCCTTGAACAATTAGTCAAACCCGTAGTTACGGGTTTAGATGGAGCCAATGGCAAATGAGATTGTCATCATTATGTCACTGAGAAATGGAGGTTTGATTTCAAACCCTTATGGGTTTCATTTACGCATTCCAGAAAATATGCAATATTAATAAAGTAGTAAATATGATATTCTAGTCCATGCGAGTTCCATTACATGTATTAACACATTGTTTGCCGGGATCGATATAACACGGAAATGAAACATTAAAAAAAGGATTTAATATTACAGATTTGAGAGCTTGAGAATGTTGTGCTATTAATTCAAATTAAACATTGAAGAAAAAA
This sequence comes from Discoglossus pictus, assembly GCA_027410445.1. Classification (NCBI taxonomy): domain Eukaryota; kingdom Metazoa; phylum Chordata; class Amphibia; order Anura; family Alytidae; genus Discoglossus; species Discoglossus pictus. The sequence goes on from CM050167.1 coordinate 222,888,454, forward strand.
GGAACCCTTTTATAGTGCACACCTATGAATCTCAACAGTGAAAGAGACCCAATTAAATTAAAACTTAGCTTTTAATAAATTATTTAAAAATGGATTAATAAAAGGCTAAAAAATTAGACGCTGCAATAAAGAACAGGAAATAGGAATTGGTATAGGTATACTATGTTACTGGGAATTATATATCTGGCGCTAGTACTCCTTTAAATATTGTCTATAAAGTGCTATAATAAAGTGCTGTAATAAGGTGCTTTTTTAGTGTGCTTACATAACGGGCCAGTGTTATACACTGTTAAATATAAAATTTATATGAAGTGTAACATTAAAAAAAGGATTTAATATTACAGATTTGAGTGCTTGAGAATGTTGTGCTATTAATTCAAATTAAACATTGAAGAAAAAAGGAACCCTTTTATAGTGCACACCTATGAATCTCAACAGTGAAAGAGACCCAATTAAATTAAAACTTAGCTTTTAATAAATTATTTAAAAATGGATTAATAAAAGACTAAAAAATTAGACGCTGCAATAAAGAACAGGAAATAGGAATTGGTATAGGTATACTATGTTACTGGGAATTATATATCTGGCGCTAGTACTCCTTTAAATATTGTCTATAAAGTGCTATAATAAAGTGCTGTAATAAGGTGCTTTTTTAGTGTGCTTACATAACGGGCCAGTGTTATACACTTTTAAATATAAAATTTATATGAAGTGTTAGTAAAAGACAATAATACATGTCTTCTACTATGTTGAATTCTATGGTGATAATAAAGTGCTGTATTGCGGGAGTACTGAAACTGCCTCTTTTTCTCCGTCAGTATATCCCTTTTGTATCCCTTGTAATTTCCCTATTTACTACATTGGATCCTGTTAGCAGTAGCTAGATGATTCAAGGGCATTTTCTAACTCTTTATCATGTTATAATTGAATCACTGTGTCCCTGAAACTCTATGTAACTCCTTTAGCGTGGAGATCGCGGTTAGGACGACTCGCGGTGACGTCACTAACACGCGCCCCACGTTGCTGTGTCTTTCCTGACGCACGTTTCTCAATTTCCTCAGGGGTTACCGCCATGACACTCTGACTTCCCTATTTATAGTCTCCGTTGTCATGGGAACCGATATGGATTTTAAAACCAAAGTTTTCCTTCATTTAAAAACTTAAGGAGTCTGAATATTCAAAGCTGTAAACTACCTTATCTTACAACTTTAAACCATTAGCTTTATCTTGCAATGTGCTTAGAACTAATATTTAAATGATATATCAATATTACTCATATTATAACTCTCCACATTCTTTTATGGTGAGCAATGCTATTTCAACCTTGGAAATCATTATATATATATATATATATATATATATATATTTATTTTTTTAATTATTAATATACTAAGAGTATTGAAATGATATTTTTTATCCTAGTGCATCAGTAATATGATCATTTAAGATCTCATTTATATTTAAATCAATACTCAAATACTCATATTATCTCTTTTTAGATATGTCAGTCTCTTAAAGTATTGATATATTTTCATACTTTAAAACCAAAATGACTTCATTTATTTAAATACCGATATTATTTTTATTGCAGAATATCCTTTATTAATTACATCAACTAAATATGGTATTTAACTTTATTTTGATTTTGACATTGTCTTTAAAACCTAGAGATTAAGATAGTATTAGTATAGTATATATACGATAATTCTCAGAGTGATTGGAGAGTTATATTGTTATTAAATTATCATTATTGTTAATCTTTTATAATGTAAAGGTTTAAGTATAAGTCCTTAATATTACAGAGTTGATGTCAGCTTCAAATACTTTGAAAATATTGAATTCTTAATTTCATATATATGGGGAGAAAGTAAAACCTTCATTAAGGCCCTCAGGTTTTCTAGTCTTTAAAAGATATACCCATCTTGCTTCCATTTTTAATAACCCTTTATCTATGTTACCCTTTCTAATGATTGGTTCAATGTGATCTATGGCCAAAAAAGAAAGTACTTTAGCATCCCCTTTATGCTTGGTATTGACATGGATAGCCACTGGTGTATCATATTCTCTGTTGATACTATAGATGTGTTCCAGAATCCTTCTTCTGAATTCTCTATAGGTTTTACCTATGTATCTCATACCACATTTGCAAGATATTAAGGCCCTCATTAAATTCCAGCCTCGTAAATAAGAGGCTTCTACTTAAGCCCTACGTACTGCAAAGTTTCTCCAACTTAAAATGCTATTAAATTAGCCCTGCTGCGAGCAACGTATGAGCTACGCAGCAGGGCCGTACGTATCTACACTGCGTAAATGTACATGAGGAGTGACAGCCTGTGAGATGATATCGCAGGCTCCCACTCCTCATCAATTGCTGCGGGGGTCCTAAAAGGGACCTCCGCGGCAGTCCCCCACATAAGCCCTGCCGTTGGGGTACTCCAAATACCCCCCCGGCACCTAAAATTAACCCCCCCCCCAATGCGGGGGTCCCCGTCGGGACCCCCGAAGTGTCCTAACATGAACACCTTGCTGCAGGGGTCCATAGGAACCCCCGCAGACCCCACACATTAACCCCTTGCAGCGGGGGTCCCCGATCGGCACCGATCAGGCCCCCGCTGCATTTAAAACTTTTAAATTCCCCGCTGCGGCTCCTTAAAGGGCCCGCGGCACACTAATTGCCAATGCTGGCCGCGGCCCAAAAAATGAACCCCCCTCTATGCTGGGGGTCCCCATCGGGACCCCCGAAGTGTCCCCACATAAACCCATTGCAGGGGGGGTCCCCAATCTGCACAGGTCAGGGACCCCGCTGCATTTAAAACTTTGAAATTCCCCGCCGCGGCTCCTTAAAGGGCCCGAGGCACACTAATTGCCAATCCATGCCGCGGCACCTAAAATTAACCCCCCTCTATGCAGGGGGTCCCCATCGGGACCCCCGAAGTGTCCCCACATTAACCCCCTGCAGCGGGGGTCCCCGATCGGCACCGATCGTGACCCTGCTGCAATTCAATTTTAAATTTCCCGCCTCGCGGGTCTTTAAAGGACCGTAAAGGTCCAGAAAGGACTCGCACTAAAAATATTAACCCCAGGCAACTATAATTACCCCATTAACTCATGGTGGTCAATCTAGACCACCATAAGGCTCTATTTAACCCATTAACTCATGGTGGTCAATCCAGACCACCATAAGGCTCTATTTAACCCATTAACTCATGGTGGTCAATACAGACCACCATAAGGCCTAAATTAATACATTAACTCATGGTGGTCAATACAGACCACCATAAGGCTCTATTTAACCCATTAACTCATGGTGGTCAATCCAGACCACCATAAGTCCTAAATTAACCCATTAACTCATGGTGGTCAATCCAGACCACCATAAGGCCTAAATTAACCCATTAACTCATGGTGGTCAATCCAGACCACCATAAGGCCTAAATTAACCCATTAACTCATGGTGGTCAATCCAGACCACCATAAGGCCTAAATTAACCCATTAACTCATGGTGGTCAATGCAGACCACCATAAGGCTCTATTTAACCCCATCAGTCCCATAAGGGTATATTATTACCATTATGGGCCTGTTACAACCCAACATTAACCACCTACAGGTAAAGGTAAGTGGTCTTAATTATTTTATTTAAGCTTAGAATTAGGGTCTGCGTAGTTAGGACTGTAATTATTTTATTTTAGAATAAGGGTCTGTGTATGTAGTTAGGATTTATTGTATATTAGATAGATAGGGGGATGTATTTGATATAGTTAGGATTTATTTTAAATTAAATAGATTGTATGTTAGATAGATAGGGGGTATTTGATTTGGACTATATGTAATATATTATATTTAATATATTATATGTAATATATTATATGTAATATATTATATGTAATGTATGTAATGTCATGTATTATATTACATACAATACATGACATACATTATATGTAATATATTATATTTAATATATTATATGTAATATATTATATGTAATGTATGTAATGTCATGTATTGTATGTCATGTATTGTATGTAATATTTTATATGTAATATATTATATTTAATATATTATATGTAATATATTATATTTAATATATTATATGTAATGTATGTAATGTCATGTATTGTATGTAATGTATTATATGTATTATATGTATGTATTGTATTGTGTTTATCTGTCTTTCCTTTTCAGGTGTGTAATTTTTTTATTTTCTGTAGTGGGGAGTGGGGTTGTAATGTATTTTTTTGTTTTCTGTACTTTAGCTTTTTTGTTTTCTGTACTGTAGTTTTTTTTGTTTTCTGTACTGTAGGTTTTTTTGTTTTCTGTACTGTAGGTTTTTTTGTTTTATGTAAGGTAGGTTTTTTTTTTGTAATTAGAGCGTTGGGGAGGTTTATGAGGGGTAGGTAGTGTAGGTAGGTAGTGTAAGTGTTAATAGATTAGTGTAGAGGGGGGTTAGTTTAGATTAAATGGTTTATTGGGGGTTATAGTGTAGTGTTTGTAGTTAGTGTCATGATGGTCCTTGAGGACCATCATGGCACTTATGTGGTTAATGTTGGGTTGTAACAGGCCCATAATGGTAATAATATACCCTTATGGGACTGATGGGGTTAAATAGAGCCTTATGGTGGTCTGTATTGACCACCATGAGTTAATGGGTTAATTAAGGCCTTATGGTGGTCTGTATTGACCACCATGAGTTAATGGGTTAAATAGAGCCTTATGGTGGTCTGTATTGACCACCATGAGTTAATGGGTTAATTAAGGCCTTATGGTGGTCTGGATTGACCACCATGAGTTATATGGTTAATTATAGTTGCGGTAATATTTTTAGTGTGAGTCCTTTCAGGACCTTTACGGTCCTTTAAGGACCTGCGAGGCGGGAAATTTAAAATTGAATTGCAGCAGGGTCACGATCGGTGCCGATCGGGGACCCCCGCTGCAGGGGGTTAATGTGGAGACACTTCGGGGGTCCCGATGGGGACCCCCAGCATAGAGGGGGGTTAATTTTAGGTGCCGCGGCCGGGATTGGGTAATAGTGTGCCGCGGCCCCTTTAAGGAGCCGCAGCAGGGAATTTAAAAGTTTTAAATGCAGCAGGGTCCCTGATCTATGCAGATCGGGGACCCCCGCTGCAAGGGGTTAATGTGGGGGTGCTGCAGGGGTCCTGATAGAGACCCCTGCAGCATGGGGATGTGTATAGGGTGCAGGGGGGAGCCTCACACTGCTGTCTCGGGCTGTTCCGAGGCAGCACGTAGAGGCTTTCGGATCCCTTACGTGCACTTTTTGTCCACGTAGGGATTCTTACGAAATGCGAGAATCATGCGTAGATTTAAGGCTACGTAGCTCTCTCAGAGCCTATTCTCAGCCATTTTCTCGCAGTCATATCGCAAAGTAGGCTGCGAGAGATTCGGTACTCGCAAACAGCAGTAAAACTGCCTTTTGCGAGCACCGAGAGAACTACGAGGGATAATTTAATAGGGCCCTAAGTAAATAACTATCTCTGTTTTACATGTTATAAGATAATTCACTTGATATATCTGTGTTTCATCTTTTGAAGTGAAAGTCTTTGCTGGTTTTATATATTGACAGGCTTTACAGGATTGGCATTTAAAGCAGCCTTTTATTTTTTCTAGCCATGTAGTTTTTTTAGGAATCTCCATGTAGCTTTTAGATAATACATCTTTTAGATTTGTTGATCTTCTACATGTTATTTGAGCGTGTTCACTTAAGAAGGGTTTTAGATCTTTATCATGCCTTAGTATCTGCCAATTGTTTGTTGAAAATCTTTTTTACGTCGAACCATTTGTCATTGTAGGTTCCAATACATCTGATGGTATTGTCTTCATTAAGGGATTTATCCATAAGTAGAGATTCTCTATTGATATTTTTGGCTCTACCATAGGCCTTCTTTAGTATCTTTTTATTATATCCACGTTTTTGAAATATATTTTGTAGGTCCTTAGCCTCTAATTCAAATTGTTGTTCTTCTGAGCAATTTCTTTTAATTCTCAGATATTGCCCTACTGGAATTCCCGAAATCAAAGATTTAGGATGACTACTTGTAGCGTATAGAAGGCTATTAGTTGATGTTGGTTTCCTGTATGTATTAGTTGTCAATTTCCCACTTTCTTGTTTACAAATTTGCAAATCCAGAAAGGTTATAGATGTATCATTGACCTCTGAGGTAAAATATAGACCCATATCATTGTTATTCAATTTACTTATAAATTCTTGCAAATGTTGCTGAGTACCGCTCCATAGAATTAACACATCATCTATGTAACGAATCCAAAGGTCCACATCCTTTGTATAGTTATCCATATTTTCATTGAACACTATTTGTTCTTCCCACCATCCTAATAGCTAACATCACTTTCTCTCTACGGATAAGTACAGTAGTGTGTGTATATTTGCATTTACAGTGCTACAGATTGGACTTTACCCCCCTTGCGGGTCCTCTCTAGTACCCGTTGTTTTTTTGGCTCCATTTGAGGATTACAGGCTTGAAAGGCAGTGAATTTGTTGCAATTTAATAGCGTGATTGGAACGTAACAGTTCCAGGTTTGACAGAACAAAGGATTTGCAGCCGCAATTTTGACGTCCCGTAGGTTTTCTTTGCCCTTCCCCGCAAGTCGTTGGCAGGTTGCTTTACGCAGCCAATTTAACAGCCACAAATTTTACGGGCTACAGTTTTACACATTCAGGGAATTTAATAGGGCTAATGGTCTATTGTTATTTAGACTGGAATAACTGAAATAATTTATTTTACTCATATTATACTTTTTACTTAAGTCATTCTTTCCATATGAGAAAAAAAATCTAAGTTGCAACTAGTAACACTTTATTTAACTGCTACATTTTGTCCCTATAAATACTAAGCATTAAATTTAAAGACAAGATTATTATATTTTTGGAATGCTGCTTTATTTGCTCCAGACCTATTACAAAAGTTAACACAGGTAGATTTTGGGCTTTAACAATTTGTTAAGCATTCCAGGTAGGAGGTATTCCTTCAGGGATCTCTTTTTTTAAACCTACCTTACTGCAACTAATATTGTAGTTTCACCTAATGGATCCCCCTTTATTAAATATGGCATTATTTATTCAGTTATAAAAATACATTTTCCATTTATTTTTTATTTTTTATTTACTATGAGTAAAACGGTGGCAGAAAGGGCAGAAGCCTTGTTTGGGGTATTTACAGATGCAGATATTAATGATCTTAGCGGAGTATTACATAACAGCTCTATGCACTGTCTTACTATTTATTTTTCTCTGGAGAAATGTTACAAATTAAGGAAATATATACACCTACCCCAAATAAATTACAGGAGCACAGAAGACTAAACGAGGATGTAGATAGACTAAACCAGAAAATAAATATTTTTCTTTGACACGATTTTGCTTAAAAGACTATAATTTAAGGAAGCTGCAAAGCATCATTGGTAGGTGTGTGTGGGGACACTAATTCTTCTTTTACTTTAGTGTCTATAGCTATTTCCTCGATCAATGTATATCTTTTCCTTTCCTTTACACCCTTTAAGGGATCTTTTGTGTGTGAGATTCTCTTATACAACTGTAGCTTTATTTTTAGATTTATATTATTATCGAAATAGGCCAGCAATGACACAAAAACCAAAATTAAGGTTTTATTAAAAGATTAATTCAAAAGGTTCATTGTGTTAACATTTTTAAGGTTGTTCTTAGAGAAAATTAGTTGCAAGTAAAAAAAAAAAAAACAGTAATTGGTAAAATACTGGGTTTAAAAAAAAACAAACAAAAAAACAACAAACAAAAAAACAGATTGTAAAACCCAAAATATCTCTCAGTAGTGCAGTACATATGTTTTAGTGATATTTAGGTTCAATAGAATTAATTTTTTTAAGGTTTAACAAGGTGCAATTATTTTTAGAGTATAGGGTGGTCAGATATGTCAACAGAATAAGAGTAAATATACATATTTAATTGTATTTATAGATGTTGTGTTTCCTTTTATTTTTTCTTTAGAATTTGTTAGTATTTTTTTAATAATTAGGATTTTTCAGGTTAATTAAAGCACTCCTCATTTCTCTCTGTTGGTATAAATAGGGTTTGTGCACTGTCCCTGTCTACTAACTACTGCACAGAGGGGTGCACATATCTCTAGAAATCAGTATATGATATCTTATCTGGTTACAGAACCTTATCATACCAATTCTGTATTATTTTTGTTTATTCATGCTGGATAAACACTATAATATTGTACCAGTTATTCTTCCAGACCATCCCCAGCTCAGATGATGGTCATGGTGCAAATGAGTAGAGAATTATGAAAATATTTTCAAGGTATTTCTAAGCCTCTAAAACAGAAACAAGATAAGAGGTGGATTACATTATGAGTTAAGAAAATATTTTAGAGTTTTAGTAGTAAATGTATATTGACAGTAATGATAATTTTTGCTACAAAATAATGGTTCATTATATATTTTACAAGTATTTAATATGGTTATTAGCTTTGCATGATTTACATTATCACTTAATTTTAATTTATATCACCCATTGTTTATTATAGAGTTATGCATATGTTATATTTATGTTACAGTTAGGGAAAATTTAGGGTAGGTGTATATGATGTGAGAATATCTAGGTAAAATAAATGTATGGAAGCTTCTTGTATGTTTGGATTTCTATCACACGTGCCTACCCCAGATGACAGCGAGTGCGTGCCTGTAAAGACAAAGAAAAGACAAGCATGCCCTGATATATGATGAGAGAAAGTCTCTACAAAGTACCTATCCTGATGACAACAGATAATAACAGATGAAGAAACAGATACAGAGTTTGCTAACTAAAGACAAAGCCTAGACAGGAATCTTGCCTGCACCCAAGAAAAAGGGGAAAAGTCAAACTCTTGCTCATTGACATGACAATACACTAATATATGTATCTGCTGGAGAGAAAAAAAAGATGTGAAGATCTGTTTAGACACATACTCATTGTCTTATGCCTGAAGATCTGCACATGATGAACCAGAGAATCTCACCATTCAGAAGCAAGTGATCCACCTGTTTATCACTTACCGTATGGACAAAGAGGGGCCTGGCTAAGTGTGATGTGTAAGACTAGGATTGTATGAAGTTTGCCTGAGCATATGTTTTCACTGTATTGTCATTTTCCTATTTATTCTACTCTGTACTATACCTGTTTTCTTTTTTTGCTGTTCTTTCGCTTTTAACATTTTTGCACACTATTCTATCACCTTGCTAGGATCTTGTACATACTAACATCTGATAAGAGTAATTAGGGAAAGAAGAAGATATCATGCATATACTCTGGGTTAAAAGTAATATCCCTGCAAATTTTACTGGTTATTAAATCACATCTATCATCTAAATGCCTGATAAGACCATAAGTATAAAGGGAAATTGGTACTATGACCTAGTTATTGGTAATTGGTTGAATAATTAAGTAAGGGCATTTTCTCTGCATTAACCATTGTGTTTTATTTTACAAATCTGGACTTTTATATCTATGCCGCCGCTATCTGGATTATCTCTTGGATACATATAAAAGCATATATGGATGTTTTCATTTACCCCATTGGATTATTTCTTTCCTCCATGGATAACGTCAAACAGGTGCTCACCCGTCTTCCTGAATGTATTGCTTTACCATCAACATTTCATCTTTCCTTGCTCCAGCTTTATAATCACTAATTGAAAAAAATGTCATTCAACAGACTGTGATACTTCTGCTATGGATCCCATTTTGAAAGATTATTCCAAAAATCATATTGGATTAATAAACTTGCAATTTCCTAATGTTTATATTGATGTATACATATTGATGTTCTTTTTATAACTATGTTTTCTTTTGAAGTGTTCTTGTTGGGAATATATTAAGGTAAAGGGTGCAAAGAACTCCATGTGATATAATACTTCCATGTTGTTGGAAACACACCTGTACTGGGTCTTTCCAGAGGTCTGGAACTTCTTTGAAGCCCGGTCTGTTACTTTGTTTTTATTATGCTTTTATAATGTTTTATGTGAAAAGTTCACAGACATTGTAAGAAATGTCTTATGGGTTGTGACCTGACCAAGGGTAATAAAGCATATTATATTTTCACAAATTAGTATTAAACCATAAGGCTACAGATATACTCACGCTAATGGCTTTTTGTTAGAATTTATTACACTTCTGTCAGATAGTTATCTAGGTGAGATCACGGTTGTGATCTAAGAGGGGAATGAAGGGTTAACTTTTGTATTATTCAGCTTAGCCAGAATCATTTATATCAGGGGGGGGGGGGGTAGAAACTGCTCACTTATACAAAATATGTATTATTGAAACCGTTCTCTCCCAATCATTTTTTCCAAGTTTCTTTACATAGATCCTGAGAACATTCCAGAAATGTGTATGTACGTGATCAGCTCTGTGCTATCTGGTACTGGAAGAAATGAGACATGTCATGATTGATTGCTTTCTTGTTTTATAAGCTCTGACCAAAATTTAAATAAACAGAGAATCTGTGTGCAAAAGCTCTGTGTATGCATGCATATTCCAGATAGGTCCCCAGGACGTCTTGGAGTTCAGGGCTACATCGGCAGTCACTTAGTGTAATCGGTGAATTTCCCCAACATGGTCAAGTTATTTCTATATGGTTTTATGGAATAACGAAACTTGATAATGGGGAAAATGTGTTTAGAAAATTGAAAAAAATAGAACGTTTATATTTATATATACCTTTAAGAATTTATCTTCATTGAAGGGTTCATTGTTTTTGTCATGATTTTGCCCGCTTTTTTGCAACAGTGTGTTTTTGTAAAATAAGGATTTTCAATAATCCTGTTAAATGCATTGCCAGTTTTAGCTGCCACATTTTAATTGACCATATTGAAAAGTTATCTGTTCTACTCATGAAGTTGATGAGCAGAAAACAAAGCGGGAGATTTAATTGCAGCACCTTTCCATATAAAAGATAATTAATTAGAGGTTGTACAAATATTTTATGTTCATGTTCTATGATCAGTTGGTGCTAGTCTTTGTTTAATTGTGCATTGATTGTTAAAAAAAATCATAGTTTCAAAGATTAGATTATTAATTTCTAGTTACCTTGTTGATCTCCATTTTTGGCTGGAAGATAGGTCTAAAGAACTTTAAGAACAGTATGATTTGAGTATAGCTAACCATTTGTATGCTATATCTATAAAATATCTGACAGATATTTGTGATTAAGTGAAAAGGCCAAAGCTAAATTTTATTTACATAAAAAGCATCCACAAGTACAAGAAAACATATTTCACTTCTAGGTTTCAGGAGTTTAAATTCAAACACTTATTCAAATAGCAGTCTCTTATAAAATACCTATTTATCTAATTCTATTTCAACATACTGTGGGCCTCATTCAAATGCGATTTAGCCAATTGAATAGGGCTCTATATACTGTAAGTACAGAGCATATATTTTTTACATAAGTTTTTAGTTAGTGAAGACTTTGCTTTTGGATAGAAGTTCACTAACTAAAAACTTCTCTAAAAAAATATGCTCTGTGCTTATATAGAGCCCTATTCAATTGACCAAATCACATTTGAATAAGGCCCCGTATCTGTTTAATATTGTATATCTCCACAAATGAAACTGCTATTAAAAACTTGACTTTTAGACACCAAAATGTATGCTGTTGTATACATAAATAAGCACATTTTAACCAAAATACCGTTTTTGCATGAAAATCTGATCTGAATTTCAGAAAATATGTATTAAAGGGACAAACCACATTTTTAGACAAAAGGGGCCTCATTCTATTAACGTCCGTAGGGGATGCGTGGCCGCAAGGACCCGTCGCAGGCTATTTGCCTATTCTATTCCTTTGTGGCCGAGGGCTCCGGCAGGCTTGCGGCCGGTGCCCTGTTATCCCTTGCGGCCGCACGCGCCGCAGGAAAGCCTTTGATCTTACATGGCCGTAAGAGTTTCGGCCGCAAGAAAGCCCCGGTTGCTATTCAATTGCTATGTAAACCCTCTCGTCATGGCCGTAATTATCTAAAACCGAGCCGCAGCTTACTTGCACCAAAAAGGTCCCGCTAGCACCAAATTAAGCACATAATAAAGCCATAATAAAGCCATCCTGCACTTTGATGAGACGATAAAGTGATTGGAGGTGTTAGCATTCATAGCACAACATTCCCCTACACTCAAATCTGAAAATCATTTTTAGTTAAATTCATGTCAAATGTCCGTGGACAAAGTCCCAAGGGCTTGGAGCACCTCAGACCCACAAAGGCTGCGGGATTAGCCTCCGTCAAGTCTGTAAATGGGTAAAATAGACCTACGGGTCGTAAAGGGCTTACTTACAAGTCGTAGCATAGAAAAGCCATTCTGTACTTTTATTAGAAGTGAAAGTGATGTTTGGTTTTAGAATTAAGAGCTCAACATTCCCCTACTCTCAAATCCGCAAATAAAGATATTTAACTTCATCTATCATGCAAGCCCGCACGGGTTTGAACGAGCTACGGGCTTGGAGGGCAATCATCCGCCAAACCCGTACGTGCTTCACCAAGAAGCTACGGCCAGAAGTCTCAAGCCCGTAATCCTGGTTTTCCTGGCGCCACCTGAAATCAATTAACCAATAGGAAGACGACAATTAAGGCCACAAATAGTTTAAAAGTGAGGGAAATTCGTAAATCTGTGACTGTGTTGTATGCTGTGCAATGGGACACACAGGTCTTGGAGTTGGAGGGTTTTGAGAGAGAGCAAGAGCAAGAGAAAGAGTGAGGAGAGGAGGAGAGATGGAGGGAGAAAGAGAGGGCAGTGAAGGGAGAGGCCAGGGAGAGCAGGGCCCCCAGCCACAGGCTGGTCAGCAAGCTGATGCTGCTGCCAGAAAAAGGGCAGCAAACTTCAATCAAGAGGAGATAGAGACCATCGTAAGAGGAGTTCAAGCCCACCACTCCATCTTAACCGGTGGGAGCAAGGTGAGGTCCAGGCAGAGGACAGACGCCTGGAGGGCAATCGCAGCTGAGGTCTCTTAACTGGGGTATGCAAACCGGACCTGGCAGTCTGTTCAGCACCGGTACCAGGACTGCCGCATTGATGTCAAAAAGAAAATGGGGAACGAGGCCAATGCGGCACGTCGAACCGGTGGTGGGCCTCCAGAAACCTTTACATACCCGGTTGGGAGGCCACAGTGCGAGATATGATCCAGTCAGCGGCAGTCGTGGGCATCCTTGGCCTGGTGGACTCAGGTGGGTCAGAAAGCCTGCAATGTGAGTACCATGTACACCTTAACACCCTCATATGTACGCACATGTACCCCACACAGATAGATAACTGATGTTGAATTGCACTGTAAGATATCTGGTTGTGACTACAGATATATGAGGCAGCAAAAATCATGTAAATCCAGTGTAAATAAATATACTTGTCAGAATTGTTAGCAATGAAATATATGTCCAATACCTCCTCCCACAACTGATTATGATACCGTTTGGCAAATCTATTGATGTTACTGTCATGTTTGCTGTTGGTTCAGAGTGCATATAAAGCATACATGACAACTCCATTGCAATTGTTTGTTTATTGTCATGAGTTCCCCTGTCACACTCTACTCCATGTTAAACTGGCCCATTCATAGCTGTTTGGCTTAAAACTCCTGCTGCTTAGAACCCATGTACATCTTGAAACTAGGTATAGCGGATGTATCCAGTTTTATGTGGGCATTTCAGTATGTGCTGGAAGAGTGCCGCCGCCGACTCTAGGGATGCGGCTGCGCTTACGTCCCCATGTAGCCGTCAAAAATAGTTGGTACACCCAAAGCCCCTAACCCTCTAACCCTAACCCCCTAAACCCCACTTTCTAACCAATACCCCCTAACTGTAGCCAGAACCCGAAACCGATAACCACTTACCTGGCCTGCTGGGCTGGCGTAGCTAGAGTTGGTGGCGGTGCACTTCCAGAGATGCGCACATACAACAGGATAGGTCCGGTATAGCTGGTACATCCCCATGAGACTAAATGTATGGATGTGCACACTGCAGCATATGCGGATACAGACTCTGATGGACTGCAAGTTTGTGTCATGTACCAGCCTAATCTGGACCATGTTACATTAACATGTTAACTCACATTGCTGAGGATTGGTCACAGATTGGTCTGTCTCACACACTGGCCAACAGATTCAGATGAGCATGTGTCCTAATTAACTGCAGTTGGCACACCGCACCAGCATTACATATAGTCATATGAGCCATGGGCCCTTTCCTGTTATCTGACCGTGACTGCTGGTAGCAGCAGTGAGCAGCCTCTACATGTCACAGCATTTTCCTGGAGATTATATAATCATGCAGATTTAGTGGGTTATGGTGGTGTTAAGGTAAGGGTTTCGGATTAGGGTGAGGACTAGTGCTTTTGGGCTTGTGTGTAAGGTGAAAATGTTGTATATAACAGCGGCAGCGCCATCTATAAGCCCCTTGGTCCAACTGCTGCTGCCAGCAGTCGCTGTCACATAACAGGAAAGATCCCAGCCAGGATCCACAATACTAATGATGTAGATCAATTTTTATTTGCGTCAAACATTCAAAGCCAATTCCAAGTCACTATGATCTCAGAGATATGGAAACACACATCAATCAATTTTCAGAACAACAATACTCAAATACAAATCTTGTCTCACTTCAGTACCAGCCAGGCGTACCCTGCCTACTCAGGGACCTGAAATATCGGGCCCTGCACCATGCCAAGATGCAGGACCACCTGCAGCAGGACATATTGCAGAAAGTCCACCTGGGCCCTGCACAAGATGCCAGCCATTGGCTCCAGCAATGGCCCCTCCAGCCAGGATGATAATGGTGCCTCCTGGGTCCCACTCAATGTGGGCTGGCCAAATGTGGGGACTGCCAATGTGGTCCCCTCCCAGTTGGGCCCAGGGTATGGAGCCACAGGTAATGGTGCCCTGGAGCATGTGCCCCCGGCAGAACATGTGGCTCCAACAGGCCCCGCAGGCCACTCCGGCCCCACAGGCCTCGCTGGCCACTATGGCCCCACAGGCCCCGCAGGCCACTCCGGACCCGCAGGCCCTGCTGGCCACTCCGGCCCCGCAGGCCACTCCGGCCCCGCAGGCCCCGCTGGCCACTCCGGCCCCGCTAGCCACTCCAGACCGGCAGGCCCCGCAGGCCACTCCAGACCGGCAGGCCCCGCAGGCCACTCAAGACCGGCAGACCACTCCGGCCCGGCAGGACACTCCACTCAGCCGTGCCTCAACCCAGAGGACTCAATGGTCTGGGTCCGCGCCAGGTAGTCCAGCGCTGTCAGCGGCCCAGTGCCATGATTTCCTCGCTCATCTCCAGCATGAGCGGGAGCAAAATCAAGAATTCATGCTGGAGATGAGAGGGCATAATGAGCGGGAGTTTCATGAGTTGAGGAGGTATCACCAGGTCATGGAGAGGGGACAGCATAAGGAGCTGATGTTGCAGGAGTTGAGGAGGCATCACCAGGTCATGGAGATGGGACAGCAGGAGTTGAGGAGGCATCACCAGGTGATGGAGGAATATGCTGGAAGGGCCCAAATAGCCCGAGAAGGCCATCCACTTGACCAGGCTACCCCCTCAACCTCCCAGACCTTGCCCCCAGCATCCAAGGCAGAAGAGCGCCAACCCATCCAAGACGTCGTGGCCGGCCTAGGACAAAGGTTGGCAAAGGCCAGGAGGGTCAAGACCAACACAAGCGAAAGCGGAAATAGGTGAGAACATGTTCATGTTGCATATAGAAGCAATTGATGTCCAAGATCTATCGACGTTGAGGTGTTGCAGTCAATGCATATATTGTTCTAATTGATGTCTTGTACTTATCTCTTTAGGTTCAAATCGACACACACGGAGTGGTTGCCTCACATTTTCTTTTTTTTTTAATATAATTTGCCGACATAATAAATCTTATGTATTGCTCACATTGTCATTGTTTGTTTTTGTTTGTACTGTACCATGACTGTTAAACACCAGATGAATGCAACAAAACAACGTTATTGTATTAGTACATACATCTTCCTTCAATATACCAGCCCTGTGTTAATGTAGGGTTGGGGTAACAGCCACTAGTGCAGCTGAGGGTGGATGTAATATTCCTGAGTTTGATTCCAGTAACGGCTATGCATGATATTCGTGTTTCTGACACATGGAGATATTCATTCAGGGTAAATACCCCTAAGTGAAAGTGTAAATATTTTCATGCACTGACTTAACCCTCATGGCGATGGAGTTCACCAGAGCTTCACAGGTTGCCACTGGAGTCCTCTTTCACTCCTTCATGATGACATCATGGAGCTGGTGGATGTTAGAGACCTTGCACTCCCCACCTTCCATTTGAGGATGCCCCCACAGATGCTCGATAGGGTTTAGGTCTGGTGACCTACTTGGCCAGTCCATCAACTTTTTACCTTCAGCTTCTTTAGCCAGGCAGTGGTCGGCTTGGAGGTGTGTTTGGCGTTATCATGTTGGAATACTGGCATGCGTCCCAATCTGCGAAGGGAGGGATCATGCTCTTCTTCAGTATGTCACAGTACATGTTGGCATTCATGGGTTCCCTCAAAGAACTGTAGCTCCTCAGTGCTGGCAGCCTGCATGCAGGCCCCGACCAAACATATATGCATGTCTATATATGTTTTATATAATATGTTGTGTAGATTCCCCCTATATGCATTTACCTAATGATGTCAGATTCTGCCTCCCCTCTCTCTGTATCACTGTTTATGTTCAAAATGAGGGTTTCATCTCATATCAATGTTTTTGTGTTCGTTGTGACGTATCCATTTATCTGCAATTCAGGGATAATTTCAACTACTTTTGCTCAGTATAGATGTATACTTTTGGTGGTGGGAGTGTCATGGTCGGGGCCTGCATGACTGCTGCCGGCACTGGGGAGCTACAGGTCATTGAGGGAACCATGAATGCCAACATGTACTGTGACATACTAAGGCAGAACATGATCCCTTCCCTTGGGAGACTGGGCTGCAGGGCAACATAACATAACGACCCTAAACACACCGCCAAGACGACACTGCCCTTGCTAAAGAAGGTAAAGGTGATGGACTGGCCAAGCTTGTCGCCAGACCTAAACCATATTGAGCATCTGTGAGGCATCCTCAAACTGAAGGTGGGGGAGTGCAAGGTCTCTAGCATCAACCAGCTCTGATGTATCATTAAGGAGTGGAAGAGGACTCCAGTGGCAACCTGGGAAGCTCTGGTGAACTCCATCCCCATGAGGGTTTAGGCAGTTCTGGCAAATAATGGTGGCCACACATAATTGACATTTAGTGCCAATTTGGACATTTCAAATTAGGGATGTACTCACTTTTGTTGCCAATGGTTTAGACATTAATGGCTGTGTATTGAGTTATTGTTGGGTCAGCAAACTTACTTTACATTGTAGCAGAGTGTCATTTCTTCAGTGTTGTCACATGAAAACATATACTAAAATATTACCAACAATGTGATTGATTGATTGAGTTTGATTGAGTTTGATTGAGTTTGATTGAGATTGATTGAGTTTGATTGAGTTTGAGTTTGATTGAGTTTGATTGAGTTTGATTGAGTTCGATTGAGTTCGATTGAATTCGATTGAGTTTGATTGAGTTTGATTGAGTTTGATTGAGATTGATTGAGATTGATTGAGTTTGATTGAGATTTCTACACATATTTGCAATACACATAGGTGTTCCAAACTGCTTCTTCAATGGGGCTTGACAAGAACTTATTTTAAGCCTAGCCCAGCAGGACCATGTAGTTCCTACTACCTCTGGTACAGAAGATGGCTTCAGGATAGGTACCACGCCCAGGAATATGTGCAGAGTATAATGCGGATAGGATATTAGTGGCCTCAGACATGGGCCACTCCCCACACATGATAGAAGCACACAGTAAATAGCCGCATACCTTGTATATATGCAAACTGTAACTGACCCTTCCACATTGTTTAGGAAAGTATTGATCTAGCGTGTTTCATCAGCGCCACTCAGGTCCAGAGTGAGAGGTGCTGTACACCCCTCCCACTGCTCTGTCACAGGCTCTGTCCACTTAAGGTTGATTACTGCAGTTAGTTACAACATTGATATCCAAGCAGAAAGAGTGTTATAGGCGATCAGAATGGGGGACGAGGGGGGAGCAGGCAAACCCACTAAAACATTTCTTAATTTCTCTTTCTTTTCTTTTCAGGTGGTGATGGAGGGAGAGGAGCAGAGGGGAGAGGCGTGGCAGGGAGTCTAGGGGCGTGGAGGTGGGGAAGAGGAGGGGAGGAGTGAGGAGGAGGAGGTAGTAGTTGAGGAGGGGGAGGTAGTTGAGGAGGGGGAGGTAGTTGAAAAGGAGGAGGGAGGAGAGGAGGAGGAGGGAGGAGAGGAGGAGGAGGAGGGAGGAGAGGAGGGAGGAGAGGAGGAGGAGGGAGGAGAGGAGGGAGGAGAGGAGGGAGGAGAGGAGGAGGAGGAAGGGAGAGGAGGGAGGAGAGGAGGAGAAGGAGGGAGGAGAGGAGAGGAAGGAGGGAGGAGAGGAGGGAAGGAGGAAGGAGGGAAGAGAGGAGAGGAAGGAGAGAGAATTAGAGGAGAGTAGGAGGGAGGAGAGTAGAGGTAGGAGGGAGAAGAGTAGAGGAAGGAGGGAGGAGAGGAGAGGGAGGAGGGAGGAGGGAGAGGAGAGTAGGAGGATGAAGGAGGAGGAGGAGGGAGGAGAGGAGGGAGGAGGAGAGTGGAGAGGGTCCTCAACCCCAGTCTGGAGAGCAAGAGGCTGGAGGCAGGTCCAGGGCCCACAATTATAACCGGGAGGAAAACTTGGTCCTCCTGGAGGCCATCCGTGCCCGCCCCGTCATCAACTCGGGGGTAGAGAAGTCAAGGCTGGGCCCAGGGCTAATGCTTGGCAGCAGGTGGTCGATCTGGTTAATGATGTGGCGGGCCGTGGACTGAGCCTGTGGTCCAATAATCACTGGTTTGACGACATCAGGGCCGCGGTGAGGAAGAAGATGGCGCAGGAGGACAAGGGGCGGAGGGTCAGGTACCTGGGTCATGAGGTTATTACAAAGGGCCATACTTGCACCCTCCACCATAGCTGGAGCTTCAGGCCCGGTGGAGCAGCAGGACCCAGCCTCCATGGCAGGTGAATATGACATACAGCAACATGCCACCACATGTGCATCACACACACTACACATGTACATGACACTGACATGTCAGCTCCATGAAATTAACAAGGGATAGATGGATGCATCATTAAATTCATGAAGCTGACAAATCACTGTCATTCCTGGTCACCACAACAGTAATCAAGCAATAGAGCAGGTGTGTCCAAACTCACATGCCTGGATTTGATAACCCTGCTGTGCACAGGTGAGTCAATCGCTTCTTCAGTCATCCTGATTGACTCACCTGTGCACAGAAAGGATATCTTCCAATCCAGGAAAGAGTTTGGACACCCCTGATAGAGAGTCCATGTATTGGTGTGCCCGTTTAGCCTATGCAGTTACAGACAGCAGCCGTAATACAGATAGCGTTGTGAGCCGAGAACCATCAAGAACAGAAACCTAAGAATAGATAACAGCTAGTATAAGATAGCTAATCAGAGCTGCAAAGAGGAGAATCATCCATATTCAAGGCTAGATGTCAGCTAATTAGAAATGAACACATATCAATGCGCTAATCAACATACTAATGACATGTACCTTTCTTCTCTATCTCTCAGCATCCAGGAGGAGCTCTGGGTCCTGTGACCAGGCAGAGGAGGCGGGGCCATCGGCCCCGTACCAGGATCTTCCAGAACAGGGGGAGGAGGAAGGAAGATCGGAGGGCCCTGGGTCAGAGGATGACCTTGCCAGTTCTACTGTTACAAGCCCTGGGTCTATGCCCATCCTCCAAAGACTTGCTCTGGGGCCCTCCCACGCCCAAGGGACAGCACCTCCTTCCCCACAAAGTGGGTGTTGCTATTAATCCTCATGTCCCCCATTATGATGCCTAGCATTTACGGAGCTTTACATTGCCATCTTGAATTTATATTTGCATTTACAGTTTTCTGACTTTGCGGCCGGAAAACAAGATTTACGGGTGCAGGAAAAACGCTTGCGGCCGTTTGCATGATGTACGGACGGCCGTAAGGAGTATATCCTTGCGGCGCCGTCCATTTGAATAGCAAGTTAGCAGTAGCTCTACACGGGGCCGGAAGATGGTCGCAAGGAATCGTAGCTTTGCGGCCATTTTACGGCCGATAATAGAATGAGGCCTAAGGTGTTTTCTCTTCTCTGGTGGAATCAACTGCATCGGAGGTCAAAATAGTATATGCAGTTTTTTTTCAATAAGCAAAATAGTTGAATTACATGTATAATGGTTAAAATACATATGCAATTCAAATACAAACATACCCAATTCAAACAATGTTCCCAATGGAATAGTATTAAACAAAAATGCAAATAAAAAACAATCTGGTAACTGCATTTGAATATAAAAACACAATACAGATAGTTTAATGCAATCAAAGAAAAACATAGCAACAAAATGACTTGTGTCATTATATCATTGTTCACCACAATCTTTTTCACAATACTAATTTGTAGTCATATATTTTATTGGCTACCCTGCACTGAATTACAGATGATGAAGATAAGACACATAATATATTTCACAACACAATTGGGGCCTCATTCAAATTCGATTTGGCCAATTGAATAGGGCTCTATATAAGCACAGAGCATATTTTTTACAGAAGTTTTTAGTTAGTAAAGACCTTGCTTTTGTATAGAAGATCACTAACTAAAAACGTCTATAAAAAATATGCTATGTGCTTTTATAGTGAATGAGGCCCTTGATAACTTACTGATGTGCATTATTCTATATACTTACTGCTAAATATACGCTTGCGTCTCTGAGCTTTATAATGCTAGCATTAGTTTAATTATTATGATGAATGATTGCAAAGGTATGTTTATACATTCCCTAAGCTCCATATTTGCTCTTCCTGGATTTTTTATTTAAAAATGTATTTTAGGAAAGGTAACTTGACATTTCTATATCTATCAACATATATGTCAGTTATGTATTTTTTTTTCAACTGATGTGAATAAATGTAAATTGCATTTTTTGTGTACTATGTAAAGCATATATGCTATTAAAATGTCATATATACCATCACTAGTTCTACTCATGTATTCACAAGACACACTGCATTTTATAAACCAATTTCCTCCTACATAATTGGAAATTAAAAAAAATACTGGAGGGAAACTATTACATTATATCTTCAGGAGCTGAAAACTATAATATACATAAAACTGAAGGATTACTGCAGCCTAACTTTGGAGCTTTATAATGCAGATATGTACAATCTAACTTTATCCTAAGAGAAAACACATAAAATCACATTATCTACTCAAAGTCAGTGGCACAAAGAGTGAGAGAAACAAATAGTTCAGATGTTTTAATTTTTTTTATCTACACATACTTTACATAAAATGCCATTTTCACCAAGGTTTTCTGTAGAGAAATGTATACAGAGAATCTAGCTTCTGTATTGGCCTATGTGAACCTTAGTGAATTTAGGCTAATAATGAAATAAATTTGTATTTAATAATATTACATATATTTCAGCGGTAGAGTAAAAGGATCAGTCAATCAGCCACAATGTAACAGACACTGATATCCTGCAGTCTTCCTTTCACCCATATCACTCACCTGAAACAGATGATATATTATCTACTGTCATCCATTTTTTCCTCACACAAGATTCCTAATATTTGAATATCTAATTTCTTAGATCACTCTGAATCTATCATAAAAGCTTCCATGGTTCATATCATATCTCTACTCCTGTAAAGTCTCCAGTCTGGTACATTTTCCCTTCCTTGACTACTATGTGTACCAGTACTTCAAAACACTCTTCTCCACCTATTTATCCTTTCTCAGTTCGCTAATAAACTGGTTTGACTTTCAGTACATTTTAACAATGATCACACCCAAGTTTGTCTTACTTCTCTAAACCCAGACAAATATCTACTAGTTTATATACATTACTTATCTTTCTTCCAAAAGACAAAAATGTAAAGGGTAGATTTTCTAGTGATTCTAGCTTCTACCACCAGCCAACTATCTGAAGTCGTCTTATCTGCTGACAATTCAACAATCATACCAACATGCAGAAACACACATTTCCTCATCTCTTATTACCTCCCAATACTAATGTAGGTCTTTTTCTTTGTAATTCTCTAATTTACTCTTTCAGACATCTACTTTCATTAATTGAAATATAAGCTAGAGGTACTGAAATTTTTTTAAGACGTATGTATATTACAGATAAAAGTAACACTAGGTCAAATAATAATAAAACTAAACTCCATTGTCGAAGATTCAAAAGGTATTTGGTATATCAAAAACAGAAGGGAAAAACAAAGTTAAGGTCTAAAAAATGCCTAGAATAGAATATATAAGGTAATTAATCCTGATTGAGAAGAATAGATGGATTTGAATCTGTAGTCAGAATATTTCTGTGCCTTACTGATTTCAATATGTATACATGTTAACTGTGATTCATTGCAGATTGCCAATCAGAAATTGAATTATCATCCTACTAATATCAGTTTCCTCAACATAATGTTTTGATACACATTTTAAAAAAAAAATATATTTTAGCATAAGTTTAGGTGTTTCAATTTATATAGTTCTTAAAACCAATTTGTTACACATTATTAGGTAAATGCAAAACATGTATGTCACGACCCATATTTTGGGGCTCTGCTCACCCCTAATTCTCCTACTGTAACTTATAAGAGCAATCTGCAGGTTGTGACTTTTATATACACCCCGGCCCCCAGCATTTCAGATCAGACCATCATTCATGGTGAAACAGGACCAACAACATCTTTAGTAATTGTAGACGTAGACTGAGAATTTATTCATGCTTTAGATACATTTTTAAACCAAAACAATAAAAAAACACATGGCTTTTCCCCCCACCCTGCAACTAGGTTTACCAACCTTCCAATGAGCTTAAGACCCTGATCATCTAAGATTTCACAATTTGCCTTCCCTCTTACCCTTTGATCTCCTTCCTGACCCAAGCCCTGTTCGGGTAATTTGCACCTTAGTGCCATTAATTTGGCCCTCCCTTCCCAGGACAGCCTCACATTAGGAGTGCAAATAGAAATATCCCTCTTGTAGACATGGCGTCTCCTATTGTTTAAATATTGTTGCAAAATGTTGTTTTTATAAATGCTGCTAACTCATTTATGAAATACATATCTTCAACCAGTAAAATTTAGCAAGTCACTACCACAAAGCACATTCTAAACACACATAATTTCTGTAACAACAAGGCATATTCCATAGTAACTTCCATATCCATTAAAATATTAGCAAGTACACAAGCTGGGATTACAAATAACTATGATTCAGATACCAGGTTTGCCCCAAAGAGCCCGCACAGTCCATAGTCCCCCAAAAGTTCAGTGGTGGGGGCCCTCCTGGGCATGGCAATGTAGGTATCTCATTCTCAATCTCACTCATAATATATCAAGCGCAGTTTTACTAAAATAGATCACCTGCTTGCAACCTGTTTACTTGAATGTAGTATAGTTCTTAATTGTGTCTCAAATCATATCTTGGTGATAATTAAAATGTTTTATTGCACAACAGCTAAAACATATACTATAATGGCTAAACACCTTATATCTTTCTGAATTATGAAACAAATTAACAACATTAGTAGCTTTTGAATCCATGGATATCAAAGCATTTTTAGGTAAACATTTGATTTTAGTGAATACTATTTGTGTGAGAAGTAATCCATTTTAATGTTTTCCTACTCACTTGCAATTTGAGTGGGTGGGTTCTACTAATTTGTATTATCTATTCTAGAATGCACTAGCAGAGTCTGGTAAAATTAATATTTTCACTGAAATTGCTTTTATACCCATTGTTTATGCAACTGGTAATGCTGATAGTTTGTTGCATACTTCTGAAACATGTAACATTTTTCCTAATTTACACTGGTCCTTTAACTTCTCTGGAGCAGGATTCTCTCCTCCCTTTCATCAAATTGTCAAAATGTGTATTTGCATTATAGGTAATCCATCACATACTATAAA
Organism: Discoglossus pictus; assembly: GCA_027410445.1. Taxonomy (NCBI): domain Eukaryota; kingdom Metazoa; phylum Chordata; class Amphibia; order Anura; family Alytidae; genus Discoglossus; species Discoglossus pictus. The sequence goes on from CM050167.1 coordinate 222,912,514, forward strand.
AGTAAGCTCATATGGTGTACCCCTAATAGGGGATCATCAGATTGTCTGTAGAGGTTGTAACCAGATAGCCGAAGAAGTAACAAAAATAAGGTGACTGTAGAACTACATGCAAATTTGTAATTTTCCCAGTGAAGAACCTGAGTTATATGTCTATGCTCCATAGTTATTTCGGAAGTAAAATATTACTCTCTTCTTACACCATGTTCCTGCTATTTCTTCCTCAATATATCCCTTCATTTTTCATTTCAAGGCAGGTGTAACATGTCTGTAGCCATTGAGACTGCCAGGGATAAATATCGATCTCCCTCTTTTACACAACCTTAACACTCTGCTACAAATGCCACACTGGAAGTCAGCTAAATAAGACTGTACAAACACATCTCCATTAAATGAAGGTCAGCACTTATTGTACATTACATTCATTCAGTTATTCAAAATGTGTTAAGGGGATGTACTCTGAAGCAGGATGCATGAAATACATAGTCGTAACCACTCATTTACTTATCTATGCAGGTTTCTTATGCTAAACTGTATTTGTAATTTTCCCTTTCACACTAATACTTTGGCTTACTTTTCCCCTTAAACATGTGCTCAATTCTCCATTTTACAGCACTTGAACACTATTGGCTAATCATTTTTTTCATTATATGTAACATTCTTCAAAAAACAAAACATTTCAGAAATTATGAAGCTTAGAAATATGGTGGTTTTAAGCAAGGATTTTTTGTTAAATATCCCTGTTAAATATTATGCAATAAATTTATATTACGTTTATCAATATTTATCCATAAATAAGTGAGCATTAATAGTTACATAGTTACATAGTAATTGAGGTTGAAACAAGACTGTTAGTCCATCAAGTTCAATCTTGTAAGATCCCCTTTCGATCTGCAATATACAGATTAGTTGTTAATTTATCCAGAGGAAGGCAAACAGAATAAAAACCCAAGTGAAACTTTGCCAATTGACTCAAAAGAGGAAAAAAATAACTCCTTCCTGACCCCAGATACTGGCGATCGTATTCCTCCCTGAATCAATACTGGATAACCAGGATAACCATTAATGCCCTTTTTAATTAAAAATATATCCAGTCCCCTTTTAAAGGTATATATCGAATCCGCAGTCACCACCTCCTATGGTAGAGAATTTCACTGATTAATCACCCTTACTATGAAGAACCATTTTCTTTCTTAAGGTGGAACATTTTTACTTCAAACCTCAAAGGATGTCCTCTTGTCAGTTAAAAACCACTGGGCACAATTTCCTCTTTTCCCTATTTTCGAGAGAAAATAAGTTTAATTTGGTTAGTCTTTCTTCAAAACTTAGCACCTCCGTTGCCCTTATTCGTTTTGCTGCTCTTCTCTGTACTTTTTCCAGCTCGAAAAATTTCCTTTTTATGAAAGTGTTGCCCAAAATTGTACTCCATATTCCAAATGAGGGCATACTAGGGACTTGTATATTGGCAGAATTATGTTTGCTTCCCTTGCTTCTATACCCTTCTTAATACATGCTAATATTTTATTTGCCTTTGCAGCTGCTGAATGGCATTGAGCACTGTTACCTAGGTTGTTGTCCGCAAGCACTCCCAAATCCCTTTAAATATCTGATACCCCTAGATTTGCTCCATTAAGATTATAAATTGCATGGCTATTTTTCCTTCCCAGATGCATAGCTTTACATTTATCATCTGCCATTTAGATGCCCATTCCTCTAATTTATGTAAATCCATTTGGAGGGAAAGTACATCATTATCTGATTTAATTAAGGTGCACAACTTTGTGTCATGGGCAAAAATGTAGACACTACTTTCCAGTCCCAATTCTAAGTCATTAATAAATATATTAAAAAGGAGAGGACCTAATATTGAACCCTGGGGAACCCCACTTACCACATTATCCCAATCGGAGTGTGTTCCATTTAGCAGAACCCTTTGCTTCCTGTCTTTAAGCCAGCTGTCAATTCAGGAACAGATATTTACTGCAATTTATGTATTCCTTAGTTTGCACAATAGTCTTACATGTGACACTGTCTCAAAAGCCTTTGCAAAATCCAAAAAGACAACATCCACTGAGTTACCTTGATCCAGGTTAATACTAACCTCCTCATAGAAACTAATTAGATTTGTTTGACATGAACCATAAATCCATGTTGACTCCTACTTATAATCATGTTCATATAGACATGCTCTTGTAAATTATCCCTTATTAACCCTTCTAAAAGCTCTCCCACTACAGAAGTTCAAAAAATATAACAATTATATATGTACACAATTTCATTTATTTTCTATTATACTACTGAACTGAAATAAAAAATAAATATATAAATATATATATATATATCATGTTCCTTTTGCAGTTCAAGCTATAATAGTATCTAAAAGGGCAGCCCTTGAATTGTACTCATATTGCATGTTAATTAGCAAAAATAGCATGCGCCTGAATGACCCTTGAACTTTAAATAAGAAAGGAACGTAATAAAAAATACACCTTCCCTCTCAGTGTCCCAGAAGCAGGAAGCTTACAACAATACATGCAACCACAGTGCTCCAGAAATGTAACTTTCCCTTTCACACCCAAAATGTTCAATAGTATATAGTGGATGCCTCTCGGATCCAACAGAGACTTCAAATGTTTTTTTAAATTAAAAACAAACTTGACCTAAGCATACGTCACTAGGTACGCATACCTAATAACATACCACAATAACACAATGAAAACACAAGACCAAAGTTTGGGTATTATCAGGCCACAGCTTTATTATCACAAACATATAATAACCAGTAACAAATAACAAGAGGTAGCTGTACACCCGCCTGCGGAAGGACCTCACCCTCTCAGAGGCCCAACCAGGACCGGATACCCTCCCTCCAATGAACTCCAACGCTGTGACATTCTGATGGTTTCAGGGAGGGAGGGCGGGAAGCTAGTATCTTAAAATGCTCTGTGGAACATGGGTCGGAAACCTGCCCTATGTAACACCTCTCTTTAACTCCACCCTAACATAACCTACAAACACTCCCCAGCACTTGCCTGGTCAAATGCCCCCTCCCCCTATTCTGTCCCCAGGGCAATCTATTTATTATTGGCTTAATTATGTTAGACTCAAAGATTTCAAATATATTTATTTTCAGTATACAGTGTTCCCTCAAATCCTTCTCCCACACCCTGCTGTAGATGGTATCTAAAATGTTGCATTTTTTTGCATGAATTTATTCTATATATTCATTTTTATCAGCAAAGTGCATGGAAATGAAATGTGGCTTCTGTCACACTAATGCATTATCGGTTAATATTGAGGATTCTTTCATTACTTATTCTTAAAATATGACCTCTCCTTTGACTTGTAAACAAAAAAGAGAAGCACATTTTTCATTTCAGTTTAAAGTATATTTATTTTTTACTGGCCGTGGTAGGTGCATCATTATATTTTTATGTATGTGAATATGTATGTATTAAAGCACTGTGAAATGAGAAGGTTTGAAATGGATGTCTCTTTTGGGTATAAATCCACAAAATTAAAAAGCAAAGTTGTCACAAAGACTGTGTGAAAAATCGACTCTCCACAGTTCATTTGCTGCAGTGATAGCAAATGCCACATTCATCCACTGGGTTTATAAAGCATAGTTCCAATCACTGAACCAAAAGGGATATGAATCCTTGTCAGAATTAATTATATCGGAATAACGTCCTTGTAAAAAATGCAGCAGAGGCAAAATTAAATTAAAAAATTAATGTACAGTAGACTCATTTATTATAATCATTTTCGTGAAAATATGGATCCCTCAAGTCTTATTTTATTCTCTATACATTTTTCTTTTCAAGGTCTCTTACCCTTTCTGTTTCTATGTTTGAACCACATCAATTTCTATGTGACTTATGAATTATATAAACAATGTCTACTACCTCCTACTGACTCTAAAACAATTATATTTTAGGAGGTTAAAAACCAAAATCAATTTTTCTGGAGAGGAGTGACGGAAATATATGGCTTCAACAGTGTTCATCAGTATAACTAAATAATGATACTGACAAAAAGCAGCTATAACTAATATTATTAAGAGGGAGAGAGGTGAAGAGACACAGGGGATGGAGAGCAGGACAAAAGAGACACAAGGGAGGGAGTAGAGGGGGAATAAGACAGTGGAGGGAGAGGGGGGAAAGAGACACAGGGAAGGGAGGGGGAAATAGACACAGGGGCAGGGGGAGAGAAACATGGGGGAGAGAAACAGGGGAGGGAGAGGGGGGAAAGAGACACGGGAAAGGGAGCGGTGGGAAGAGACACAGGGAGGGAGGGGGGAAGAGACACAGGGGAGGGAGAGGGGGGTAGAGACACAGGTGAGGGGAAAAAGGAGGCACAAGGGAGGGAGAGGAGGGGGGGAATAAGACACAAGGGAGGGAGAGGGGGGGAATGAGACACAAGGTAGGTAGAGGGGGAAATGAGACACAAGGGAGGGAGAGGCATGGAAATGAGATACAAGTGAGGGAGAGGGGGGGAAATGAAACACATGGCAGTGAGAGATGGGGGAAAGGAGACACAAGGGAGGGAGAAGAGGGGGGAAATGAGACACAAGGGAGGGAGAGGCAGGGAAATGAGACACAAGTGAGGGAGAGGGGGGGGAATGAAACACAAGGCAGGGAGAGGAGGGGGAAAGGAGACACAAGGGAGGGAGAAGAGGGGGGAAATGAGACACAAGTCAGGGAGAGGAGGGGGGAAAGGAGACACAAGGGAGGGAGGGGTGAATGAGACACAAGGGAGGGAGACGGGGGAATGAGTGTGCTTTTTCAGAAATACGAAAGCCAATGATCATCCTCATTTCAAAGTCGGATAAATCACACGTTTTACCCATGACAATGATGGTTGATATGTTTGCAGAATGCCTCATACATGTGAGCTTATATATCCACCAAGACATCTCATGACACGTGCCATATTTCATTGGCTACTAGCTGCTTGTCAAAAGTAGGGGGTGGTCATGATAAAGTGACTTGAGTCTATATATATATATAAATATATATATATATATATATATATATATATATATATATATATTTGTTTGTTTGTGTATGTATGGGTATATATGTGTATTCGTATAGATGAATGATCATGGTATTGCAGAGATTGCAGTACATAGTGATACCTTCCATGTGTCCCCTCCTCTCCTTGCCCTGATTTTTTTTCTTATTTCCTTCTTCTGCGTGTCTTTTCCCCCCTCTCTCACACCTGTGTCTCTCTCCACCATCTCCATCCTCTCCCTCATCTGTGTGTTTCTGCTCTCTGTCCCTGTTTAAGTCTTGCGTGGCTCACGCTAAGCTCCATTGGTCGTTATTTTCAAAGTCTTGCATGCTTCACAAGAAGTTTTACGCGCTTCAGCCTCATTTTGAGACTTTTTGCAGTTACGTTTTTTCGGCCCCCATTTTTTTCCTCGCTTAGCCAATTTTCGATCCACGAAAAACTGCAATTAAGGCTCATATTAGCTTGCAACCTCACTCACAGGCTTCCTGGCTGCCCCCCTGAGCTGTGTGTGAGGTTTTTAATTCATTTTTGACATTATTTTTCTTTTTTTGGCGGTCTTTCCAGTTACGCTCTTGAGAAACTATTGTCCATTAAATAAGTGTTGTGTGCCTCACGATCAGCGCCACAAGTGCTACGTCGGTGATTGTGTGCTTAGTAATGGGCGCCTTCAATCTCTTTCCATTCTCCATCGGTAAAGCGTCCTCGGGCAAATAACATGTATGACGGGACAGAGGACCCTTAGAGGGACCCTGAAAGGGCACTATTGCGAGGGTAACAATGAGCGCCTTTGGTGCTCATTGCACATGTGCAACCCCGTAGCTTTTAACATTGCGTGACCAACATTCACAATTACCACAACTAATTATATGATTACTCTTCTCATAAAACACTGCCTCTCCTGGTGCACTCTTCAATGGTGGTCAATATCTCAGACATAGCTCTAAGCCTGCATACTGGTCCTGTTCCTGTTCACTATCTTTCTCCTCATTTGTTAAGTTCATAAAAAGTATCTCTTCTCACCAACCTCTCAGCATGCTGCAATCATCTATTGTTCTTCTTGTCCATCCTCTTAATTCCTTGAGCACTTTGCAACATGGCTGCCATGCTTTCTTTTCATTGATGTTCCAAGTATTAATCTGGAAGACTTTAACATCTCTACTGACAAGCCTAATGCACCAACTGCTTTAAAACTGTTCTCTCTCACTTCCTCATTTTGTCTTACTCTCCCAATCCTAACACACATTTTTAAACCTCTCCTCTTCACAAACTGTCAAGTTTCCATCATCATTTAAACATGAACAAATCACTTTTATGCTCTTCTCTCGCTACAATTACTGCCCTATTTCACAAATGCTACAGGCCTCTAAACTTCTTGAAAATCTCCTGTATAATCTCTTAACTAGCTTTAGTGGTCCTTTAAATGTTGAAATTACTGATTTTGGAAGAGTAGTTTTGAACACTCTGACAGTCATTCTAATTAACTAGCGAATAAGGATGTCACTTTTACCTTAATTGAGTCAGTTTTACCTTAATTGTGCCAGTTTCATGTCACAAAACAGTACAGCTACCACAGTAACAGTCCAAACATGGACAGGTTGGACGAGCATCATTTTTTTATCTAAGTGGCCTATTTATCTAAACTATCAGTTAGTGGAAAATAACTGATAAACTAGATTATTGTCTATAGATAGTAAAGGACATGCACTTATGTGTCCTTTTGCAACATAAGGTCGGCATCACAAAAGCCTATTCATTTGGCTTTCCATTTAGCAAAAGGAGGCATCCTGCCTCTTTCAGAAAAAAAATAAACCTTTAACAAACCTAAGGATACACAGCAACACTAAGCACCATTGTCAAGACAGTGAACTCTACTGGCCTTCTTATTGGGGCAACAGGGACCCTAATTTAATTGCTTTGTATTCCTTCTTCTTCCCTAATGCTCAACACAATAATTATGTTATTTCTGATGCTATAAATGATTACTTAAAATAGAAATTACATATGTCATGAAACAATGACACATGAATAATATCCTACCTTCCTTGCACATTAAGATGCATGCAGTCTTATACAGCCTGTGTAATGCTCTAAATATAAACACCTTTCCAGCGTAATTTGTTTTAAAACAATGCAAATTTAATTATATTTTACCTTTCTAGTATTTATAATTAGTGCATTTTAAATTAGCATCTCTTCATGTATCACTTGTACTTGTTGCTTGTAAATTTTAATTAACTCTCTCCGAAATTGTTTGCTGGTGTTCCATTTTAACATCATGTCCTGTAATATCACCTGTTGCAGTACTATGCAGTGCAACAATGAAGCAAGCTCTGCTGATTAACTATATTTTAGTAATATTGATGCTGCAATAGTTAAACACGTGTCTCTTTATTAGCAAAGGATTTTCAGACAGATATAAAATTCATAGGACAAGTTGTCAAGGTGAGAAGAATTTGAATGTTCTTGATTGATTGCTTCTATTTCAGAATTAATGGTCTGTGCACTTTAGGTCAGGGCTGAAGAAGAGACATCTATCTCTTTTAGCTTCACAGTAAGTACTGCAAGATCTTCCTCTTAGAAGGAGGTTTTATGACTTCCCTTTTATGAATACAGATTAGGATCTTAATGACATTTCTCCTGTTTGCAAGACCCTATCAGGCAGTTTGTTTGATAAAAGACTCAGTCTTCAAATACAGTAATTTGCTGTAGCACTAGTGCTGTAAACAGGATTGTGTGAAGATATAAAATCAAAAAGCAAAAAAAAAATCTCACAAAGTATTCTAACTTAAATATTGCACTTTAAAACATTTTGTTTATGAAACGTAAGTTCATAATATAGAGTATTAATGAGCTTGTGTCATCAGATTTGAAATCTAATTTGTTGTGTTTTTAACAAATTCTGAGGCAACTTTCATATACATTTTTTTTTCATTAAAATAATGACATTTAACTGTGACATGAGGTAAAGAAACCAAACTCTCTGAATATCACTGCAGAAAATGTTGTAACTTGATAAATAAAGGATGATAGAAATAATAAAAAAGTGCCTTATTGTTATGATAAGCATATCCTGTTGCCTTTTTAGTGCTATGCATATCTGATATAGCTGCTGACCAATTAAAATTTGAAAGCAAGGTGTGATGCTATGTAATCAGTAATACCTAAAAAAATAGAAGTGTATAGATATACAAATTAAAGGTCCCCACAAATTATTTATAGTAGGCTATTTCAAAGAACTTGGTGATATAATGTATTTGTCAAAATCTACTGCATTAGTTGGGCTTGATAGGAACCTTGTTCCAACCTACCCAGTAGTATTGTGTGTTTTTTTGTATATACCTCATAGCAGAAACAGAACCAAACCAGCTTAAATCCAGCAAAGCACCTGGGAAACCACAGGATCCAGTAGAGTTGGATAGTAGCATTATGGACTGTAGCAATTGAGTATCAATCAGGTTCAGCCACGATTATCCCAATAGTAAGGATTATTATTCCCACAGAACGAAACATAAATGTAAATTATGTTGTTCAAACTGTCAACTGTTTATTGATGATGGTACAGCATATTTATGCATAACACCAGCCAATCACTTTTAGTCTTCAACCCTTGGTAAACAGTTCTTAACCAATCCCCATCAGTCTACATCCTGGACGTGTGGAAGGCCTGTCTATCAGATGATGGCAACCTTCCTAATCACCCCCTCGAATCCCGGAGCCTAAGTTAATTGCGTATTTGTTCCAGTCTGTCCAGGGGGTATTGATCAGAATAGGACTGTATACAGTCTGTCTGATGGTGTACATGACCCTCCGTATGCCCAACTACTTTAGATATATGTTCCTTTAAGAATTATTAGGATCCCCAAGTTCCGTTCCTCGACTTTCCCAGACCGGGACCTAGCACCCCTTCATGCTGGGACTCTAGTAGGTGCTAGCAGAAGCAATCAGGGCCATCGCTACAGAATATGTTGTTGCATTACAAATTAAAGATATTATTATTAATTATTATTACGGTCACCCATGCGTTTCTATGATCGCTCCAAGCTGGGACAGGTTACATTCGGGGACAAGTTATCTAAAATAGTGGGGTGAAACACTACTGGATGGCCTACTCTGCAACACCTAGCCCGGGAGGGTTTGGGTTGTGGGCAACCAGGTTTATATGAGGGAAAAAGTTACCCTGGCTGTCAGGGTACAGTCCTACTGGGGAAATCCAACTATGCACCCCTGATAAGCGGACACTCTTAAGGTACATAATCGGAAATGGGTTTAGTTATGATGGGAGGAATGAGACCGGGGTATTTGATTATAGGCTCACTAGCAAACAGAAATCAAAAGAGATAACACTTGCCAGTAATAATCACTTGTTCTCTGTTTATTGAAGTAACTACTTCAGTGTTCTATTTTGATAAAATCTTCAAGCTCTTTGACAGCTCTATTCACCACCCACGGTGTCATTGAAGTCTATGTGGTGAGATTACGAGTTGGTGCCCAGATGTTAACCACTTGACAGCTCATGCTCATGATCAAATGCTTAATCATGGTCATCTAATTGGAAGCTAATCAGACCAGTTTTAAAGTGATACCAATCTTATGCTACTTTATAACAATAATGGTTAATTCCATCGTCTTACTCCATTCATAACAGAATGTCCATTGGCATATGCCCGCCTCCCCCCCTGATGTACTGAACCCCTTGACGCCCTGTAATCTGTAGCCCTCTTTCCCAGAGAAACCCGGTATTATACTTTATTAAGCATTTCCAGACTAAACATGACTGGGTACCATCCATACATCAATAAATGCACACAATACACATTAACCCTGCAACACAACTCACAATGAATAACATGGCTAACATTCATCATGGCACACAGTAAAACAACATGGATGTCAGAATGTCCAAGTGGGCAGGACGTTTTCCCTGAGGTAAGGGTAGAAATAACACCAATAAACCATGTTGGTCCAGGGCCCCCACCAGTGCAATAGTCCTAAAAAGTCTTAGGCCCTTCCTGGATTTCACAGTTTTTACCAAGTGTCAAATAAATACAAACAACTTTAATTTTTAACAATTGTTTTTAATTGTGATTTAAGGGTAGCAGACAATTTTCACTTTATTACTAAAAAGTTAAGAAATCTGAAAGGAAAGGGAAGAATCTTGAATTCAGATATGCTCTCTGTTTAGCTCTCTTGGTAGACTCACTTTACTAAAGAGCTCAATAGAAAATTAAGCTGAAGTAGTAAACCCCTCCCCTTCAGCTTCAGTCAGACTAAACATCCAAATTGGAATTCCCCATGATTTTCCCCAAAATGCTTCTAAACTCTGAATTTATATAGCTGCTAATGTTGTTAGTGTATGTCATACTTCACAAACTGCAGTGTTCCTGATGCTGTAAAAACATCCTAAAGCTAACAAAAAAGCAATGTCCACATAATACATTTCACCTAGTGTGGTGCAAATGAGTTAAAATTATGGGTATTGTTATAATAGTTTAGTTTTTGTAAAAAAGTTTTGTCTCCTGCTTCTCTGAGCTTTTCTTAGGGAAGAAATAATTGTATAGAATTGTACTGGGAGTCGCAGGGCAGTAGTTCCAAAACTCATCCTCAAGACCCACCAGTCAGGCTATGATTCAGGTAAAACACTGTGTGAATACACAGGAGAAGCAATTTGAAGCTTCACTGCCTGTTGAATACTAGTTGTCTCACCTTTGTTCACACAGTGTTTCACCTAAACCATGGCTTTTCTGGTGGGGCTTGGGGAGAGGTTTGGGAACCACTGTTATAGGGTATACAATTGGTAGTATTATGTTTGCAAAAGGATTTTCAATAGTGATAGGTACAATTTAGTAGCATGAATATGGGTAGATTAAGGTTTGGAGTAAGATTAGAGTACAAGTAAGATTAAGGGTTAGAGTCAGGTTACAGGTCAGGTTAGTGAAAAAATATTAAGGGAAAGCAGCATGCATCGTTCAGAATACTTGTTTCTAAAACATAGGTGTCACGATCTGCTTCTTCAAGGGGGCTTGATATGAACCTAGTTCAAACCTACCCCAGCAGAAATGTGTAGTTCTTGTTCTCTGTGGCACAAAAGATGGCTTCTGAATAGGGCAAGGCCCAAAGGTACAGGCAGAGAATACTGGATACAGGTTAATAGTGGCCTCCTGCAAGACCACTACCCAAGTCAGGGTACAAAACACAGAAATAGCCTCACACCTTGGATATGTAAAAACTATAACTGAACCTTTATTGAATTATGGAATCAACATATTTATACTCTCCGATACCACACCCTTGTGTACATTTGTATATGTGTGATGTCAGCACTAAGTTACATCTGGCTTTCACCCTTGGTGGCTCTTGAGATTAAAATCACCAGTTATCTATAGCTGGCTAGTGAAAAAACCTTGATGTTAATTTCAAGTGTTTGCTTAGGACTACTTGAAGTACATACATCTGTCTTGACTCAGGGTCTATATGTGTGAGGGTGCAATGATCTGCAGCTAACTTTTGTGCAGAGCATTTTTACCAATCCCACATATGTTCTATATACCATTTTCCCTCTATAACATATACTAACTAGTATACATAATAACCATGTACAGGCAACATATAACCACACACAATAATACATAATCTCAATGCAACAATGTCATGCTCCCTTGGCCATATTCATTATTACTGGCAATATCAGTCCTTAGACACTGAAATCATGACAGTAGGTACCAGCAGCTGGAATTCAGTTAATGCAACATACAAAGTGAAACCATAGCACTCCTTGGTGAGCAATGATTGTTTTATTTAATTAACATACAGGCTATGAGCTACATAAACATTTCAAGCATGCCTGACTCAGAATGAAGTTGCTCTTCTAATGAAAATCAAAAATGAATTGCTAAATCTTATTATCTGATACTGAAAATTAGTCAAGCAATTGCATTTTGCGTTACATCAGCATATAAATGTTTTTACAAAGCTTGTAACAGTTTAAAGCCATATATATATATACTAATAAAATAATTGTATTACTAATAAAATATTGCTAGATTGAATTGCTAGATTGAAAGTCTGATAATCCCCATATTAATGGGGCTTTCTAACACTCCAAGGTCCTCAGAGTACTGTATGATCTTACAGCTACTACTGCTTAGAAATTCAAAACACAAATCTAAAATGTAAAGAGTCTTTATAACTGCTAGCTGATGACCCTGATCAATTTACTATCTACTGCATATACTAGATTATTTTCCACCTGTGGAAATGCCAACAAGGCTGCTTCAGCCTTGCAAGGGGTTTACAGGCATTCTAATAGAGCTTTTACATTGTCTTTGTAGCAGAATTCATGTAAACGTTATGTTCACTTAGCCAGGTGTTTTGTACATTAGGGTGTAGATCTGTGTGTTGCTTGTACACATAGCAAGCTACAAGTAATGGATAGAAATAAAGAGCCGAGAAGCACAGTAGTTCCCATAGCAGTCCCAGTAAAGTTAATTAAATCACAACTGTTACTCAGAGTTTATATAGGCAAGTGTTTTCTTTTCTAATGTTGAATTTGCCATGCTTAAGGGCTCAAAAATAGGGCAAAAGGATTGGAGGTTTGGGATATTGTGAGGGAGACAGCAAGAGTTTTAAGAAAGCACAGTAGAAGTTTTGCTTTCATTGCCCAGACATATTTCTACATGTAAATTCCAATGTTAATTCTACATGTAGCCCACATATGAAGTATAAACTGTAATTTACTTCTGAAAATTAAAAGATATTTCTTTGCTGTATGCACTGATTACTGTACAGTTGAGTAGTCAGAATCTCATTTAAACAGGGGAAGGAACAAACTTGGGAGCTTATGAACAGTTCTTGTTAAAGTGCAGTTATAGTATAAGTGTAGGAGTTTAAATAAAAGGAGGGAGTTCAAAGTAGTCAAGGAAGAAACAAGCGGAAGGAAGGGGAAAGTAGGAGGGGGGAAAAGAAAGGAAAAAAATGTTTTGTTTTGTAAAGAAAAACAAGCTTTATCACATATATAGTGTCAGTGTATATAATGTTTGTGATGTTGTTCATGATTTTTCGCCCCTTGCGTAGTGAGGGAAGCCTGCGAGCCTTGCAAAGCGAGGCAAGCAGTCGTGTCCACGTGACCAACACCCAACGGGAGCTGCAATTTGCGCCTAGAGCCCCCAGGGCTCGCATCAGCCCCACTACTTGGTTCCTGACAGCGTAGGGCTCGCGAAAGAGACACAGGGGAGGGAGAGGGGGGAAAAGAGACACAGGGGAGGGAGAGGGGGGAAAAGAGACACAGGGGAGGGAGAGGGGGGAAGAGACACAGGGGAGGGAAAGAAGGGAAAGAGACACAGGGGAGGGGGATTGTGGGGAAGAGACATAGGGGAGGGGGAAAAGGAGACACAAGGGAGGTAGAAGGGGGGGAAAGGAGACACAAGGGAGAGAGAGGAAGGGGGACATGAGACACAAAGGAGGGAGAGGAGGGGGAAATGTCTCTCCCCACCCTCTCTCTCTACTTTCTCCCTCCCACTTGTCTCTCCCTCCCTTCTTCTCCCTCACCTTGTCTAAACCACTTCCCCTTTTCTCTCTCCCCTTCTCTTACTCTCTTTTCTTTTCTCTTCCTACCTTCGCTCTTTCCCCTTCTCTTTCTCCCCTGCTCTCTCTCTCCCTTCTCTCTTTCTCTCTCTTCTCTCTTTCTCTCACTCACTCCCCTCTTCTCTCTCGCCCTTCTCTACCACCCTTGTCTCTCCCACTCTTCTCTCTCTCTACCATCTCCCTCCTTTTCTCTCCCACTCTCCACTTCTCTTTCTCCCCTTCTCTCTCTATCTCTCTTTCCCCACCCTCTTCTCTCTGTCCCCTTCTCTCTCCCCCATGTCTCTCCCCCACCTCTCTCTTACTTCTCCTCATCTCTTACCACCCTTTTCTCTCCTCCTTGAATCTGCCCACCCTTCTCTCTCTCTACCTTCTCCCTACCCTTGCCTCTCCCCAGCCTTCTTTCTCCCCCTTGTCTTCCCCCTCTTTCTCCCCTTGTCTCTCCCCACCCTTCTCTCTGTTTCTACCTTCTCCCTCCCCTTTCCTCTCCCAACCCTTCTCCCTACGCCCTTGTTGTCCCCCTCCTTCTCCCTCTCCTTGTCTCTCCCCACCCTTCTCTCCCTCCCTACTGTCTCCCTCCTCCCCTTCTTTATCCCCCTTCTACTCCCCCCACAGTCTCTCACCTCTGAGTGCACTGGTGTATCCAGGTCTGGTAGCTCCCAGGTCAGGGGACTCAAGAGGAGGCGCCCGGGCAGAAGAGGTGTGAGCAGAGAGGTGCAAGGGAGAGCAAACAGGTGAAAGGAATAGGAGGGAGTGCAGGAGAGAACAGGGGAAAACCGGGCTGGAGAGCAGGGAGGTGCAAAGGAGAGCATGGAGATGCAGGGGAGAGCAGGGAGGTGCAGGGGAGATCAGGGAGGTGCAAGAAAGAGGGGAGAGCAGGGAGATGCAGGAGACCTGGGGGAAGGAGGCAGGAGGGCCATGGGTGGTGGGAGGCAGGTGGGGCTATGCCACTGTCTGGGTGCAGAATAATACATTTATAATGATAATTAAGATAGGAAGGCCAGCTAACCTAATCACCCATCATGATGATCCATTGTGTTAGCTTTTACAATGGATATCTTCTGTCCTTGCAAAAAAATCTTAATTTCCAAATGAAAAATAAACAAATAACAAGTGTTAGCCACACAATGTCAAAAACACACAAACACAAGGCATATTCAAAGGTGATGAGGTTCTTCAGAACCTAAACAGTCCAAACAGGGAAAATCATGGTTATCACAGGGGTAGCCCTGGGCTGAGAACAACAAAGTCTGTGGTTGTCATGTCCATCTGATGGTGTCCCAGAAAAGGCATTCTGTTGGGGAAAATGGTATGCAGGGAAAAACACAGGGTAAAATTAGAAACCATATTAGTGTTATTCATCATGACAGTTTGCCAAACAATAATTAAGAGTATTTGTTATGTTGGATATACCATTCAAACACCTGATCTATATAATAGCATTCACAAGTGAAACCAATTTGTCAAAGGGGATAAATATGCAACTTCAATTCCAATGACTGTAATTGTACATATTTGATTACATCTCATTTTTGTTAAAAAATACAACTCAAATCAAAAATCTGAACTTTATAAATACCAACTAAACATTTTTAATAATCATAACCTGGAATATAATTAAAGTAGCAGAAATATTAGCAAACACCGTTCCTTAATCACTGGTATTATAGATAATTAGGTTTTTTAGTAATCTTGATGGCTCATTTGAGAGAGAAATGAGTGAAGTCGCTGGAAGCTACCTTTAGGTTAAAATGAAGAGTTGTTTTTTACTGGTTGATGACAATATCACAATATTCACCTATATTTCTCGTGTTTATTTTTCGTTTATGGCTATTGTATTTCATCTGTTTTCAATTTAAAACAAAGCTCGTAAAATTGTTATTTGATTTCAGTCAAATGTGTTTTTAGCAGCCCATGTTTCCATGTTGTTTTGCTTAGAATACCCTTTTCAATGCTAGCATTTCACCTACAATATTTCAGTGAAACACACTACACAATCATAGATTAGAGTAAACTTTACAGCCATAAAACATCAACATAAAATGTTTGATTTATAATATTTGTTGTCCACATAATTCTTAACATCTATCCCCATATTCTGTAACTTTCTTAGGAGCTGCAAAGGTATCTGTAATGGCAAATTGCTCCATATGAAATAGGTATTTGCAGCCCTTACAAAGCTGGGGGATTGTTATATAAACATGTGAAACTTTTTATACATTTCTAGGATATTATAATGCTGCAGTTACTCTGGTATTTACTTAAAAAATAGAAATGTTCTAAAACATTATGGGCCTCATTAAAATCTCCCTCGTAGTTCTCTTGGTGCTCGCAAAAGGCAGTTTTTTGCTGTTTGCGAGGACCGAATGTCTCGCAGCCTGCTTTGCGATATGACTACAAAAAATGGCCGAGAATAGGCTCCGAGAGAGCTACGTAGTCACACGCAGCCTTAAATCTACGAGTGATTCTCGCATTTCTGAAGAATCCCTATGAGCACAAAAAGTACCGTAAGGAATCGTTTAGCCTCTACGCGCTACCTCGTAGCCACCCGAGACAGCCGTGTGAGGCTCCCCCCTGCTCCCTATACACATCCTCATGCTGCAGGGGTCTCTATATAGCACCTTTACATTAACCCCTTGCAGCGGGGGTCCCCGATCGGCACCGATCAGGCCCCCGCTGCATTTAAAAGTTTTAAATTCCCTGCCGCGGCTCCTTAAAGGGCCCGCGGCACACTATTAGCCAATCCTGGGTGCGGCAAAAAAATTAACCCCCCCTCTATGCTGGGGGTCCGCATCGGGACCCCCGAAGTGTCACCACATAAACCCCTTGCAGCGGGGGGTTCCCGATCTGCATAGATCAGTCCCACGCTGCATTTAAAAAATTTAAATTCAGCACCACGGCTCCTTAAAGGGCCCGCAGCACACTATTACTAATCCTGATGGCGGCACCTAATATTAACGCCCCTCTATGCTGGGGGTCCGAAGTGTCCCCACATAAACCCCTTGCTGCAGGGGTCCATAGGGACCCCGCAGCCCCCCCACATTAACCCCCTGCAGCAGGGGTCTCCGATCGGCAAAGATCGTGACCCTGCTGCATTTCAATTTTTCAATTTCCCACCTCGCGGGTCCTTAAAGGACCAGAAAGGTCCTGAAAGGACTTGCACTAAAAAATATTAACCCCAGGCAACTATAATTAACCCTATAATTCATGGGGGTCAATACAGACCCCCATAAGCCAATAATTAGCCCTATAACTCATGGGGGTCAATATAGACCCCCATAAACACTTAATTAACCCTGTCACTCATGGGGGTCAATACAGACCCCCATAAGGCCTTAATTAACCCTATAATTCATGGGGGTCAATACAGACCCCCATAAGGCCTTAATTAACCCTATAACTCATGGGGGTCAATACAGACCCCCATAAGCACTTAATTAACCCTGTCACTCATGGGGGTCAATACAGACCCCATAAGCCAATAATTAACCCTATAATTCGTGGGGGTCAATACAGACCCCCATAAGGCAATAATTAACCATATAATTCATGGGGGTCAATACAGACCCCAATAAGCACTTAATTAACCCTGTCACTCATGAGGGTCAATACAGACCCCCATAAGCCTCTATTTAACCCCATCAGTCCCATAAGGGTATATTATGACACCTATGGGGCTGTTACAACCCTAACATTAACCACATAAGTGCCATGACGGTCCACAAGGACCATCATGACACTAACTACAAACACTACACTATAACCCCAATAAACCATTGAATCTAAACTAACCCCCCTCTACACTAATCTATTAACACTTACACTACCTACCTACACTACCTACCCCCTAATAAACCTCCCCACCACTCTAATTACAGAAAATAAAAAAACCTACAGTACAGAAAATAAAAAACCTAAGTGGCCAAAAATAAAAAAAACTACAGTACAGAAAATAAAAAAACCTACAGTACAGAAAAAAAATACATTACAACCCCCCCCCCCCCCCACTACAGAAAAAAAAATTACACACCTGATAAGGAAAGACAGACATACACAATACAATACATACATACATAAAGTACATTACATATAATACATTACATATAATACATTACATATAATACAAATCAAATACCCCCTATCTATCTAGCATACAATCTATGTAATATAAAATAAATCATAACTAGATCAAATACATCCCCCTATCTATCTAATATACAATAAATCCTAACTACATACACAGACCTTAATTCTAAGCTAAAATAAAATAATTAAGACCACTTACCTTTAAGATGTCCCTTCAGATCACTAACCTAGGGGTAAAACAAAACAAAAACATTAGTACAAAACATTAACATAAAATAAATAAACATTATATACATTCTAAATATTCTACTCACCTTTCCAACATATCCGGTCATTGTTCAGTTCTTCCGGCGCGGCCCTGTTAAAAAAACACAATACATTAATACAATATACAAACACCAAATAACATAAACATATAAATATACATTCAACTTACCTCCCCGCGATGTCCCTGGCCTCCTCCCCTTCATTCCCTGCTGGGCCCTGCAACCATCCGCAGGCTAAAAAAATAAAAATAAAAAATCTAACAGAGGTCTGCACTCGCAGACCTCCCTGACGCTAATGAGCCTGCCGTAGCCTTTTCCGGGAGGAAATTGGCAATGGTGGCTTGTGATTGGCTGAAAAAGCTGTCTATCAATTTCAGCCAATCAGAAGTCATCAATGTGTGAGCCAATCAGGATGCACATATGTCTTCACCCAATCACTCCGTGGGGGTGTATCCCATAGTGATTGGCTGAAGGCATCTGCGCCTTGTGATTGGTTCCAATAAAGATTGACAGGTGCTTTAGCCAATCAGGGTGGGATATTGGGGTGTATCCCATCCTGATTGGCTCACACATTGACGACTTCTAAATGGCTGAAATTGATAGACAGCTTTTTCAGTCAATCACAAGCCGCCATTGCCAATTTCCTCCCGGAAAAGGCTACGGGAGGCTCATTAGCGTGGGGGAGGTCTGCGAGTGCAGACCTCTGTTAGATTTTTGATTTTGATTTTTTTAGCCCGCGGATGCTTGCAGGGCCCAGCCGGGGCTGAAGGGAAGGAGGCTGGGGACATCGCGGGGAGGTAAGTTGAATGTATATTTATATGTTCAGGGGGTTAACATGGGGGGGCTGCAGGGGTCCCTATGGACCTTTGCAGCAAGGTGTTAATGTGAGGACACTTCAGGGGTCTATGCAGATCTGGGACCCCTGCTGCAAGGGGTTAATGTGGGGACACTTGGGGGGTCCTGATGCGGACCCCCAGCATAGAGGGGGGTTCATTTTAGGTGCCGCGACCGGGATTAGTCATAGTGTGCCGCGGGCCTTTTAAGGATTTAAAAGTATTAAATGCAGCGGGGGCCTGATCGGTGCCGATTGGGGACCCCCGCTGCAAGGGGTTAATGTGTGGGCGCTGCGGGGGTCCCTATGGACCCCTGCAGAAAGGTGTTAATGTGAGGACACTTTGATGGGGACCCCCGAATAGAGGGGGCTTAATTTTAGGTGCCAGGGGGGGTAGTTGGAGTATCACCCCACGGCAGGGCTTATGTGGGGACTGCCGCGGAGGTCCCGTTTAGGACCCCTGTACTACTTGTTGAGGTGCGGGAGCCTGTGAGATCATCTCGCAGGCTGTCACTTCTCATGTACATTTTGGCAGTGTTGATACGTACGGCCCTGCTGCGTAGCTCATATGTTGCTCGCAGCAGTGCAATTGTAATAGCATTGTAACTTTGAGAAATTTTGCAGTACATAGGGCTTAAGTAGAAGCCTCTTATTTACGAGGCTGGAATTTAATAGGGCCCTATGTGTTTACTATAGACTTATTTCTAGAACTTTTGGCTAAGATTTAGTCCTGAAAAAGTCTTCCTAAAGAGGAAACATGTCTTCTTTGTTTTAAGAAGCTACACAAGACACATTTATGCTACAAGAAAACCATCAGCCAATCTCCATAAATTATCAATACAGGTGAAAGCCATGGATATTCTACTGATAGCTAGAGTGAAAATAATAGGAAGGTCATACCAGGGTTCCAGTCAGCAGAGGGGCCAGGGAGGGGTAGTGTGAACTTTTTAAATACACACACTGTGTTGCTCTTTGTTGTGAGAAAGATAATATTGTATTTAGTTATTCTGTTAAATCTTCCGTACAATTTTAAGTTAGGAAATTACTCTTTGTATATTTTTATATATTTAATTTGTGTTTAAGGACATATAGACTTTTTAACACAACCGGATGTTTAAACAGTTTATAAGTCCCATATAATAGAATTTTCAATAATATGATTCACAAATTGGTTAATTTGATATACAGTAAACGAGAGTGAATACGTTTATAATAAGTAATCAATTGTATATCTTGACTTTGTGATATTCAATATTCATCATTACAGGTTGCAGTATATATTTTGGGTTGCAGCACTTGGTTTACTAATTCACTTGATTACATGGCTCCTACAGTTCACCAGCAAGGTTGACATGTAACTGCGAGAGTTCTTACAAGATGATTTACATATCTATTACATGGCTCTCGCAGTTTATTTCACTTAAGTCTCAAATAAGGGAAAATAATTTTCAAGACTTGTTAAGGTCGTTACAAGTACACTTAAGGCACTTAAGCTTAAGAAAGTGTGAAGTTTCGAGTCAGAGCCCAACCTCCAGAGCTACAGTGCAAGAATTTGAGATCATCAATTTAGAAAACTCTTACCTACTTACCAAGAGAATTTAGATTCAGAAGACATTCACGGCCCCACCTCCTCCGCGGGCCAGCAGGTAATCTGAAGTCCTTCTATGGGTCATAACTGTTAAGCTAAAATCTGAGTGAACCCAAGGGTTCCAAATGTCTGAGAATTTCGAGAGTGAGTCCGTCAGTACATGCGTAATAATAACTTCCTGGAGTCTAAGTATATCTGTTTTCCATTGCTTTGCTATATGGCTTTTTGTAGCCAGCATTAGAGATTGCAAACATTTATTTTGTGAACCGTATAGGGCGCTACAAACCAACCCTAGTATGGCCACTTCTACGTTTGCTTCTAGTGGTGTACAAAGCAAAGAGGATTCCAAGTCAAAAACCTCCTCCCATAGGCTCTGGACTAGGGGGCTGGTCCACTACGTGTGAAAGAAAGTACCTACCTCCGGACAGTCCTGAAGCAGAATGGATTTGCAGTAGCTTTCCACTTGTGTAATCTGTCCGGTGTGCTATATAATCTATGCAATACCTTGATGGCTGTTTCTAGGATGATATGATTGTAAGATCCCTTTTACAGGTTTCTTCAGGTTGAGGACCATTACTCTTTCTCTTTAACGTGGCCAAGCTCTCTCTCCCAAACAGCCATATACTTGTCTTTTTGGTAGGACGTGTCTGCATTAAATAAGGAAAAAAAGCAGACTCACCACATTTTTAGAAAGAGGAAATAACTCACATATTTTGACAATCCAGTTTGCCCCTGGGAGACCAACATCCTTCTTTATCATACTCACATGGTGTAAGAGTTTACAAAAGTTAAAATGTTCCTGAAGAGGATACTCAGATTTGTCTCTCAGCTCAGTGGTTCACAATACTTTGTCAGCACTATACCATGCCCCCAATCGTAGAAAACCATGTGATTTCCACCAGAACAAAGACTCTGTTGAAAGGGTCGGGGAGAGGTTGGGATGGGGGATCAATGCGGTAAGTATAGAGGGTATTGGGGCTAGATCGTATTTTGAAATAGCCCACAGCCATATTTTTAATGACAGTTTAATAAAGGGATTTATTTTTTCCCCAGCGGTTAACTTATGCCCAGGAAGCCATAAGAGATTCTCCCAGTAGTAGGGATACATAAACCTTTCTTCTAAAAAAATACATAACGGTTGATGTTGGGTTTAATGGGCTATGGATATAAAGGCCAACTGGGCTGCCTTATAATACAATTTAAAATTAGGGCACGACAATACACCTTTCAACCGGTGCCTGAACATTTTCCGCTTGGCAATTCTAGGGTGTTTATGATCCCATATAAATTTAAATAGCTGCCGTTGGCAGTGTTCTAGGTTTTGTGAATTTAAAGGAATGGGGAGAGTACGGAATAGATATAACAGGCAAGGTCGAATATTCATCTTGACCGCATTGATACACCCCAGCCATGAAATCCTGCCCCTCGACCAGGATGAAAAATCCTTATATATTTCCCTGAATGTTGGAGGATAATTGGCATTATAAATGCCTGAAACGGAATGAGTAATATTTACCCCCAAGTACCTAATATTTGTTTTGGGCCAGGAAAAATGATATTGCCCCTGGAGGAGACCCAAATTCTGCACTGACAGGGAGATCCCAAGGGCTTAAGTTTTTTCCATATTTAACCGTAAACCCGATACCTTAACCAAAGTCCTCCAAGGCTGTAAGAAGGTTAGGAACCGAAGCGGCCAGATCTGCTAAAGTACAAAGTTGGTGGTCTGCAAAAAACAACATTTCAGGTGATGAAGACCAACCTGTATGGCTTTGATATCAGGGCCTGATTATTTGGGCCAGTGGCTCAATTGCTAACGCAAATAATAGTGGAGACAGAGGGCAACCCTGACTAGTCCCCTTTTTAATACTAATTGATGGCAAGTTTTTCCTGGCAATCTTAATGAAGCTTTGGGTTCATTGTAATAGGTTGCTAACAGGTTCACAAATTGCTCTGGAAACCCACACTTGTCCAGGACCGCCCATAGGCATATCCAGTCAAACTAATCAAACGCCTTCTCAATATGAAGTGCCAGCAGGCACAGAGGAGTTTGATTTTGCAGAGAAAGATTCAATAAATTTAGCACCCTCCTTACTTTATCCCCCACCTGTCTGTTTGGGACAAACCCCACCTGGTCTTTGTGAATAAGTCTGGAAAGGAAAGAATTTATTCTGGCTGTCATAAGCTTAGCCATAATCTTGATAACCCCATTGAGCAGGGAAATTGGCAGATAATTTTGTACATTTAATGGGTCCTTGCCTTCTTTAGGTATGAACACTAAATTTGCTTGATTTAGCTATGAAGGAACGTTATTGCCATTGAGCATGTAGTTAAATGTGACGCAAAGAGTCCCGCAAAATTCTTGTAGTATGTGTTCGAGAATCCATCTGGCCCCGGGGCCTTTCCAGTTTTGCAGGCGTCAGTAGTCTCCAAGACCTCTTTAACTATAATAGGTGATATAAGGTGGTCTTGTTCCTGGGGAGATAAAGCGGGCAAGTCACAAGCATTTAAAAAATAAGTTAGCTGAGTATTCCACCCACTTTTGGAGAAGTATAGCTTCTGAAAAAAGTTTGCAAAGACCTCTTGGATTTGGGATGGGCTGGTGGTTATTACTCCTGATGATTGTTTTATCTTAAAGAATTTTGCTTGATCAGACTTTTTCTTTAAAGTGTGTTGGGTTTATTAGCTTTAGAATAATAAAGATGGTTAGTCCATCTTATGACTTTTTTTGTATGGTCTGAAAGAACCAAATCTAATTCTAGTCTGATCTTCTCTATCTTCAGGCGTACCCCGTCTGAATACCCTTTTTGTTTTTCTGCCTCTAGTTTCCTTAAAGTTTTTCTCAATTAGTTTTTCCTATCCCTTTGTGATTTTTTATATGCTGATGCCAATTTTATGCAAACTCCTCTAACATATGCCTTATGGGCTACCCAGACCCAACCTACATCTGACACAGGAAGAGAGTTTGTGGAAAAATATAATTTGATATCTTTTGTGATTTGTAAAGCATATAATTTATACGCCAATCATACGGCGCTCTATAGGCCGTCCCCAAGTCAAGAATGCAACACACAATAGCATGATCTGACCATAAGCACGGATGGATTCTCGATTCAGTAAAACAATCCAAAAATGCTGACTCATTCAATTCTCAAATATGACTTATGGGCTGCTGAATAAAATGTATATTCCCTCTCATTCATATGTGACAATCTCCAGGCATCGACCAGGTGGAGTTCATCCAGCACAGCGAGAATTTGCATTTGTTTGTTTGTAAGGCGGTCATTCCTCCCCATACCCAACTTATCTAAGTTGTAGAAAACAAGATTCATATCTCCCCCAAGGACAACTCTCCCCAGATCATGAGATTTAATATAGTTTAGTAGATTAAGAAGAATCTTATGGGGCATTAGCGTAGGTGATTATTTAGAAACTATTGAAATTTTGTTCCCAAACAAGGAGCCAGTCAGGGTCACAAAGTGGCCATCAGTAACTATTTTTTTCTGCTCAATTATGAAGGGAAAATACTTATGTAAACTAATTGCTGTCCCCGCTTTCTTTGAAGAGTGACTAGATGCAAAGAAAGTGGGATAGACTTTGGATAAATACTTAGGTATTTTGTGATGTACAAAATGTGTTTCTTGTAAGTGGATAACCGAGGGGCAAAGTGGATTGTATGAGAGAAAGGCTTTACGCCTTTTAAACTGTGAGTCAAAACATCTCACATTATGCATTGCAAATGTCATTTTTGTGTCAGTCATGTTGGCGTTTCAGTGCGATAATCATACTGTCAACTGTGATAAACTTACCGCGAGGAGGAGGCGGGGCCGAGAGTCCAGACCACATTAACCTAAAAATCCTGTAGGCAAGAAATTGGTGATAAATCTCTGGTGCTGTGGAGGTGAAAATGGGGACAAAAATTAAGATAATTAGAAACCAAAATATGAGATATAAGAGCACAGTTAACACCTCTCCCAAACTACCCTTGGGCACATGTGTGCCAAGGGGAGAGAAATATATAATTCCCCTCATTAGGAGCATTACTGTTATAAGCAAGCAAACAACCATAAATGTGAGGTTAAAGCCCAACTGTCAGTTACACTTAAAGATAATTTTTTTCCCCTTTTTTTTTCCCTTTATAAAATATCAGAAAACTGTTAATACATACATTGGACTGTGTATACTTATTGCAACCTTCTAATCTAGCACATATTCTCCCCGGCCCCTAATGTATCGTTTATGCACTTAGCTCTGGCACAGTTACTTAATGTGTTACAACCGTCTGAAAGAGTCATAGACTAATCCACATATTGCAAATATTAATTAACTATATTTATCGGTGAAATAGACTAAGATCTAGGTTCTTATTAAACAATGGAGTTGTCTTGGTCAACCAGGGGAACATAATACTAACAGTCTAAATATATTTATATCAAGTTACAATTTGTAAAAGTAATTTAACTATATTTAGCAATAGTACAAGTTGAGGTCTAGCGTCTTACACATGGGGAATCCTAGCTAACCTTTACTAATATACATTTTTCGACCCTGAATTCAGGCAATACCTATAGCCTACAGCAGTATCAACAAACTTGAATAAAAATACAGTCTAAATATCTCTATATCAAGTTACAATTTATAATTGTTATTTGACTATGTTTAGCAATAATGCAATTTGAGGTCTAGATTCTTGCACGTGGCGGAATCTAGCTAACTTCCACTTAATATAATTATTTGCCACTAAACTTAGGCAATACATATAACATACAGCAGTATCAACAGTCTTGAATACAAATCAACAGGTATAAAATGGTGAAGTTGTCTCAGTCCACCAGGGAACCAGGGTCTGCCACTAGTAAGTGTGCCTCTCTGCCCAAGCAATTTCTCCTCTGGCACTTTGGTAAAGGAACCTCTGACCATTCTTTTTGAGGCCTTGGCAATGATGGGCCAGCCGCTTGGGCAGGTAAGTGCCCTTCCTGCAACAATCCTCATCGGTGCAGGACCCCCCTGCATTCATCTAGAGAATGAACTGTATATGTGGTAGATGCGTGTTGAAAATATTGACAGAAAGGAAATCCCCATCTATACTTTATCTGGTTTCATGACAGAATTAGAAGAGCAAGCTTCAACTGTCTGCGCTTATAAAGAGTACTTGGACCCAGATCCGCATATACTTGCAGGGGAGCTCCTTCTGAGCCTATGATATTAGAAGATTATCTCGACACTTGGAGTAGCAAGTCCCTTGTTTTTTTGGCGTAGAAAATGCACATCCGTAGGCTGGTTGGATGAAGTTGGACCGCCCATTGCCAGTGAGCCCTTTCAATCTCCCAGGGCTCTGAGGGAGCGGATGATAATAATGAGCTGACCACTTCCTTCAAGTATGGAGGCAAATCCTGGACTGCAGCAGGAATCCCTCTCAGGTGGACATGGTGCCGTCTCAACCTTTTTTCTAGGTCCTCCAGTTTTGTTTCCAGATTCAAGATTTGAGTGAAGTTAGCCACAATCTCCTCCCTATTCTAGGTTTGTGTGTCAATTATCTGGTCTGTGACAGACTCCAAGGCGTTCGGGGACCCAGGCCCAGGATATCAAAAAAATCAAACAAATCCAAAAGATTTACATTAGCAAGAGATTATCCTGAATATCTCTCCCCCTCAGAGTCCGATGGGGAGCAAGGCATGTGTACTTGCTTGGGGGCGGGATAAGGGGCTTGCTTGGGGAAATGGTCCAAGATACTCTTGGATAAGATACTGTTCTTGGCTTTCCCATTTTGATTAAAATTGGAGAGACAACACTGCTACTGCTACTATATTTATTTCCCAGGTGGCCAAGACATCTCCGTTTTAACTTATAAAATCATAAAAGTTATCTGTAGAAACTAACGTTGGCTACGTTTAGCCTATGTTCACATGTTCTTGGGCTTTATCATGTAATCCATGACAAGGAATGTATAGTACAACATTTAGACCAGCAGATGGCAGCCTTGTTCACTATGTTGTACCCCTCTTTATTCAGAATGCACCTCCTGGTACACTAAAGATTGTTGGCATATAAGGTCTCTAGTGTTTGTACCAGGGATTGTTAGGGCAGAGAAAAGTCCCTCAAATTGTGTGCAATGTAGTGCTGTGATGTAGTTACTGTTCTCCTTCCCATATTTGATTTAGGAAGACAGAGTGGTGCTTATGAACTGCACACTATCCCTCCTTATCTCCAGTTTGGATTAGCTAAATGTCCACTTGGAGTGATACCCCAACCTTTAATCTCAAGGAGGAATTGGGGGGACACTGTGGGCTGATGCTGGGAGAGGCTGGAGCGCCTGCTGAGTTCCCCGTGTGACCTGCTGTGACGTAATCACCTTGAGTAGCAGGAAGGCAAAAGATGGCCGCCGAGATTTTGGCAGGTAGCCCCGAAACCGGAGGAGCTTGGGGGGTAGTTCTAGTCTGATGGCTGCTTATTAATATGTCGGGACACCGCCTGACTCACCCGGTCTCTCCCAATGTGGCCCCGGACCGCCTGGAGATCTCCTGACTCAGGTATGGAAATGCTGCCCTCCTTTTCACAGATCTTGGGCCCCTACTTTGCTGCCTTTGGGGGGCCTGTTCTGTCTCCCAGATGGACTTAGGAAAGTGCCTCACTGGTTTCATGGCTCCAGGGTCTGCCAGATCTCTCTTCCCCAATCTTCAATTGTGCTGTTTCCTCTGTATTGCTGCACTGACTGTCTGCCAGATATGCCGGTCACATCGCTTTTCTAGAAATCCAAGACTCTGCCCCCTGGGGAAAGGAGGGAGATGACTGAAACCTTCCACAGGTTGACAGGCCCAGTACCCCGCTGTTTCACAAAATCATCTGTGCCCCAAAAAATATATGTGCCTGCTCAGTTTAAGGCTCTGGAGGGTGAATATATCAAATATAGGGTTCTTGGGGAACACTTTAGCCCCTGTATTTGTCAAAATCTTCAGTCTCAATACAGACCTCCCTCTCCACATGTCTGGACAGTTTGCTTGCTTAGCCACGCCCCTTGCTTCAATGATTTATATTGATTTCTACATTGCTGAATTGCGAGTCCAATCACAAATGTTAATTTTAAAAATGAATTCATTGTAGTATAAACTCCATGTTTTACTGATGTCATTTACTATTGGCAGTGTCTAAGAAGTATTTTGAGTGTTTAAGAATAAATTACGAGCTTGCTTAAATATTGTCAGATCATATGATCATGCCCCCTAAAATCCTGCTTACAAGTTCATGGTTTGCTTGTGGAGGCTGTAAGGGGGAAGTTGCGAGTTAGATAAAACTGTAAGTTTAAATGTTTAGAAAAAATGTAATCCACGGTCAGAAGTTCAGTTTGGCAATTGTGAGCTTGCAATTGAATGAGGCTCATAGTATCATATGTTAATTTCTAACTTACTTATTGGTATTAAATAGCAGGGGGGACATGGGTGAGTGGGTTGTTTTAATCAAACTTAGCATTAGTTGGATGTCAGTGTAGGAGGTATTTGATACTGACACTGTGCTTTAGTTGATTGTTCTTTAGTATTGTTTATAGGGCCGAGTTATCCATTAGAAAGGTTTATTTTGTGTAAACTTCAATTTTATTGTTGTTAGTGTCCTGAAAAATGCTTTTTTAGACTACTTTGTTTTTCTTCTACTGGAAAACTTGTTGCTCCTTATGTGTCTCTTAAGAATTCTTTTATCTGCTCTTGTGAGTGGTTTACACATAAGGATTTGTCTTACTGTGAAGACTCTCAGACCCTTACAAATATGTTGGATGTCTAGTAACTCTCACCAGAGGCATGTAATAGCCTATGTGTCTCCCTATATGGAATGTTCACTCATACGATTTCTTATAATAACCATGTAATAGAGTTCTAAAATGGTTATGTATGCCAGCAAATCTTTTTGAGTAAAATATATGACAAATATATCACAACTGAATAACAGTGTTGGCTAAATTTCAATCAGTACAATTATCAATATAATTTTAATATGATCATTAACATTTGTTTACTGTATATTACACTCTAAAAAGTTATTAGGGCTCACAAAAACTAACTTGAATTATTTATTTGATTCATAGATTTTATTGCATTTAATATACAAAATGTAACCTATTATTATAGTAAATAGTACCAGAGATTATGCCACTTGGAAAAAGGAATTAGTCTAGATTCCTTATCTGTCACATGCATCAACTGAAACATAAAAAATGTCTTGCTACACAAAACTCTAAACCATTAATATTCCAAGATATGTCAACACAGATTTTCACAAAATACAGTAGTTACTGTAGTCTCAGTCTGCAAAACAATATTTGATTAATCAAACTTGCTTGGGTTTCAGTTCTGCCTACAGAGTTTTTGAATGCCTGAAAATGTTGTCTTGGTCTAGAGCCCCTAATTTAGGTGTGAAACAGGGTTGACACTCTAAGAGATCATTGAAAACTAGAGACTTGCCTGTCAAAAAATGACCGCAATTAAATGTGTATGTTTTGAATTCTGTTTTGCACTTAATATGAGTATTTGACACTTTTAACCTTTTTCTTGTCTATAAAAAAAGTACAATTATTATTTTAAAGATGTCAATTTTTTAACATGCAACTTGTAGGTGACCAACTAGTAAATCATCTTTTTTTAAGAATAGTAAAATTTTAATGTAAGAACAGGTCAACATTGTATTAATGAGTATTGTAAAAATGATAATTTTTTGTAACATGCAACTTTTAGATTAACAATTGGTAAACTAAATAGGTATTGAATCCAGATGAAGGCAAACAGTAAAAATCCCCATTGAAACTTAGCCAATTGTATCAAAGTGGGGGGGGGGATAATTCCTTCCTGACCCCATTAACTGGAGATAAGATTACTCCCTGGATTAATATTCTCCATTGAATTCTCCTATAAATTGTACAACAAAAGCTCCTCCTCCTCTTAACATGAACTTTTAAATATATGCAATGAAACAACTTAGCAAACTTTTTAAAAAAAATAGTAACATTAGAAACCGTAACTTAATGAAGTAACATTTAAATTTGAATTGTTATAAAATGCAAGCAACGTGTTTTGTGTGGCTAATCATGCTAAAAGGCCACTTCCATGAAATTTCAATATCTTATTTTGTCGTTGTTGATTTTTGTTAGTTGACCTTTTGTTGTCATTGTAGTAGTTTTTGAAAATGGCATATAGAGTTTCCTATGTGAAATAGTGGCCCTCTAAAAAGAGACCGACAGACATAAAAGTTCGTCCGTGGGGTAAAACCACTGTTCTCTATGGTTTTTGCCATTTTATAGAGTTTCTTATGGAAATAGTGGTCCTCTAATAAGAGTCCGACTGACATAAAATGTCATCCTCAAAATGAAATCACTGTTCTCTATATTTTTGTTATTGTAAATTTGTTCTTGAGATGAAAGCATTGTTGGAAAATGGCACATAGAGTTTCCTGTGTGAAATAGTGGTCCTCTTAAAAGAGTCCCAGAGATATCTAATTTTCTCCTGGAAGTAAAACCACTGTTCTCTATGTTTTTTGCCATTTTATAGAGTTTCTTAGTGAAATAGTGGTCCTCTAAAAGGAGCAAGAGTGACATAAAAGTTCATCCTCGAAATAAAACCACTGTGTTCTCTATATATTTTTTTATTCTCAGGGGAAATTGTCCCTGAGGTGAAAGCATTTTTTGTTGTTGTTTGGCATGTCTTGCATTGTTAAAGTTTTTTTTTTAATTTAAGTTATAGTACCTCAAAGTAGACAATGTTTTTTCTAAAAAATATTTATCTAATAAATCATCTTGACTTTGGTTGTTTTCAATGTAAACTTTAAAAGCCTCTGGATTTTTGCATCTTGAGAATGCAACATACAGTTGGCCATGTGCAAATACTGGTTCTTATAAAAAGATACCCACAGATTTGAAAGTTTGTCCTTGTGATTTATTAATGGTCATGGCAAATGCCATGATGATGGGAAATTGTCTCCTTTGAAGTAAAAAAGGGAGGCTACTTTCACTTGGTTACAAATCTATTCTTGGTATGAAAACTCTCTCTCCTTTATGGGTACCAGTTAGAATTTCAGCATGTATGAAATGGTCCTTTAATTCTTGAACAATTAATCTGGTCCCATTACATAGGCCTTTTTTGGGTTCATATTTCACAGTAACATGACAATTGCACCTTTCTTTAGCTGCAAAATATGCGGTGGCATTCCAGAGGGAGTTAATGAGTTAATGAATTCAGTTGTAAAGTTTGTCTGACTTTCTTTGTCACCAAGTACAGAATCAGCACTGTGATAGCTTTTTGTGGTGCACTTTTTTTTTTTATATATTTCATTATTGAGGAATAATGCATCTTTATTTTTGCATGTTAATATTACTTTGTTGGAAAGCCCTGCATAGTCCTTGTTATTTACTGTATTTTGGAATATAGCTGATATGAGATCCTGTTTGCAAATCATATGAAATGGAATTTGCATGGTATCATCGGGTACATTTTGTATTCACTCTGTTTTTCCTTCTCCAATTTTTATGAGCCAATCATTGAACTCATTTTCTTCTTCTGATCTCATATTTTGTTGTAATTGAAGATGGGTAAATAGTTTCCATAGTGTACTTGACTTTATACATTTTTCGACAATGTTGGTTCTATTTCCATGTACAACGACAGGTAATGTTTGTCTAAAATCTCCTCCTAACAACATTACCTTTGCACCAAAGGGCAAATTATTATCCATGACTTCACGTAGCAACGGTCAATACACTGTAGGTCATGGCATGACATCATTGTAGCTTCATCTATTATAATTAATTTACTTTTTTTTATTTTCTTTTTGCTTGCAATGATGTCATTTGAATATCCGACACTAATGTTTCCAGAATGGGAAATGGCAGTTTAAATCCACTATGCACAGTTCTTCCACCTTCTAACAAAAGTGCAGCAATTCCAGTGGTTGCAAAAAGCAGTGCTATTTCACCTTGTGCTCAAACAAATCTCATCAATACATTATATAGATACATTTTTCCTGATCCACCCAGTCCATCTAGATAGAAATAACGCTCTTTGAGCATGTCATCATCTAGGGCATTTTTGATTGAATTAATGCTTGCAATTGTAATGTATTTAAAGTTGCAAGTCTTTCTTCAGTTCTTTGTCTTTAAAGCTGAGTGTCATAGTCTTCAAAGTTTATGTCGTCTATGAGTCCTGGATCTGGCAGATTAAAACTTGCACAACATAATCCATGAGATAGAAAGACCTCTTGAATTTCAATTAATGCTTTTAATTGTGCAATAGGCTCATTGCATCGTTGCAAAATGTCTTCAGACATAATTGTTTTAAATTTGTCCCACAAAGCTAAAGCATTTGGAGCATTTGAGAAGATACAAATGAATACAAATTGTTCCCTCATCTGCCGTAGCATTTGACACAGTGCTGCTTCTTCTAGACATCTTTCCCATTCTGTCTCATCAGCTAGGAAGTTTCTGTGTCGCACAGCTAAATGAAATGATTCATAAACTACTGTATGTCATTAACAGTTCTTCATTGTTCAAAACTTTGTACACCAGGAACAAGTAGTAAACGTAAGCAGAAACGTTCAAGCCTCTTGGACTTACAGTGTGAATTCTTGGTATTATTTTATTTCCACAACTTTTTTGTTTTCGACATAATCCATTAACGAAAACATAATGGTATGGAATGTCAATATATAACAATTCCCTTGCCTCCAAGCCAGTAGAATTTAATTGAAACCATGAAGTTAGTGTAGTTTGCCAATGATCACTTTGTGTCAAAGCATTTGTTTCATTTCCAAAATTGAAATACATTAAATGTCTTTGTGGCAAATGTACAGCCAATCGATATACTGCATGTGAGCGATCATGCATTTCAAATTTGAGAAGACACCACATTGCTTCTGGTGCACTTACATAGGGAGCATCTACATGAGATGCAAGTTCATCATGTACTAACTCACTGTGTTCGTTATTTTCAGCACTTTTGACCACTACAGTAGCTGCATCATAGCCTTTGTAAATATATTTGTAGACATATTTAATGGATTTTATAGAAGTGCAAGCTTCCACATTAATGTGTGCAGGCATTATACTTCATGAGTAAATGTGGATTGTATGGTACCACATATCTGTTATCTACCTTTTGTTCCATGAATAATGGCAGTTTGTCCTTCTCTTCTTCTATATCATGGATAGCCATCACAATTAGCATAAGTTTTGTCTCTATAATCTTTTGGTATTACATTTCTTATTTTCCATACATGGTGACTGTGGATTAATATCTCCACATGGTGCATGAATCATACGATGGGTTACAATCTCATATAGTCTACCATGTATTTCTGGATCTGGTAGTTCAGCAATAATCATTGAATCCACTTTGTGTCCAGTATCCAATTTATCTTTCTCTTGAAGGATTATAAGACTATGTGCATGTGGAAGGCCTCTTTTTTAAAATTCTATGGTATAAACATAAGCCAGACATTTTCCAAATAACTGAGTTATGGTTATGTCACATATTAATTAATTTAATTTGATTTTATAGACTCTTGCCACTAAATCTGGTCTATCGGAAGCAGTTTGTCCAATTAGCAGATTCTGTACAATCTCTGACCATTGTGGATTACATGTAAATGTAATAAATAAATCTGGGTTGCCATATTTAGTTATAATAGCCATGGCATCATTGTATATTTCTCGCATATTGTGAGGAGATCCTTGGAAAGAAAAAGGTAAAATGAGGGCTTTGCCAGCTGGCAGCTCTCTGGTTGTAGCCACCTCAGCGATATAATCCATCAGTCCAGAATACTGTTCTACACATAGTTTATCTTGTTGATATTTGATGAAGTTTAAATTATTTGCCTCAACTTGCAAATATGAATCAATGATTAATTGTTGTGTCAGTTTTTCTCCACATAAAATGGGATTGAATCCATCTCGAATTGCAGTTTGAGCCACTTTAAATTCAAGCATGGAAATATTATTTCTCATACATACATTTGAATTTAGGTAACTCTCAAGGGTTAATTTGGGTTGCCAACCTGCTTTCCCATGTGGAAAAAATATGGCATATGTCATTGGATTCAAATTAGTAGTCAAGATACTTATATTAATGAAAAGTTGCCCATCATTTCTGGGATATATTCTAATATCTCTCTGAAATGGTGGTTCTCCCTCGTCATTTTGAAAAACCAATGCAACCTCATTTGACGTCGGCAAGTTATAACAGCGTTTATTAGTGTGGCGATCTCTTTTAAGAACCATATTGACTTTTGGGATTGGTAATTGATGAATTTGTGCATGAATTTGTTGTTCCTTTTCTACTTCTGACAATTTTTTATAAGCTTGAGTGTATGGGTTTTGGGCCATAATGTTATCAAGCTCTATAAAAACAATGGGTAAGCATTTTTTTATTTTCCGGAAGCTGCATACGTTGTTCAACAGCTTCCATTGTATCTAGGACATATAGTTGAGCAAATGTTCTTTGCTCCCCTTCTTCTGGATGTAAATGAGAAGTATGATGATAATTTTGTCCTTGTACTTTGAAGCAGAAAGGGCCATGTCCTGGCACATTAGCAGCTAATGTTACACCCATTATCTTTAATTTGAAATTTTTGTAGTTAGGGAAATAAGGCTCAGTCATAATGCTTTGTAAATATGTTGGGAAAAGTTTTTTTTGGTGGAAGTCTTACCTTGCCTTTTTGACAGCAACTAACAAACTCACCATCTCTGGGTCTTTCCTGTTTGAAATGATAAGCCCCCCAAAACTGACAGACAATATTCATCATACCACAATTATGAACCTCTACTGTTAAAGATTTAACTAAAGGACAATTATGAGAATATATATCAGTGTGACTTTTTAAATCAACATTATACTTCTTATCAGATTGTTCTGATACATTTTCAGATGTTTTTGTTTTTTGGTTGCCTTTTTGTGCTTGGTTGTTACTTTCTCAGCCGCTTGTCTTTTGCTTGCGATTCTCTTATGTTCTTTTTCGTGTATAATTTTCTTTTCCTCTGGCATCTGTCGATCTTTCCATCAAGTACAAGTTCTCGAGTTTGCCGTCTTTTCTTATGTGCCATAGTAATCTGTAAATATAAATAATAGTGTTGTCATTGTCGGCAGTGTTGTCGTTATGGTCTTATGTTTATGGGTTTAGGTTTATAGGATTAGTTACACTACAGTGCATTTTGACATTGGCGTCCAGCAAACAGGATTGATGCTTCCATTTTGTATGTGTTAATGGCATTGGTTGTGGTATCTTGTTTGGTGTGTGTCACTGTTTGCATTATGCTGTTATTTTTAAGATTTAGTTATATTACAGTGGTATTCCAGATTGGCGCACACCATACAGAAAAAATCCTTCCATTTTGTTGATTTGTCAAAAATGTGCTGTGTTATCCTGTTTTGTGTGCACTACTGTTGGCATAGGTAGGGGTTTAGGTCATGGGGATATACTTAGAGGGTTAGTTAGACTGCAGTAGGTTTTGACATTGGCGCACAGCAAACAGGATATATTATTTTTCTTTGTTTGTACTTGTTATACTTTACCTGTTGTGTTTAATTTCTTGTGTATAAATGACAGAGGGTCCCCTGCTGTCAATGTTCCTGCGCAGTCTTCAGGCAGTGTCTGTTGAAAATGAGAAACAGAAATGGAAATGTTAAAGTACCTTTTTTTTTACTAACACCCTCTGTGTTAACAGCATTGGTTGTCATATCTTGTTTGGTGTGTTTCACTGTTTGCATTATGGTGTAATTCTTGAGGTTTAGTTACAATTGCAGTGCTTTTTCACATTGGCGCACACCAAACAGGATATATCTTTCCATTTTTTTTATTTGACCAAAATTGTGCTATCCAGTATACCTGTTGTGTTGAATTTCTTGTGTATAAATAACAGAGGGACCCCTGCTGCCAATCTTCCTATGACATTCTTCAGGCAGTGTCTGTTGAAAATGAGAAACATAAATGGAAATGTTCAAGTAATGTTTTATTTTTGTTAAGCAAATGTATTGCTGTACATTACCTGTGTAATATTTTTTCTGTGAATTTCGGGAGAGTTTACAGACTGTGTTACACCGTGCAGTGCTGCAAATTATTCAGTGACACTCTGGATGGAGAGTCTGTTGGAAATGATAGAAATATGCAAATGTTGAAATGCAGTGTAAATATTAAATGTCATTTCTTTTGCTAAGAGTATTGATTAATTTTGTAAATGTGCAACATTTTAGCCCGCAGAAACATTTATCTGTGTTTGAAATCTTCTCTATTTTGTATTTGTTTGTAATTATTATTTTATGAATTTTTATAATCTATATATGTTTTCCATCTTACTATAGATAAATAATATATAAAAAAAAAATCTGTCCATGAATAATGTTATTTTTCTCAATATTATATAATTTTTTTTGTTTATTTATTTGTTAAGTTATTATTAATTAATTATGGCTTACCTTTTTTGTGTAATTTGCAGTTTTTTTACTTCTGAAGTGATAGGCAAGTTGCTTCAGAAGTAACGCCACCAGTGAAATGTCCAGTCACACTGTTCATCACCTGAGGAAAAATGGAGACATTTCTAGAAAGTCTCCAGTATTTATAGACTGTCAGCCCAAGTAGAAAGCGTTAAAACATAGTGTGCATGAGCAATTAGCGTTCTATCCGCCATTTTGTGGAAGTTGTGTGCTTGGTGTATGCAAAATGGCATAAATGTTGTATGTGTTATGTGCCTCGCAATGTGTTAGTGGGTTTGTGTTAGTGTTGCAAGTTCGTTATTGATTTTTACACGCTTGGGCCTCATTTTCGTTTTTTTTCGTCCGACATTTTTTTTCTCGCTTATTCAATTTTTGTTTGTTCAAAAAGGCTAAATATGGGTCTACTGAACTTGCAACCTCACTCATAGACATCCTCATTGTGCCCCTGTGCTGTATGTGAGTTTTAAAGTTAATTTGTGTGATATTTGTGGGTTTTTTTTGTTTTTTTTCTCGTGTAACATTTCATCCGGTAAATGTGTATTTTCTGCATTTGTAGCGAAGTCTGGACTTTGTGCGGGGTCCGTATTTTGACAAAGTGTTAAGGGTTGTATTTTCTTTATGCTATTATTTTCAAACACCTACGGGTCTCGGAGTGGAAATTCTAAAATGGAGCTTCGTGTTCATCTGTAGTGTGGCTGGTCGTAGGGATCATGCATATGTGGTGCAGGTTCATAGGGATGAATGTTTGAACGCGATTTTTTCTAGGTGTTATGGGGCTGGCATTCTAAAGTGTGTAATTGAGGTTTCTGTTCATGTATAGTCCTGTGGCTCGTACGGATGATGCGTAAGTCGTACGAGGTAGTAGGAATGAGCGCCTATGGAGCTCATCTCAACCAGCACAGTGAGCGCCATTTGGAGCTCACTGCCTACGTCATACAGGGTCGTAGGGATGAGTGCCTATGGCGCTCATCTCCACCAGCGCAATGAGTGCCTTCAGATCTCCTTGCCTGCAACCCTTGCTTTGTGAGGGCCGCAGTAGCGGCCCGCAATTGCCACAAGCTCTCTATGCGAGCCTGTAATGTTAACGTTGCATTACCAACGTTTTTTGCCAAGCCCGCGCTGCTGAGAACTATATATGTGGCTCCTATTTTGTAACCACTGTAGGACTAATAAACACTGTCAGATTTACTTTTTAGGTTTGACTGTTTATTGGTGTTGTTTATATTATATATGCCAATAGTTTCCATGGGAGTCATCTTTTTTTTTTCTTTTAATATTCAGGACTTTCTATTACTTGGAGGTTTAAAATCTTCATATATGCCACGTTCACACTTAAAAATCTAAGCACAAGCCCTGGTTTCACAGAGGCTATAACACTTGCGCAGAGCTCTTTGTACAATGAAATGCTGTAACAGACACATCAAAGAGATTTTTGGCATCAATGCTTGAAGACATTACACTTTAGCTCACAGAATACCTTTGAGAGCTTGCGAGTAGCATTACAATCAAATCGGCTGAATACTTTTTGTAGTGGTGCCTGGAAATCACATTAAATGTTTTTGAGAAACAGCACATAACAGAAACAAGGGACTGAATGTAATACCAAGTTTATATGACATTGGGAAAGTTACTATTTTTCCATGTGTTGGGATCAGAATCCTACATATGCTAGTTTATCTCACTAAGGAACATATTTTTCTAAGGTTTAGTTTTTTTTATGCAGATACACTTTCTTTCATTGAATACAATCTGTGATCTGAATTATTAATCTGCATTTGTTGCTTTTTACCTTATCTCAAGTACACAAATTGTATTTACATATTTTATCAGATATATTTTTGATGCTATTAGTTATTGTTTAGTTAGGAATTGTGCATCTCAGCAAGTGCCCATTGTCAGACACCCAGTTCAACCTAACTTAATGGGTTGTGGTCAGTGACCAAAGTGAACTCCATAGTAAACTTCCACATGTATAAAAAGGTCTGGAGTTTTTAGGTGGCTAAACTACTGCCACATATTTTTTTCTCAATGGCTACATAGCTTAATCCTTGGGCTAGCAGTTTTTGATTGTGGCAGATGATGGGATATTCCACCCCATGATCATTCACCTGACTTAACACGGCTCCAATGCCTTAGGTGGAGGCATCTGTTTGTATGATAAAGGTTAAGTTTAACCAAGGCATGTTGAAATGTTTTTCTTTCCTGGATAGTTTTGACATTTTCAAGATTTGGATACAGTAATTATTGTGGGAAAAAATTATGTCCAACTAGAGTATAATAACTGTAACTCATTGCATTTTTAATGGAAAGTCTATGACGATTCATTGTATTATGTAAACCACATTGGAGGATATGCATTAATATGATCCTCTGATGTTATAGATCTTGTTGTTATGCGTGGTTGTGTCCTCTTTACGAATGTGTTGACATAGTTTGCAGCCAGTTTTATTGCAAGGTATGGTAAAATTTTGTCTGTTCATTGGCCAATCTTCTGCTGATCAATGTTTGCTTCAGATTTGGTGGCTGTCTAAATGCAAAAATGGAAGTTTTGGGGAATATATATTTTAACTCTGTGTCCTCTGTTAGTAGTGGCTGTAAATACTTAAATATTTTGCATATTTCTTCTCAAGCCGGATGGTATGTGGTTACTAGAAGTGTATGTGAAGTAGTTTCTTTAGTTTTGTTGCAAGGTATGGTAACATTTTGACTGTTCATTGGCCAATCTTCTGCTGACCAATGTTTGCTTCAGGTTTGGTGGCTGTCTAAATGAAAAAATTGGAGGTTTTAGGGAATATATATTTTAACTCTGTGTTCTCTGTTAGTAGTGGCTGTAAATACTTAAATATTTTGCATATTTCTTCTCAAGCCCGATGGTATGTGGTCACTAGAAGTGTATGTGAAGTAGTTTCTTTAGTTTTGTATTAAAGCATGTATTCACAGGGTGTTTTAATGGCAGATGTTATTTTCTGTGTAATTATTATTATTATTATTATTATCTTTATTTATATCGCGCCAACATATTCCGTAGCGCTGTACAGGGGTTGAGTACATAGCAGAAAACAAATTAAACACCTTGTAAAGATGGAGGGCCCTGTTTTTGAGCATAAAATCAAATGTACATAGAGCTTGTTTCCAAGGCCTGACACAAGATTGAAAACTCGCAAACTTACAATCTAAGGGTTTAGGTGTGATACAAGAGGGTGACAAATACAATTGAAAGCAATTGGTTCAGTAAAGTGGAGGGGTCTGTGTGTTGTACTGTAGATTGTGGGTGTGAGTGTTGTTAAGCTGTGGAATGTTCAGTTGTACATGTTAAGGCTGAAGATGATAAGATTTTTTAAACAGGTGTGTTTTTAATAATTTCTTAAAGGTTTTGAGGCAGGAAGATAATCTAATGGAGCGGGGCAAGGAGTTCCAAATGGATGGGGAAGCACGAGAAAAGTCTTGAAGACGGGAGTGAGAGGAGGTGATGAGAGAGGAGGAAAGAAGAAGGTCGTTAGCAGAACGAAGGGGCCGGTTGGGAGAGTATTTTGAAACAAGAGCAGAGATATAAGAGGGTGCACTGTTGTTGAGGGCTTTATGTGTTAGGGTCATGATTTTAAATTTGATTCGGGAAGCTATGGGAAGCCAGTGGAGTGATTGACAGAGAGGGGCTGCAGACACTGATCGTTTGGTATTGAAGATGAGTCTAGCGGAGGCGTTCATTATGGATTGGAGGGGAGACAGACGAGAGATGGGGAGGCCAGCAAGGAGGGAATTGCAGTAGTCGAGTCGAGAGATGATGAGAGAGTGAATTAGAATTTTAGCTGTGTCTTCTGTAAGATAATGACGAATTTTGGAGATGTTTTTAGGTGAAACTGACATGATTTTGTTATTGCTTGGATGTGAGGAATAAAAGAGAGGGCGGGATCCAGTAGAACCCCAAGACAACGGGCCTGGGAGGTAGGGGCGATGATGGTGTTGTCAACAGTGAGAGATATTTGAGGTGTGGAAGCTGTAGTAGAGGGTGGAAAGATTAGAAGTTCAGTTTTAGACATGTTGAGTTTGAGTTGACGGGTGGACATCCAGGAGGATATGCTAGAGAGGCAGTTGGAAACTTGAGCTAAAAGAGAGGGGGATAGATCGGGTGCAGAGAGGTAGATTTGAGTATCATCTGCATAGAGATGATACTGAAATCCAAAGGATTTTATAAGGGTGCCAAGGGAGGAGGTGTAGATGGAGAAGAGGAGGGGGCCTAGGACAGAACCTTGGGGAACGCCAACAGACAGAGGGAGAGGTGAAGAAGAGGTGCCAGAGAAGGAGACACTAAATGTACGATCTTTAAGATAGGATGTGAACCATGAAAGAGCTGTGTCCTGGATGCCAAAAGAACGGAGCGTTTGGATTAGAAGAGGGTGGTCAACTGTGTCGAAGGCAGCAGAG
Source organism: Discoglossus pictus (assembly GCA_027410445.1). NCBI lineage: Eukaryota > Metazoa > Chordata > Amphibia > Anura > Alytidae > Discoglossus > Discoglossus pictus. The sequence continues at coordinate 222,952,753 of CM050167.1, forward strand.
AGATCCAGGAGAATTAGAATAGAGTAGTGACCCTTTGATTTGGCGGTTAGCAAGTCATTAGTGACTTTTGTAAGGGCTGTTTCTGTAGAGTGTTGGGACCGGAAGCCAGATTGGAAGGGGTCAAGTAGGGAATTGGAGGAAATAAATTGAGTGAGGCGATTGTAAACAAGCCGCTCAAGGAGTTTAGACGCAAGGGGAAGTAGTGAGATAGGGCGATAGTTGGAGGCAGAAGCTGGGTCAGAAGAGGGCTTCTTGAGAATGGGTGTAACTGTGGCATGTTTTAAGGAGGATGGAAACTTGCCAGTGTTTAGGGAGAGGTTGAATAGATGTGTGAGAGCTGGGATAAGTGTGGTGGATAGGGGAGGGATTAGCTGTGATGGAATAGGATCATGAGGACATGTGGTAAGGTGAGAGGTTGATAGGAAAGTAGATACTTCATCCTCGGTTACAGGGTCAAAGGAGTCCATAGTGGAGGTGGGATTGGGGAAGGGTAAGGGCTGGGTGTTGTCGGTTTGGGGAGAGGGTGGTGGGGTAGGGCCAAGCTGGGAGGAGAGCTCATTTCGGATGGTATCGATTTTATTTTTAAAATGGCTGGCAAAGTCATCAGCAGTGAGAGAGGAAGGGGCAGGAGGTGGGGGTGGGCGGAGGAGGGTGTTGAATGTAGCAAATAAACGTTTAGGGTTGGAGGACAGGTTTGATATTAGTGATGAGAAGTAGTGTTGTTTGGCAAGATTGAGGGCAGAGAAGTAAGAGCGCAAGGTAAACTTGTAGTGGAGAAAGTCTGCTGAAGTGCGAGATTTCCTCCATAATCGTTCTGCAGTGCGTGAGCATCTCTGTAGATAGCGTGTTTGTGTGGTGTGCCATGGTTGTGGGTGAGAGCGAGGGCGTTTGCTTGTGATTATGGGGGCAAGAGAGTCAAGGGTGGAGGTTAGCGTAGTGTTGTATTGTGAAGTGGCGACGTCAGGGCAGGCAACGGTGGTGAGGGGGCTGAGAAGGGGTGTTAGTACATTTGAAAATTGTTGTGGGTTGACTGCTTGCAGGTTTCTGCGTGTTCTGATGGCAGGATTTGAAGAAGGGCGGTGAGCGGTAGATGAGGTGAGGTTGCAAGTTAGCAGGTGGTGGTCAGATAGGGGAAGTGAGGAGATGTCAAGGTTGGAGATAGTGCAGAGATTAGTTAAAATAAGGTCAATAGAGTGTCCACCACTGTGAGTTGCGGAATCTGTCCATTGTGAGAGGCCAAGGGAAGAGGTGAGTGCAAGTAATTTTGCAGTTGTTGGGGAGGTGGGTGTGTCAGTGGCAATGTTGAAATCGCCAAGAATGAGTGAAGGTATATTGGAGGAGAGAAAGTGAGGGAGCCAGGCGGCAAAGTTGTCCAGAAATTGAGAGGGTGATCCAGGCGGGCGATAGATCACAGCTACTCGCAGAGGGATGGGAGAGAAGATGCGGATAGTGTGGACTTCAAAAGATGAGAATTGAAGGGAGGGAACAGGGGGTATGCAGCGAAAAGTGCAGCGAGAGGATAGCAGTATGCCCACACCTCCACCTTGTTTGTTCTCAGGTCTAGGAGTGTGGCTGAAGTGTAGACCACCATAAGAGAGTGCAGCAGGGGAGGCAGAGTCAGATGGAGTGAGCCAGGTTTCCGTGATAGCCAGTAAATTGAGGGAGTTGGAAATGAAGAGATCATGAATGAAGGTAAGTTTATTGCAAACAGACCTTGCATTCCAGAGGGCACAGGAGAAGGGCAAAGTAGATGGTTTGTGACAAGTGATGGGTATTAGATTATGGGTGTAATAACACAGAGCTTGAAAACCTTCTTCCTGAAAGTTTCAGACAGTGATTTTAAAATGTTATCATAATCCTCAGTTTATGAGCATATGCAGTGAAAAAGTGAATAAACCCTGGCACCACCCCCACTCCCCCAACCGACTCCTCTTCTACTCTACCGGAGTGGAGGTTGGTTAGGGAATGGGTATTTCCAACCACCATTCCCAGAAGCACCCAAGGCCCTGTGAATACCCCTCTGCTTGATTTCCCGATTAATAAGAGACCTTCTCCCTGAGAAACTAAGCCTGTCTCCCCCAAATTCATGGTTCCCTACTCAGGTTAGACTCTAGCCCTCGCCCAGACACTCTGGCTTCAGTGTTCACAGTATTCTAACAAACCACTGCTGGGTCCAGACACCACTGCATACTCATTGGCATTTAAACAGGGTGATAGACCAGCTAGCACTGAGCCCTTGGTGGGAGCTGTAGCCAACGTGATGCAATTAAGTACTAGAAGGTGTATTTCATTGAGAGGGAATGTTGTTATATATTTTTTTATTTTAAAATTAATTTTTGCAACTTGCCCTGGGATTATTCAACTTGGTCTGAGAATCTGCCGCTTGTCCTTGAATCTTGGTTAGTCGTCCTCTATAAGGGTATATATAACCAAGTCAAAATGTGGGTAGGATCGGCCAAGTGACCTTTTAAAGCCATACAAAGGGGTGTGACAGGTACCTTTTCAAATATATTCTCTGTTTTTACATAATATAAATGTGCCTTCAATATAATAGTAACATTTTTTCCATATGAATATACAGTACCTAAAAACAGAAAAGCATAAAAATACACTAACTCATCCGATTGTTGTCACTACACTTGGCAATAACCGATACCCTGGTATCAAGGTGCAATAGTGTTCCCAGTGCACCAACGGGAAGTGACATGACTGTCGGTGAAACTAGTGTAAAATCTTGATGCTGGGTTACCGGTTATAGGCCAACAGCTACATTAAATTTGAATGCCATAGTGGCATCGGGAAGCTTGCAAGGGTTGCGGGCTTGAAATTTGGCAGAGTTAAAGAGCTATTAAATTAGAACATGCTGTCAGTTACTGGCTTGAGACGCAGACCCATAAACCATTTTAAGTTTGTTATGTAATTACCATGCGAGTAATAAATTAGTCAAACCCGAAGTTACCGGTTTAGATGGAGACAAATGGAAAATGAGATCATCATAATTACGTCACTGAAAAATGGAGGTGAGATTTCAAAGATTTAAGGTTTTCAATTACAAGTTACGATCGGACCCACATTCCAGAAATAATGCAATATTGAGAACTCCTTCAATATGATATTCTATTACATGCGAGTTGCATTATATGTATTAACACATTGATTGCTGGGATCGATATAACACGGAAATCAAACATGAAATAAAGTATTTTTTTGGCCGATTAGCGAGCTTGAGAATTTTGTGTTATTAATCCTAAATCCTAACATCACTTTCCCTGTTAATAAAAGTACAGTAGTGTGTGTATATGTGCATTGAAAGTGCTAAGAACTGGACTTTATTCTCCTTGCAGGTCCACTCTAGCACTCGGCTTCTTGGCTCCATTTGCGCCTTACGGGGCTGAAGGCAAGTGAAATTGTTGCAATTTAATAGCATGGTTGGAAACATATCGGTTATGGGCTTGTTTTTTGTCGATCCAAACCCGCAGATCGGCAGCGGCTTGCTTTACGGGGCCAATATAATAGCCGGAAGTATTACTGCTACATTATGGGCTACGATTTTACACATTAGGGGTATTTAATAGGGCTGCAAGTGTACTTGGTGGAGCAGCTCCAACTAGGATCAGTAGCAACTCCCCACCTGCAGATTCTCCAGGGAGTTCCAGGACATCATCTTGCCTGGCTGGTTTGACAATGGGGAGTAGTTCTGGCTGTGGTCACATAGGATCAGTTACCCAAGCAATATCCTAGGAAGGGTCAAGGGCATCAAGTTGCCCTGTTGAATAAGCAATGGAGAGTAGCTCTGGTGGCAACATGGAGGATCAGACTCCAAGGCAGGGTCAGGGCATAAGTTTGCCATGCTAAATGTAGTACACAATTATGGGTGATAAGTAGCGAGCAGCTCCGGTGGTTATGGCCTCCGATCTTCTCACAATCTTTCCTATGGGATCTTGTCCAAGGGTCTGATCTAGCCCAGGATGCACAGTGATGGCGATACATCCTGGTTGTCAGCTTGCACAATCTCCTGTGAATAATAATTGAACTGTGATATTCTCTTCTCACTTGACTTCCTCCATAGCATCATAACTGCAAGAGCCTGGTCCCTGCTAAAGTCTTGCCCCAGGTAGATGCCTTGACCATATCTCTTGCTCGCTGATCCGGTGTCAGGCTGCAGGGCTTCTGCCCTCCCCTGATGGCCAAGTGGGCTTGCTCTGGGCTGGTAGATTGGACAGATCCTCTTCTTGGTGGGCCAGCAAGGTAAGCTCTGCCTTCACCTGGGGTAGATCCCTAACTGCTTGGGTCTTCTTGTGATCTGCCCACTCTGCTGCTGTTGTCTTGTATATACCAGTCTGTCATGGGCCGATTGGGTTGAGAGCACTGACAGACAGCTATAGTCCACTCTGCTACTGAGGGTTCCTGCATCAAGATCTCACTATTTCTACCAGTTTTTCACGACCCAGAGGTAAGGGTCCAACTGAGCTGCAGAATTCTCCTGTCTTGACTACAGGAGTCCTCCCTTGAACTGTGGCATGGAGGGGCTTCTTAGTGACTGGCTTCTCAGTGAAAAGACCTATCCCTGTTCACCAGGATGCAGAACAGGGATAAGGGGCAATAACCTCTTTATACAAGATAAAACACATTGAATATGTTTCAAGAAAGAATGTAGCATTTAAGAAAGTTGTAGCATTTATAGGGCTTAAAATATAATAACAATAAAACATTGGTTTAACCCACAAACATGATTAAATTACCTGTCTTTAATCAGTGTCAGGATCTGATTTCTGGGCATGAGTTAACTGAAAGACATGTCCTCTCTATCCTCTATCCCCATGATCAATATTCCAGTCCCTGCTAATTCTGTTTTGGTAAATAACAAAGTATTTTTCAGAAATATCTGTCCCTGGCCAAATTACCAATATTTATATAGTGTGCACACCTTTGAGAAATAATACACCAACACAGAGTTCTGGTATACAGCTTTCTCTCTTCTAGTTTTATTACGTCAGCCATCATTTATATAGTTTTTAGTAATCAGATAAAAGTTACAATTAAGCAAAACGTCATGTTTATTCAGTAATTAATTGGTTCTGAGGTGTCCGCTTTTATGAGACCTTGATCAGACATTGGGTTAAAAGCATTAAGGAGTCTCTAGGTGTCATCCCACAGGGGGGTGAGTCTTCCTCTTATTGGTCAGAAGTTTAGGACAAAGAGAAGATGGCGTTCTCCTCCTCGTGCTCAGGGTGTGATAAGACTCGTCATCCTTAACAGACCGGAAATTGTGCTGCTTTTAGAGTCTCCCAATGATTTAGCATTTATTAGTAAAACTTGGTTATACGATAATACTGCAAAGATAAGATATATAAGTAGGTGCAGGAATACAGTTATGCATTTTGTACTGATCCTAATCCATAACAGTCCCCCCTAAAATGACAAAATATATTCGTCACACTCACAGCTATTAGTAAAACTTACTGATTATAAGTATAACACCCTATTCTTATATCGGGTGTCTAAAACTAAATATCTTGTTATAATAGATATATGTCTCAACTATGGTCCTTCCAGAGCACTATTCTTTGTGTCTTCTATTTCCGGATGTTGAAAGCATTGCATGTCATAGGTACAAATCTTCGTTCGATCGGGCTTGCCATGACCTGACGTCACACCTACCCTATGACCTATGTGGCATGGGGAAGACCTAACAAGCCTCTAATATCTAATAGTGTAGCTAAGCTTGGAGAGGGACCATAGTACTCAGATATAGTGTAGCTCAGCTCACAGAACACTCTCCTTAGAGCCAGTTACAGTCTGCATCAGAAGATGGGATGTCTTACAATCATCATTCTGTCCATACAGATCTATGTCTAAATCTTGGTGGATAAAGGTGGGAGAAGCCTTGTCCACAGTTTTCTGAAGGTAGTTGCGTATACAGGGGATAATGCAACATAAGAGGAAGGCTAACAAGATTATGACAATAAAGATAGCCATCCCTATCTGCAATAACACTTTCTGCCAACCATTCATCCAACCAAACCATGATTCCCAATAGTCTATAGTGCCAGAATTTTCTTTTAATTCTTGACCAAGATTAGCCAATTTCTGGATTGCCAGTGTGATCTTACCATTTGGACCTGTATTATCAGGAATGTATGTACAACATGTGCTAGTGTCAGGAAGCATTTTACATACTCCACCTTTTTCTGCAAGGATCATGTCTAATGCCAATGCGGTTCTGGAAGGCCATGTGTGATGTAGCCTCTAATTGTTCTGCAATGTCTTTTAAGGCATCCTTAGTGTAATTGACAAACCGTTGCTGGTTATAGTAAATATAATTGATCCAGGCAACATTCTTGTTTACACCAATCATTGGTATGAGTGACTCGAATCCTGCTGCTACTTGGTTACGGGCTTTAAATTCATCGGGCACCCCCCTTGGGACTCCAATAGAATCTATGTACACATGGGAATCAAAACTTTCTCTAGGTTCAGATGATGATGTATGTCTCTTCCTTCTGGACTGTGTCTGAGGAACACTATCTAGATCACCATAATAGGTTGGAACAATGTGTAACGGCATTATGGCTTTAGCGAAGGTACATTCCCCACGCCATACTCCTGACAGTCTTACCCTGAGTTTCATATCTCCACACAACCAATATATGTCCCCCAAAGATCGGGTCTGATTGACTAGCAGTGTGGATGACCCATCTCTATATGTGTGACAAAACCCACTTGGGAACTTCTGCAAGTTGAACCCCTGAGAAACGTTTCTCCTGTAACACGTATAATTTACAGGGTACACAGTTATACCTCTCCCTGGGTGGGGATTACTAGTCATCACAGGGTATGTTTTCCTCCATTGTTCACACTCATCTGTGTGACTGTATGTTTTGAACAATTTTAGAAAACATGTCTCTTCTTGCAAAGGTATAATAAATGGAACAGTACCTAAATGAGGCCTAGCATGGCCACATACATAACAGTTGGTCTTATTACTTTCTTGTACATTGTATTTCATCCATTCCAACCATACATTGAGGTCTGAAAATCCAGTCTCAGTAGCTAACGTTTCCTCATATGTTGGGTCACCAGTAGCAGTCATTGTTCCAATGATCTGGGGCCCTGGCTTCAATGTCTGTAATGCCAGAGGTAAGTCTGGGTGCTTATATAGATCTGCTATCTTAAACTCGCCCATTAATTTAGCACCTTGTCCTCTAGCCCAAGTCCTCAGTATATATGTATCAGCATCCATGGGACAAGGGTTTTGTATGGTTAGAGTCAATTGCATATCAGAACCAGATACCCCACTATTCAGACATCGACCAGTCTTTATTAGAGTCATTCAGTCGAGGAGGGATCTACCTTGGTCATCTTTTTTATCTGGGGCACTTTGAGGTCTATACCCCCAAAGTGTTCCAGTGCCCCATCCCACTGCCTGCCATGTTTCACAGCGTCTTCCAACAGTTTCATCAGTGAGACATATGTATATATCTCTCTTGTATATATCACATTGTTCAGGGATTGAAGGGCAAGAAACAATGTCGCAAAAGTCAAAGGTGTATTTGGCAACATGTGTATTACGTGAATTATACCAAAAAGTGATACCATCTTTACCTTTTGTAATGGTTACCTGTTGAGCAATATTTGAAATTATCATGAGGGACAGGACAAACCACTGACTTATACTCATTGTGTTGGTTCCTGATCATTAGGAAGAGGAACCTTTTTGCAATGGGATGCGTGGACCCAAGTAGCTTTCCCTTCCAGCTTAACTGATGTAGCTGTGATCAGTAGCACTTGGAATGGGCCTTCATATCTGGGTTCCAAATGGGTTTTCCTCACAAATTTCTTAACTAGGACCCAATCTCCAGGAAGTAGTTGATGAGTACCAGTGATTACTTCCGAATCTGGAATAGAAGAGAACACTTGTGCATGGATTTTAGTCAGTGCGGTGGACAGTGCAATCACATAGTCAACAAGTACATCAGATTTAAGTTGCAATTGCTGAGGATAGTAGCACCCTAGCCTAGGAGCAGACCCAAACAAGATTTCATGGGGGGACAATGCATGTTACCTGACACTGAACAAGGCTATTGGAAGACTTTCAGGCCATGGCATACCAGTTTCTTGTGACATTTTCAACATCCTAGATTTCAAGGTACCATTCATACGTTCCACCTTCCCACTACTTTGAGGATGGTAAGGCGTATGAAAGGAGAGGGTCACTCCTAGGGCTGTCCATATTTCTTTGGCCAGTACTGCTGTAAAAGCTGGTCCCTGGTCACTCTCAATCACTTCAGGGACCCCATATCTGCAGATGACCTCTGTTAATAAGCGTTTCACTGTTGTTTTTGCTGTCACGTTTACAACTGGGTAGGCTTCTGGCCATCCTGAGAACATGTCCACGATGACTAATGCATATTCATACCGGCCACTCTTTGGCATCTGAATGTGATCAATTTGTATCCTCTGGAATGGATATAATGATTTTGCCAAATGTCTCTGTGGTGGTTTCTCAGTGCGGCCTGCGTTGCACTTGGCACAAATACTGTACAATTTACAGTAAGTGCTTGTCAGAGTAGTGATGCCTGGGGCCATGTAATACTTATTTATTAAGTTATTCATGAGAGTCTTTTACAGGTGTGCTGGCCCATGTGCCAATTGTACTGTTGCTGGGTACAAGCTTCTTGGCAAACACAATCTCAGATTGTCAACATATAGTCCATCTTTCAAAGCTGCTCCCTTTGCCTTCCACTTGTTCACTTCTTCTGGACCTGCCGTCTTTTGCAATTCTTTGAGCAATTTTAAATCTGTTGGCAGAGTCTGCATTGTATAAATGTTTATTTCTCCATCCACCTCTCTCCTTTTCATTTCCTGTGTTGTCATTGCTGCTTGCTTAGCCGTCTGGTCTGCTAGATGATTTCCTTGTGCTTCGTCTGAATTTAGCTTCCCATGTGCCTTTACTTTCAGTATGGCTACTTCCTTTGGGAGTGCTAAAGCATCTAGTAGTTCACGGATGGCTTTGTCATGTTTCACTGGAGTGCCTGCGGCTGTCATGAATCCTCTAGCTCTCCAGATTACTCCAAAGTCTTGAGTCACTCCCAGAGCATACCTTGAGTCTGTATAGATGTTAGCTCGGACTCCTGTCGCAATCTCACAGGCCCTGGTCAATGCAATCAACTCTGCTTCTTGTACTGACATGGAGGGAGGTAGTGAGAAGGCTTGTATCACATCTTTTTCCATAGTCACAACGTATCCTGTGTGATATTTTCCATTCTCATCAGCATACCTTGATCCATCTACATACAAAGTGATGTCTGGGTCTGTCAGGGCAAGGTCTTTTACATTCGCAAGGTGTGAGGTCTCCATTTCCATTTGCTGAAGGCAGTCATGGGGTGGATTTGTGAGTCCTGGGACTGCATATGGGTCTCTTGCTTGTATACTGGGAGTGCTGTCTGCTTGCCAGTGGAAATTTTTCTTTTCCACTCCTTCCTCTTCCAACTCCTCTTCCTCTGCAGATTCCCACCATTTTAATGCAGCTCCCAATGTCTTCCATCCATCCGGTGCGAACTTGGATACTGCAACATGTGGAATTTCTGTATCCCAATGCTTGTAGAGCGCTTCTGCTTCTTGCGGGAGCTCCACCGTAAATGTACTATCACCTGCTGCATTGTTATACAATGTCTTTAGTTTTAAGGTGACCTGCTTTAATTTAGTGAGTCTTGCTTCATATTGGAAATCTCGGCCTGGAGATTGTTTATTCCACAGCGTGCAATATAGAGGGTCTTGTGTCTCATCTGTGAGCGTCAGGCTGTCTCCACCACCTTCCAGTAGACGTCTTTTTACATATAGATTGGTTATTCCTGAGTTTGGGTTCAAAATAAGGCTGTACCAAAAGTATCCATCTTCCTCATCTCCCCCCTCTGGAAATGGTAAGAGAGTGGCTGGATTGAGAACATAACATCTCTGTAAGGTAACATTGTCTGGTAGAAGGAGGGAACATTGCAGACGGAGGTGTCTGGCTGTAGTCATGTGCTTAGGTTGTGTCTGCTGTATTATGGCCGCAATATCATGTGGTGCCAGAACTGTCAGAGGATAGCCAAGGACTATGTCACTTGTTTTGTCCAGTAAGGCATGTGCTGCCAGTGCTGCTCTGAGGCAAGACGGTCCTCCCCTTGCCACGGCATCCAAGTGACATGAGAAATAGCCAATAGGCCGTTGTATGTTTCCATGGGACTGTATCAAGACTCCCATTGCATGTCCTTCTCTTTCTGATACAAACAGCTTGAATGGGAGATCATAGTTTGGTAATCCTAGTGCTGGTGCTATTGAAATAGCTTTCTTCAGGGTGTAGAAATTATCCAGGGCTGTCTGTGTCATCTCATATGGCTCAGTCTTTAATACATCATACAAGGGTTGCATTAGAAGGGATGCTTCTAGGATCCATGCTCTGCAGTAAGATATTAGACCTAGGAAAGCATGCAGGGGTCTATGTCCTTCAGGGACTGACATGTCTTCTATTGCTTGCAGATGGGCGCGTGTAAGATGACTTACACCATTGTAGTTTGTCTCTGGATACTTTGCATCCTTGTTCTGCCAAGTGTCTCAGCAAGCTTTCTGAGGTCCTTGTGGCTGTGGGAAGGTCTTCTGCACACAGCAAGAGATCATCAACATACTGCAGCAATAAAATGTCAGGATTCGCTTGTTGCCAGGAGTCAAGGATATGGCTCATAGCTTTGGCAAACTGGCTGGGCGAATTCTGCGCTCCTTGAGGCATTACAGTCCATTTGTATTGATTATGATCATGCGTGAAAGCAAACAAATACTGGCAAGAAGGGTCAAGGGGAATACTGAAGAAAGCATTTGCTAAATCCACTACGGTAAAGTATGCAGCTGCTGGAGGTATTCCAGAAAGGAGAGTGTTCGGATTAGGCACTATAGGAGTGTCTAATATGGTTGCTTCATTGACTGCTCGCAAATCTTGCACCATGCGATATTTTACTGGTTCTCCCTTTTTGGATTTCTTCTTTACTGGAAAGAGGGGCGTGTTGCAAGGTGACGTACACAGGATCAACGCCCCTTGCTGCACTAATCTCTCTATCTGCTGAGAGATCGCATCTATTTGTGCTGGCTTCAGAGGATACTGTGGCTTGCGTGGTAACTCTGCTCCGGGTTTTAGTTTTACTGTGACTGGTGGCACCTTTAGGTGTCCAATATCTTCTGGTCCTTGTGACCAGAGTGTTGCTGGAATCTTGTCCAAGATATCATCTGGCCCTGTATTACAGATGCTATTGGCATCTATGTGTAGTAATATGGGCAGTGAGCAGAGTTCTGACGTGTCAGTGACTTGTAGAGGTGAAGACACTTGTACAGTTCCATCTGTGGTGAATGAGATAGATGCTTGTAGTCGGGAAAGCACATCTGCACCTAACAGATTTATAGGGCATGTAGAGGATACTACAAATCTTGCAAGCAGGTCTGGAAATGGGCCTATTTGCATAGGTTGGGTTAAATGGTTGGAGATGGGGACACCATTTACTCCTACACAAGCGACATCAATGTCAGACAGGTAAGATATATCGGGCAGATCTTGTTTTCTTAAAACGCTTCTGGTTGCACCTGTGTCTATGAGAAAGGTTGTGGGCGTCCCCTCTATTGGTAGTGTCACAATAGCTTGTGGTCCTACCTCGCCATCCCCTGAAGAAACTGCCAGAATAGGGGACACTGCTTACCCCTGTCCTATGCTGTAGCTTGAAGCACAGGCGCTGCATTAGTATCATCTGTCTGCTGTCTAGGTCTCGGCTTCCTGGGTGCCTTGCAATTCTTGCTAAGGTGTCATGATTTCCCACAATTAAAACACTGTCTTGTTTCTTTCCGTTGTGATTGCTCAGAATTCACCATAAGTACAGCCGTCTTCTTAGATGCTGATGATACAGGTTGTTTAGCCGCCGATGTCTCCAGCCCTTTAGCAACCAGCAGTAAGGTGTCTAAAGGTAACACTCTATATTCTGGTCTGGATGTCAATAGGCCCTTTTGAATTGTCTCATGTAATCCCAGCACGAAAGCTGTACTTAACATCTGCGTATGTGTTTTATTATGTGGACTGAAGCCAAGGTCTGTAAATACTTGTGTGAGTCGTGCGTGAAGTTTTTCTACTGACTCGTCTTTGTCCTGTTTGATATCTTGTAAATTAACTGCTTGATCTGCCAATTTATCCTTCGCCCAATATCTTAACAGATCACAGAGCTGTATGCCTGATGTAAAGTCATGCTTTGAACGATTTGTACCATAAGGATCTATTGCATTCCGCATAATAGGCCAGTATGAATCTCCTGCCTTGATTTCACACAGGCTAACAAGATCTTCCCAGGCTGCCGAGTATGTTTTTTGGATTTGTACAATTTTCCTATAGAAAGGCATAGGTTGTTTTTCAGGGTCTGGCAATGTGTTTATAAGGGAGGTGGCTTGTGTCGGGGTAAATGCAACGTACATTAGACTTCCCCTTTTCTTGTTCCTCCTCTTGGAATTCACTTTTGAATTGGATTTCCTATCCGTCCACTCTACCGCCCCCTCTCCTCCCCTTATGTCGTCACTGGATTCGTCTGAACTATCTTGTCGATGATTGATGGGCAGAGCTTGTGCTTCCAGTGGTGTTCTTGACTTGTGGAGGGGGGCGAACATCTGGCTTGCGGCAGAGCTGTGTGAACTATGTACACTATGGGGCCCAGCACTTGCTGGTGGATGTTCTGTTACAATTGGTGCCTCAACAGATGGAAATATCGGATATGGGGAATACAGTGTCCCGTTTGGAGTCAATACTGGATACAAGCAAGTGGGATGTGTTTCTGGAGCGGTAGGAGTAATGGGCGGAGCCCCTTGGACAAGTGATGCGACGAGTGACATCACGTTATGATGGGCAGTATTCGGGAGTGAGTGCAGCTCCTCCTTCGTGTGGGTGCCATCTTTTGATTGTGGTTGGGTGGAATGTCTTTGTTCTGCAGTATGTAGTGGTTGTGGTACATTAGGGTGACAGATTGCTTGTATTGTAGAGGGGACAACGGGTGAATTCGGGGGACTGACCACTTCACATGGAGCATGATACACATAAATTTTTCTTCCTTTCAATTCAATCTCCTTTTCTATCCACCCTTCCTGTGCAATTGCTCTAGCCACTTTGTACCACATCTCTGCACTAGGCAACAAACCACAATCTTGTAACTGTCCTTTGTTATCTCTCAACACTTTACGCCACTCTTCTACCTTCAAATGCCCTCCTACGACACTGGTAATTCCACACACTTTGAACATCTTGTTGCATCGGCTCACTACAGCCTCACCCCCCCTTTTCTTAACTATATCCCGGGCCAACACGCCCTCACTCAATTTAACTTGATTCTGCCCCATATTTCTCTATGAAGCAAACACGTATTTAGCAGCAGGGGTTTAATGAGGTAGTAATACAGAGAGAGGGAGAGATAGATAGAGAGAGAGAGAGAGACTCTGAAGGAGAAGGTCTGACTTGTTCGACTGCTACAAAGGGTTAATTTGTACGTCTTCTCTAAACTCAGACCGTGGTTACCGCCCTCCTAGGACTATAGGAATGTACCTTGCAGTGTGTAATCACTTAACTGCTGGTAAGGGATAGCAATGAGAGTAGTGGACAGAGGCATGTAAATCAACAGGACATAATCGTATCACATTTATATCTTGAACTATTTACTTTTTAAATCAATCTCCTCCCAGTAAACACCTACTTTTACACAAACATTATTTCACGTGCAACATCATGAAAACATGAATAGAAAAACTTACTGTATAAACTCTTCAATGTATTATAGGAGTTTATATGACCTTAAGCATTGATATAGAAAGAATTCTCTTAACTAAGATACGTCCTTGAAAGAGTTAAACAAAATGGGAGGGGGTGGGGGGGGGGATTTCTTCTTTCTCGCAGTCTGTGTCTTTTGACCTTGAATCACACACAGAAATCAGTTTTCAGCTTCAGGGAGAGAAATTCTAAGCTACATTTCTCACCAAAACATGCATCACAACCAGCAATGACATAGCATATAACATTATAATCATCAAACCTTTTCTGCAGAAAACTTTAGATTCAAAGATATATGATTCGGGATTATGCACTATTATGTGCTACAAACCGACACCGTCAGGGCTTATCGTGCTTATCACACTATCAATCTGCCACTGAATTATATGTCACACACACACACGTTTAATCACCCATAGTGAATGACAGACGTCTCTTGGGGTTACCAAGGCTACTAAGGCTTAGGACATCATGACCCCAAAGCGATATTCATCTATCCAGCATGCATAGACCCTTCCCAGGAAAAAAATATGCAATCCCCAGGGCAAGTATATGCAAGCCCATATGTGTGACCTCTCTGGGTTATGTGCGTCTCTGGGCACAAGTCATCCGTAACCAAAGAGTCACACATACACGTGTATGTGTTCCCCAAACCACAATATCTAAGAAATCACAATCGTTCAACCCACACTACCAACAGACACACACAGGCGACAGATATCACTATATCTTGTACAGGATTCAAATGGACTTGAGGCAAAATATCACCTGTACTTTTTGTAACCTCCCCTACAGCGGAACTGGACAACGGGCAGAATCCCAAGAACAGGTCTACACGGATAAGGTACTAATCCTGTCCTTACCGTGTACCGGAGGTGATCAGGCTACGCCTGTTCTCATGAAGTCTGTCCGAATTCCTCTTGTCCGCTTCAGTTCGGTTAAACCTTAAGTCCCTATTCGAGCGCCATTTGTTTTGGTAAATAACAAAGTATTTTTCAAAAATATCTGTCCCTGGCCAAATTACCAATATTTATATAGTGTGCACACCTTTGAGAAATAATACACCAACACAGAGTTCTGGTATACAGCTTTCTCTCTTCTAGTTTTATTACGTCAGCCATCATTTATATAGTTTTTAGAGTAATCAGATAAAAGTTACAATTAAGCAAAACATCATGTTTATTCGGTAATTCATTGGTTCTGAGGTGTCCGCTTTTATGAGACCTTGATCCGACATTGGGTTAAAAGCATTAAGGAGTCTCTAGGTGTCATCCCACAGGGGGATGAGTCTTCCTCTTATTGGTCAGAAGTTTAGGACAAAGGGAAGATGGCGTTCTCCTCCTCGTGTTCAGGGTGTGATAAGACTCGTCATCCTTAACAGACCGGAAATTGTGCTGCCTACATCTTGTATGCAGGGGGAATGACAAATCCTCCATTTTAGAGTCTCCCAATGATTCAGCATTTATTAGTAAAGACAACTCACAGTACGACAAATATATCAGTTTTCTTATTATGATCTTACACTTAAACTTTGATTACACATATTTACAGATTACACATATTATTATTATTATTATTATTATTATTATGTTTATTTATATTGCGCCAACATATTCCGTAGCGATGTACAGGGGTTTAGTACATGGAAAAAAATAAACTTAACACCTTATAAAGAATGGAGGGCCCTGTTTGTGAGCATATAATCAAATGCACATAGTGCTTGTTTCCAAGACACAGAGACACATTTGAAAACTCGCAAACTTACAATCTAAGGGTTTAGGTGTGATACAAGAGGGTGACAAATACAAAATGGCAACGTGAATGCAATTTGTTTTGTCAATTGGAGGGGTTTGTGTGTTGTACTGTAGATTGTGGGTGTAAGTGTTATTAAGCTGTGGAGTGTGCAATTGTAATTATAAAGGCTGAAGGTCATATGATACAAATACACATAATACAAATACACATAAATTAAATTACACACATAGAAACACATAGAGCTAGGTCATTCTATACACATCCCCCTATCTCATCCCCCACACTCCATCCCCCAACAGTTACAAAATACACATAATACACACATTTTTTTTTCTACATATATATATACTGTATGGAAACACTTATTTTTATTTATCACTATATTCTTTTGGGGATTTAAATGGAGGGAGGAGAGAGGAGGGGAGAGGAGTGGAGTGGCGGGGAGGAGGAGATGAAGAGCGGTTAGGAGGAGAGAGAGGAAAGAGAGGTGGCCCTGGGGAGTGGTGGCGGAGAGGAGGAGGACAGTGGCGGAGAGGAGAGTGGAGGAGTGGAGGAGGTGTAGAGTGGAGGAGATGAGGAGGCGGGGAGTGGAGGAGGCAGGGAGTGGTGGAGAGGAGGAGAGTGAAGGAGAGGAGAGTGGAGAAGTGGAGGAGGTGGGGAGTGGAGGAGAGGAGGAGGCGGGGAGTGGTGGTGAGGAGGAGGACAATGGTGAAGAGGAGGTTGGAGGAGTGGAGGAGGCAGGGAGTGGAGGAGAAGAGGTCTGTGGTGGCATGGGGCCCATCATGATAGGCACATGCAGTTCAGGGACAGAGGGGGAGGGGCCTGATCCTAAGGGGGGTGGTAGTTCTGGGGAGGGACAGGCCTCAAAGGCACATGAGGGAGCAAAAGACCCCTGTCCACAGTCGGGAGGCCAAGAGGATAAAGGCAAGCACAGGTTCCTGCACTAAACGTACCAGGAAAATGTGGTCCTCCTTGGTGCGATACGTGGACGTTCTGTTATCTTTGCAGGGTGGAGGAAAGTTAGACCTAGGGCCCTGGCATGGAAGGAGGTAGCCGTCGCAGTAACAACAGTGGGAAAAGCAGAAAGGGAAGTGAGGTCTGTGAAGCACAGGTTTGATGACATCAGGGTCAAGGTGAGGAGGATTATGGCCAAGGAGGAAAGTCAAGCTGTAGCACCAAGTGGTGGCCCCAGAGTGGAAGTCAGTTACAACGAGTGGGAGAGGGTTGCCAAGGATCTATTGAGCCGGTTGCACACCACTGGAGCTTCAGTCTGGTGGACCTGCAGGAACCAGACTCCATGTCAGGTGAATATCACATACACCAACATGGCACCACATGTAATTCACACACACTACACATGTTCATGATGACCAAGGACACTGACATGTCAGCTCTATGGAATTAACAAGGGATAGATGGATCAGTCATGGGTCATTAAATCCATAAAACTGACAAATCACTGTAATTCGTGGGTAAAGCAACAGTAATCAACCAATAGAGAGTCCATGTATGGGCGTGCCCACTGCAGTGTATGCTGTTACAGACCGCAGGCAGAATCAAGATAGCGTTAGGAGCCAAGAACAATCAAGATCAAGAACCAAAGAATAGATCACATCTAGCAAATGGAAGCTACTCATAGTTTCAATTAAGAGAATCATCCAGGTCCAAGACTAGATGTCCGATAGTTAGGAATGAACACAAAATAATGTATTATACATCATACTTAACAGATATACCTTTCTTTTCTCTCTTTCAGCTTCAAGGAGGTCTGGGTCCAGTGGTGAGCCAGAGGCAGGGGTGCCGGCTCCATCAGAGCAGGAAGTTGGGGACCAAGGAAAGAAGCGTAGCTGAGGGCCCTGGTTCAGAGGAGCAGGATATCATCTGGGCACTGCCCCCCTCCTCCATAGACTCAGCCTATCACTAGGGCCTTCCTACTGGAGAGAGGAGCGGGGCTTGACCCCACCTCCTTCTCCCCTCAGCAGTGCGTTGGACTGGCCACCGCCACCAGGCACACCACCAACAGCACCATCACGGAGCAAGGCTCCATCCGGGCCACAACCCCTTCCAACTGGGCCACCACCTCCTCACCCAGCAACGCCCCATGGACCTCCATGCCCCCCACCACCAAGCCAGGCTGCTCAGGCTCAGATGCTTGCCATCATGCGCCAGCAGTTGGAGTGTCTTTGGGGAATCCAGGCCAGCATCTGCTCCAATTATGCAGAGGTCAGGCAAAATAGGGAGGAGAGGAGGCACCATCTGATGACTGAATCTTACCATGCCGGGGCTGATGCTAGGCGGAGGCGAATGTATGGGGTGCACATATGTTTGTGCCTTCTCAACAGCACTCCTCAGTGACAATCTATTGGTCACAATGTTAACATAATCTCGCCGGGCTAGAGAGTCTTGAACCTTGGCCTATGTGATGGTGATATGTTGTACGCAGATGGATCATATGGAGAAGGTGATAGTAGACTGACGCTGGTCACAGCTAAGCATTTATTGTAAGATGACACATCATTATTAATGGTCATGGCCAATAAGTTATCCTGAGAACTAGCTGATGGTTAGTAATGTTTGCAGATGGAAATCCGGTGACTTAGTATATTGTTACAGTATTTAGCACTATACTGTATATGCATGTTTTTTTTTATTTTATTTTCCTCCTCTGCCTTTTTTTTTTTGATCACTTATTTTCCGATTTTTGTTTTGGGAACAAACTATGTGTGAAACTGGATTGGATCACACAGTCCAGAGGTTTTTGCCTGTGTAAGTTATATCTGTGTGCATTTGTGTGAGGTTCTGTTTGAATCAATTCTGTAAATTGGTGCAGTGTTTTCTTCCTGTGGGCTGTAATCCGGGTCCAGGTGAGAGTGGGTGTGGCTTGGCATGAGTAAAGGTTTATCTATGTGCATTTTGTCGTGTTCTGCTGAATCAGTTCTGTGAGGCAGTGCAGTGTTTTCTGTCCTGTGCTCAATTATCATTGTACAGGCGAGTAGGAGAGGTCTATTTTAACAAGGGAAGAGCGAGCTTGGGAGCTTGGAATAATTTCTAGTGTAAGTATAGTTAGTGTGTAGGAGATTGAAAAAAAAGAGGGAATCCAAAGGAAAGGGGTATTATAAGAAAAAGCAGAAAACAAATATATATATATTTTTTTCTGTTTTGTTTGGGTTAAGGTGTAGAAAAGCAATCCTTATACAAATACATTGATTTGTTTTCTCACTGTATTTTTGTAACTGATAATCATGAGTCAGTCCAGTGGCAACCTCACTCAGTGTACATCCTGCCAAATGTATGCACTACTGGAACAGATGATCCAGGATCCATACCTCTGTGACAGGTGTGAGCATGTTGTCTCTCTGGAAGCTCAAATTGAAGATCTGGAGAGGAGAATTTCAGCACTTCGTGATATTGCTCCACTGGAAAGGGAGGTGGTGCTCATGGAGCACAGTTTAGCTGGGCCTAGTATGGAGGGAGGAGCTGGGGCGAGTAAGGATGGCCAGGGAGGTAGATGAGTTACAGTTAGAAGGGGAATCAGGGGGAACAGGAGGAGGCAGGCCAGTTCTGAGCTGGCAAACACCAACAGATTTGCCAGATTGAGTGAAACTGTTGGGGATGTCCATTCAGGAATGGCAATTCCAGATAGAGCTGTTCCCTCTAACAGCTGGGAGAACATTTCTACTGGAGGAGAGGGAGGGCAGAATAGGCAGAGCAACAGACATGTTTTGGTGGTAGGGGACTCTATTATTAGGAAGGTAGACAGGGTAATTTGTCACCCAGATCCCAGCATCAAACAGTTTGCTGTCTACCTGATGCTCGGGATCGGCATGTTGTGGATCGGGTGGATAAATAATTGGGAGGGGCTGGTAATGAACCGGCGGTCTTGGTACACATTGGTACCAATGACAAAGTTAGTGGAAGATGGAGCGTCCTAAAGAATGATTTTAGAGAACTAGGGAATAAGCTTAAAGCAAGGACCTCCAAGGTAGTATTTTCTGAGATACTACCAGTGCCACGTGCTAGCCCAGGGAGGCAGAAGGAGCTTAGGGAGGTTAATGCGTGACTAAAAATGTGGTGCAGTGCAGAGGGTTTTGGGTTTTTAGAGCACTGGGCTGACTTCTCACTTGGGTACAATCTCTATAGCAGTGATGGATTGCACTTTAATGATAAGGGAGCTTTTGTGCTAGGGGATAGGATGGTAGAATGGCTGGAGGAGTTTTTAAACTTGTAGGTGGGGGGAGGGACTATATAGAAGTATTGGGGTAAATAGGGTAGAGAGGGAAAGGGATGAATTAGTTACCCATGGGGGAGAAGAAGGGGGGAGGGTTACAATAGACAGTAGGGAGGTATTAATAGGGGCCTCAAATACAGTGGCAAGCACTTCACAATGGCAGAGCCATAGCAACATAAAGTGTATGCTTGCTAACGCAAGAAGTTTGCCAGGGAAAATGGATGAGCTAGCTAGAAATATTAGCGGTACAAGAAAAATGGGGCTTTATTTGGCATTACTAAAACATGGTGGGATGAATCTCATGACTGGACTGTTAATCTGGATGGTTATGACCTATTTAGGAAAGATAGGGGAAATGGTAAAAGAGGAGGAGGGATCTGTCTGTATGCTAAGCCTGAATTTAAGCCCATAGTCAGAGAAGATATGTATGCTGGCACTAACGGCATCATTGAATCTTTGTGGGTTGAGCTAAATAGTGGTTTAGCTAATTCTAAACGCATATTGGTGGGAGTATGCTATAAACCCCCAAATATAGCTGAAAGTGAGGAAATACAATTATTGTTACAGATTGGAAATGCAGCTAAGCATGGGCAAGTTCTAATGATGGGAGACTTTAATTACCCTGAAATAAACTGGATAAATGAGACCAGCAGGTCAGCTAAGGGGAGCAGGTTCTTGAGTACACTTGGGGATCATTATCTGGCCCAGGTAATACAAGAACCAACCAGAAATGGGGCCATCTTGGATTTAGTCATCACAAGTAATATTGATATAATATCAAATGTTAAAATAGGGGAACCCTTGGGGAACAGTGATCAAAACACAGTATAATTTGAGATTGAATACAAAAAACAGAGTTGTAAGGGCCAACAAAACCTCTAAATTTTAAAAGGGCTAACTTTAATGGGCTACGGGCAGCAATACTACATATAGACTGGGACAAAGAACTTAAAGGGAAAAATACTAAATCACATCCCATGTGGCTTAACAATGACTTATAGATCATGATGAGGAAAAAGAAACATGCATTTAAATTATACAAGGAGGATGGAACAGAGGCAGCTTTATGTGACTATAAGGAAATCAACAAGCCTTGCAAAAGGGCTATTACACTGGCTAAAATAGAAAATGAGAAGTCAGTTTCAATGGAAAGTAAGACTAACCCTAAAATATTTTTAAATATATTAATGGGAAGAAGGCGAGGAAGGAAGCTATAGGAACATTACAATGTGACACAGGCCATCTGGTAATTAGTGACCAGGAAAAGGCAGATGAGCTAAATAGGTACTTTTCGTCGGTATACACAAGGGAGGTACCAGTGGTTGGGACACCACAACATAATGGGGCTACACTACCATCACTAAATAAATAATTGGTTAACGCAGCAAGAAATCAAAAAGAGATTGGAGAAAATAAATGTTAATAAAGCCCAGGTCCTGATGGAATACATCCAAGGGTACTGAGGGAGCTGGGTTCTGTAATAGCCAAACCATTATATCTAATCTTTCAAGACTCACTCACTACAGGTTCTCTACCGGATCACTGGAGAAAAGCAGAGGTGATACCGATATTTAAGAAGGGATCAAGAGCAAATCCGGGGAATTATAGACCAGTGAGCCTCACATCTGTAGCTGGGGAACTTTTAGAAGGGTTAATAAGGGACAGAATACAAGAATATGTCTATTTGAACAATATCATAGGTACCAGTCAACACAGATTTATGAAGGATAGGTCGTGTCAGACCAATCTAATTACTTTCTATGAGGAGGTTAGTAGGAACTTGGATCAGGGCAACTCAGTGGATGTAGTCTTTTTAGATTTTTCAAAGGCATTTGCTACAGTGCCACATGGAAGACTAGTGAGCAAACTAAGGGATACAGGAATTGCAGTAAATATCTGCTCATAGATCAAGAGAGGGCTTAAACAGATGGATGCAAAGGGTTGTTGTAAATGGAACATACTCCGATTGGTCTAATGTGATAAGTGGGGTTCCTCAAGGTTCAGTATTAGGTCCCCTCCTTTTTAACATATTTATTAATGACATTGAAGTAGGACTCGAAAGTAGTGTCTCCATTTTTGCTGATGACACTAAGTTGTGCAAGGTAATAAAATCAGATAATGATGTACTTTCCCTACAAAGGGATTTGCATAAATTAGAGAAATGGAGAAATGGGCGGCTAAATGGCAGATAAAATTTATACAAATAAATGCAAGGTTATGCATTTGGGAAGGAAACATAGCCATGCAATTTATAATCTTAATGGAGCAAATCTAGGGGTATCAGATATTGAAAGGGATTTGGGAGTACTAGTGGACAACCACTTAGGCAGCAGTGTTCAATGCCAAGCAGCAGCTGCAAAGGCAAGTAAAATATTAGCATGTATTAAGAAGGGTATAGAAGCAAGTGGAGCAAGTATAATTCTACCACCATATAAATCCCTAGTATGCCCTCACTTTGAATATGGAGTACAATTTTGGACACCACTTCATAAAAAAAAAGGACATTTTAGAGCTGGAAAAAGTACAGAGAAGGGCTACAAAACTAATAAGAGGAATGGAGGGGCTAAGTTATGAATAAAGACTAATCAAACTAAACTTATTTTCGCTAGAAAAAAGGCGTCTACGACGGGATATGATTACCTTATTTAAATACATCCAGGGTCAATATAAGGCTTTGTCAGGTGAACTTTTTGTAGCAAGAGAACTGACAAGAGACCATCCTTTGAGGAAAAAAGATTTCACCTTAAACAATGAAAAGGGTTCTTCACAGTTAGGGTGGTTAAACTGTGGAATCCTCTACCAAAGGGGGTGGTAACAACGAATTCAATAGACAACTTCAAAAAGGGGTTAGATATATTTTGAATAAAAAGGGCATTCAAGGCTATCCTAGATAACTAGCAAAGGAATATTGATTCAGGGAGAAATTTGATCGCCAGTTTCTGGGGTCAGGAAGGAATTTTTGCTTTTTTTTCCCTTATGAGACAATTGGCAAAGTTTCAATGTTTTTTTATTTACTGTTTGCCTTACTCTGGATCAATTAACAATTAATAATAAATAGTCCACATTTTAAAAAGATCAATAGAGATCTAGAAAGGTTAAACTTGATGGACTAACTCTTTATTCATCAACCAATACTTTACTATTAATAATTATTTGACAACAAATTTATTAATAACTAATCCGCATATTGCAGATCAGAGGAGATCTTAACAGGTTGAACTTGATAGACTGAAAGTATTTTTTCAACCTTAATTACTATGTAACTATGTACTTACATAAGGCGGCAGCCGACCAGAGCCAAGAACCAACTGGTCGACTCATGTTTGTGGGTTGAACCAAAGTTTGCCTATAAATGTTCCAGCTTTTCCCAATAATAGAAACTCTTCTAGGAACATAACAAAGGCATTCTCTTTTTTATTTAGAGATCATAACCCCTGTTTGTTATTTTTAAGCCCTTGATTCCTGTTCTGCATCCTGATGAATAGAAATCTGTCACTGAGAAGCCCATTCATTCCATGGTCCAAGGCAGGATTCCTGTAGCCTAGGCAGGGGAATTCTGGAGCTAAGTTAGACCCCCTCCCCTGGGTTATGTCAATCAGTTAACTCAATTAGTCCTCTGCAGTACCCAATTATACAACCTGAGAGTGTGAGAATGAAACCCATCACAGGGTGAGCTGGTATTTACATCACACATTTAAACACATCCAAAGTTGTCTTCTAGACTAGTTAACTTACATATATACATTTTCTACCACAGCTAGATAATCCCATCAGACAGGTTGTGATCAGGATGTATAGTCAATTGTTCAAATTTCCTATCTCTGGTGACGGAGTTAGCAGGGACTGGAACAGTGATCTGGGAGAGGATAGAGAGGATATAGCTCCTTCACAGAGAGCTTAACCAATCCACAGAAAGCAGAGCTTCACAGCTCAGTGCGCTGCCATCCAGTCACTACCATCATGAAACTGCTCCATATCATAGCCACCCTGGGGATCCTCAACCCAATCACTGAACAATTGGACTGGATGAGGAGGGGCAGTGGGACTGGGTTGTTGGGTCCCTGTGCAGATGACCCAGCTGTTGATATTCAAAATACAGAGGCTCTTTCCATATTTTGGATCATCTAGCCCAAGGAGCTAAGTCACTAACTGGTCAATTCCCTGTACTAAGCCGTTCAGAAGGGGGTTCCTTTAAGCCTCTGTTCTTCTTCCTATTTTCAACATGGTTAGCGTATGCTGGACACTTTTTATAGGGTGTAAATCCCAGAGTGGGGGGTGGGTAAACTTTCAACAGCCATTACACATATCTAATTTCCCTCCCTACTTCAGTCAATGCTTGGTTATGAAAACATCAGCACATCCATCATAGGTTCAAGTTTAGTGCAAGAAAACAAATTAGGAGTTTTCTCTACCTATGGGGATACAAAAGAAAGAACCATTATTAGTAGGAGCTCCAATGTTGTATGGCAAAACACATAAGCAGATATTGGTGACTGTAATCTGGCCCCTCCTGACCTACATGACTTTCTGAAGTGGTCAAACCTGGCTAGGCATCAGAAAGTCTTATTAGCTTAACTGAAAATGGAGGTCAAAGTCGGCAGAAGATGCTCTAAAATGTATTTTTGTCGGCAATTGCTCCCTCTCTGTTCCTTGCCCATTATAAAATATCATATTTTAACCTAGATTGGTCATATACCTTCTTATTTTATAAAATGGGTGGCCCCTTTTCAGGTATATCAAATTGTTCGTGGTAGGGGATGGTTGTCAGCAGCAGAATAAGTAGGAGCCCAGTTGCAGGAAATGTCCAGGTAAACAGGACTAACAAGATGGATGGACAAGTAGGTAGCCTGGAAAGGTGTCAAAGAAACAGGTAGCTCTGGATGGTGCCAGACAGGTAAGTAGCTCTGGGTGGTGCCCGAAAGGCAGTTAGCTCTTTGAGGTGCCAGACATGCATGGAGCTCTAGGTGATGCCAGACAGTAGTACAATATCAAAAGTTAATTGGCCCAGTTGTCAGGTACAGACAGAAGACAAGAGAAAATTCAACTGAAAGCCAAGGTCATATTGCCAAGCGATCAAAATACAGGAATAACCAGGAGCAGGATCCTAATTACTAAGCATAGAGGTAGAGTCTGACTCCCTATAAATAGGTCCTAGGTATATTCAGAGGTGGTGGTAAAAAAAAAGCTAATTAATAGAATCTAGCTCTAGGAAACTGAGTTGACTCCTCGGAATGTAAGAGTCCCTGAAAGTGAGCACATTGTTCCAAGTTCAATCCTCACCCCAGCCATGCTCTGCCATGCCGGGCTGTCTGATGATGTCCCTGACAGTATGCCAACCATAGCGGCATAAGGGAAAGCAACATTTGATTGGAATGTATCAGTTAACTTACTTAATATGTTCCTCTATCAGAAGGAGTGGACTCTGCTCTCACAATGTCACTTTTGCTAGTTGCTGGTTTTTACTTTTTTACCCACAGTTAGATATATTTTAGTTGGGGCCTGTCTGGTCACATTGTGATTGACTAGTAGTGTCCACTTCTTCAACGGCCAATACTCACAAGCAAAAGCTCCTATTTTTATGAACCAAAATAAGTGAAATCAAGATATTTTACGGATGAGAAAAAGTCTCCAAAACAGAGGCAGTTCGTAGCACACATACTGTATATTAGGATCTTGATCTTTTACCAAAACTTAAGAATAGCTGTAATTTTTTGTCACATTAATTGCTATTGTTTATTGAAGTAGATTCACACACTGAACCACTAATTAGCAAAATCTGCATGGGAACATATATAAAGGGTGCACAAGATACATGGGAGTACAGCATATTTTTTTAACAATTTTTAAAAATGGTTAGTTGAGATTAGGCCAGGGATAACCTTTGCAATATATTAAGATAAGTAATAGTTTGGTTTGTCATTTATGTGTTAAAGTCTATCAAAGGTTTTATCTTTTTCATTTTGCAAATTAATTATGTTGTTTTTTCATTCCCAAATAAAATGATTTCTGTAAAATGTTGGTTGGTTTCATGAGGATTCCCCTAGCTCCAGACACATGCAAGTGTTCAGCAGCAAAGAACTTTTAAACAACCTTCCATACCTACGTTATAAATGGTATTTGTGACATTACCAAGAATTGTATAACTTTTAGTGCATATCACTATACAAATGTTTTTATTATTATTATTTTTACTTTTATTTGTAACGTGCCAACATATTGCGTAGTGCTATACAGGGGAAAAAAACAAGGAAAAATATAATTTTATCAAACTGCAGAAAAGTGATTGTAGTTCCAGAGAGAGTGAGAGAGGAGAGACTGAGGCCTATAGGTAGTGGAGAGGCTGCAACAGAATATGAGAAGGATGCACAAAGTATGCATAGGTATAGATTTGCTTAGTTAAAGTTTCTATCTCATCAGATATTATATCACAGAAACATTCATACAAATATTGATAATATTACATATAGTACAAGTTGAAATGGCTCCATAGTGTCTTTAGACACCTTCAGCACTCACTCCTTTTTTGATCTTGAACCATTCTGTTGTCCCTTGTTCAGTTCTGACCGTGGCTTCTTGGTCGACATACCGATTCTTTAGGTGGAAAAGGAGATGATCTAGTACTCCCATCTCTTTAAGAACTTGCCACATTTTGTTGTGATCCACACAGTCAAAGGCTTTAGAATAGTCTATGAAGCAGAAGTAAATGTTTTTTTCTGGAACTCTCTTACTTTCTCTATTATCTAGCGGACATTGGTAATTTGATCTCTTGTGCCTCTTCCTCTGTGGAACCCGGCTTGCACATCTGGTAGTTCCCGGTCCATATATTGTTGGAGTCAAGCTTGTAGAATCATAAGCATTACCTTGCTACATACTACATATGCACAAAAAGCCTGTACAGTGTATTTATAATATTTCAGTAAAAATATTGAGCCTCATTCAATTGCAAGGCTGCAGTTGCCTTCATAAGTCTGTGGGCTTGAAATTTGCTACAGTTACAGAGCGTTTCAATTCATCAAGGACACAACTACAGGCCCGAAACATCAAGACCGTAAACCCTTCCCATGCCTGCAAGCTTTTAGTGGGCTGGAATAGAAGCGGTCCGCAGTTACAATCAAATCTCGTAATTATAGAGTGCAACACAGGCCTCAGAGCCAATAGAAAGCGTGCTAGCGGAAAATTATTGACAGAGAGAGATTATAAAGTTGCATTCTACACGCCCATGCGTTGACTGTGTTGTAGATTCTCACAAAGTACCACTCAGGTCCCGGAGTTGGTGGGTGGTTATTGAGAGAGAGAGAGAGAGAGAGAGAGAGAGCAGGGGAATTATCAAAGCAGGAAGTTACGGTTTTATTCCTTTATATTATTCCAACAACTATTTTACACTTAAACTTTCATTACACATATTTATTGATTACACATAATACAAATATACATGTATTAAATAACACACATAGATACACATAGGTCACTCGCCCCACACCCTATCCCCAAAAGTTAAAAATTACACAGAAAACACACTTTTTTTTAACTTCTAAATATATACAGAAATACTTATTTTCGAGAGAGGTAGGGAGAGGAGTGGAGAGGTGGGGAGAAGTAAAAGAGGAGAGTCAAGGAGGAGAGAGAGGTGGTCCTGGGGAGTGGTGGAGAGAAGGTGAGTAGTGGTGGAGGAGAGGAGAGGAGGAGGAGATGAGGAGTGGTGGAGGAGAGGAGGAGGTGAGGAGTGGTGGAGGAGAGGAGGAGGAGTGAAGGGTTAACATTTTGTCTTATTCAGCTTCGCTGAAAATCACAGTTTTTTTCCCCTCAGCTAGAAACTGCTTTATTTTCTCTAAAATTATGCATCCTTGAAACCAAGTATCTCCCAATTATTTTTTTCCAAGTTTTGTTTTATGTCTCCTCTGCCAACATTTAATGAGTGTGTGTATGTGATCTTCTGGTGTACCTGGTACAAGAAGACATGTCATGATTTATTGCTTTTTTACTTTATAAGCTCTGACGAAACTGAAATAAATGGAATCTGCTTGGAAAAGCTTTGTGTGTGTGTATATTTCCAGACAGGTCCCCAAGATGTCTTGGAGTCCAGGGCTACCCCGGTAGTCACCCAACAGTGGAGGAGTTGGGGAGTGGTGGAGAAGAGGCGGAGGAGGAGTGGTGGAGGAGTAGAGGAGAAGAAGAGCGGAGGAGAGGAGGTGGGTGGTGGCAAGGTGGCCATAGTAATAGGCACTCCAAGTAAAGGGTTAGAGGGGGAGGGGCCTGATACTAGGGGTGGTGGTAGTACGGTAGAGGGACAGGCCTCAGGGGCAGACAAGGGAGCGAATGTTCCAAAACCACAGTTGGAAGAGCAAGAGGCAGGGGGGAAGTCAAATGGCTCCAAACTACACACCACAAGCACAAGAAGAATGAAGTCATCCTCTGTGCAATCTGTAAGCACCCCGCTATCCTTGCGGGGGAGGAAAGTTAGGCCCATGCCTAGGGCCTAGGCCTCGAAGGAGGTAGCGGCCACAGTAACAGCAGTGGGTACAGCAGAAAGGGATGTGAGGTCTGTGAAGCACAGGTTTGATAATGTCCGAGCCAAGGTGAGGAGGATGATGGCCAAGGAGGCCAGTCAAGCCGCAGAACTAAGTGGTGGCCCCAAAGTAACTGTCAAATACAATGAGTGGGAGAGGGTGGCAAAGGATCTTCTGAGCCAGTTACACACCGCTGGAGCTTCAGGCCTGGTGGTCCAGCAGGATCCAGCCTCCATGTCAGGTGAATATCACAGACATCAACATGCCAACACATGTACATCACAAACACTACACATGTACATGATGACCAACAAGGACACTGACATGTCAGCTCTGTGGAATCAACAAGGGATAGATGGATCAGTCATGCGTCATTAACTCCATAAAGCTGACAAATCACTGTCGTTCATGGGCACAACAACAGTAATCAACAAATAGAGAGTCCATGTATGGGTGTGCCCACTGCAGCGTATGTAGTTACAGAACGCAGCTGGAATCAAAATAGCATTAGGAACCAAGAACAATCAAGATCAAGAACCAAAGAATAGATCACATCTAGCAGATGATAGCTACTCATAGTTGCAATTAAGTGAATGATCCTGGTTCATGTTTAGATGTCAGATAGTTGGGAATGAACACAAACCAATGTATTATTCATCATACTTAACACATATACCTTTCTTTTGTCTTTTCCAGCTTCCAGGAGGTCTGAGTCCAATGGTGACCAAGAGGTGGGGGTGCCGGCTCCATTGGAGCAGGTTGTTGGGAACCGAGCCCCCGCTCAGCAGGAACCGGTGCAGGAGGAGGAGGAACCGAGAGAAGCCGAGGGCCCTGTTTCCTAAGAGTAGGACATCCTCTAGGTAGTGGGGTCACCTGTAGGACCATCAGCCACACCGGTGGCATTTGACCCCACTGCCGTCCTCCTCCATAGACTAAGTCTCTCACCAGGGCCCTTCTACTAAAGGGGCGACCAAGGCTTGCCACCACCTTCTACTCCCACCAGTGGTGCATCAGACTGGCTCCCACCACCACCACCAGGCCCACCTTTACAACTACCGCTATAGAACCAGGCTCCAACCAGGCCACAGCCCTTCTCCACAGGGCCACCACCACCGCCACCTCCACACCCAGCAACGCTCTCCCTCCCACGGACCTCCATCCCTGCCACCACCAAGCCAGGCTGCTCAGGTGAAGATGCTGACTATCATGCGTCAGCAACTGGAGCGTCTGCAGGGGATCCAGGCCAGCATCTTCGCCAATCATGTGGAGGTCATGAGCAGCCTGGCCAGGCGAAATAGGGAGGAGAGGAGGCACCACCTCATGACTGAGTCCTATCTTACTGGGCTGCTTGCCATGAGCCACGGTTTGGTCCTCAGCCCACCTCCTCCACCCCGGAGGCCTCACTCATGCACCCGCAGCCCAGCTACTCCTCTCCTCCTCCATGCTTCCACCACCTCCACCAGCACCACTGCATGTGCTGGTGCCTTCTGGGGGGATGCCTCCCACTGCCCCCCCCCCCCCCCACACACACACACATTTAAGGGCTGCACATGTTTGTTTACCTTCTCAACAGCACTCCCCAATGACAATCTATTGGTCCAAATTTTAACGTAATCTAGCCTGGCTACAGAGTATAAGATCATGGCTTATGTAATTGTGATATTTTGTACACCGATGGCTACCTCCCATCATATGGTCCATGATCCTCTTCTCTGTGGACACTTTGGGTTCTGTTTAACATTTCACCAATTGAGGAAAGCTGTTGAGAAGAGATGCTGCAGTCCCTATCTTTTCTTAAGGCCTTATATTGCATTTTTTTTTTCTTTTCTTTTTTTTTGTTTGTTTTATGCACAATTCAGGTCCATGGAGGAATCTTCTGCATCTGCAAGCATTGTCAAAGAAATTAAGACATTGCAAGATATTCCCAGTGCCTCTTAGGTAGACATTCATTCATTGACATATACAATAGCTCCCACAATATTAAATGCAATCGTATATCCAGATGTCTAAGACATGTTGTTTAAATGCTTAAATGTAAATAATACCGCTATGGGGGTGGACTTGCAAAGTCTCACAATGGTAATAAAAGCCAGCATTAATACATGCACTGGTGAAGCATGTGATCCTCTTCTCAATATCAGTATGAGAACAGATCATTGTGTCTGATGTAAGTAACAGTGAATCTGGCTGCAGACCTTTGTGTCCTCTCTGTATTAATGGATATTTTCCCCTTATTATACTTTTACTATAATAATATAATAATAATATAAGAATATAGGGTTAATACACATGACAGGACCAGTCTGTGATACTGTGATGTATCAACATTCCCCTGAAGGCCTGAAAACAATATGACAGGTGATAATGTGAATTGTTTGATAGCAAAACACTTGATGGGATGTCACCAAATGATAATGGGTATACATCTTGGCACATGGCCACCAGCAATGGTGTGGGACATTCCAGGATGGGCATAGCGGAGATTGTCCCTGATGGAGGTGAGTTGGCCTTTGCTACACATGCCTCTGCATAGCCTCCATGTGTGTTTGTGGCCCTTCCTGATGGGTTAGGATTGATGGTTGCGGAATATGTTGGTGCGTTACAAATAAAGGATAATAAATAATAATGGGATAGATTAGTGTGGTGTATGTTTCCCTGGTCCCCTTCTTTATCGCTACTTTGTTGTGGTGAACGAGCTTGTGTACTTCAATGAAGCTGTGAACTATACCTTGTAGGGTCACTCTAGGCGGGCAGGTCATAGCACAGAGGTCAGACAAATTGCAGTCCATTGGAGAAGAAATTGACAACCCACACCAGTATCTTTGCCATGAAAGCCTTGAGGATAAGCACAGACAAAGACATACTGTAGATAAGTGTGCTGCAGTCCACAAGGTCCCAGAGAGTCAGACACAGCTGAAGGACTGAACAACAAAAATGAAATGTTCCCCTGATATTTGATATATGTTATGTGGCGGTGTAATTTGGCCACTATTTATTTTCCCAATGTAGATCTGATAAATGTGTGATGTATATAAGATTATCTTTGTATTTGTCGGGTCCACATTAGAGACTCTGTGATTTAGAAAGGGATAATATGGCAAGCAGTTTCATGTTTTTGTGTTGAAATTTCATCAGTTAGTGTGTCTTTAATTGCTTTCAGCATCTTGCAGCCACAATTTTCATATTGACATATGCATGACCATTTCAACAAATGAGAAAAGAAAAAAAAAATGTAAGGCCTATTTGTTCATTGGGAATTGTTGTGCAATGTACTCCATTGCATGACTTCCATTGCTTTCCTCATATTTTAAAGTCCATTGGTGTGTTTTAATTGTCTTTTGCAGCATTACAAACTATTTTGTAAACCCTTTGCGGGTCCTATCTGGAACCCGTAATATATTTGGTTACATTTGCAGTTTGAGGCTTTGAAGAAAATTGGTCTTTGGGGAATTGTAGCAATTGAATAGCGATTTGAGATTTTCGAGATTGTAACATTTACGGACTTGAAAGATCAAAGGCTTAGATGGGTTGGGAGTTACGATTTTAAAAACCGCAGGAATTTTCAGCCTGTAACCCACAGATCATTTGTGGCTCCCTCTCTTAGTTTATGGGCTACCTTACAGGCTCCAGTAACCAACAATTGCTCAATTGAATAGGGGCCACTGTCAATAAGATTAAAATTCATAATTTAAATTTGCATTTGGCATTCTAAATAAGATTATGTACTGTGCATTATAAAATCAATGAATGCCAAAGTCATTATACCTAACACTCTAAATGCTATCAGAACCGCTACTTGCAGTAATGACAGATCAATTTGCCTTGTTAAACATTTACAACATAGAAAAATTGACTGTACAAAAAAAAGTTAAAGCAAAGCAAATTAATCAATATTAAGTTACTCAAATGCATATTTTCTAGCTGTTTTTAAGGAAGACTATATCGACATATAAGAGACAATCCGGTACCGTAAGGAAGTGTTTCAGTCCCTGAAGTAACAGGCTACTTTTAGAGATAAACTTGCTTGAGCACAGGGAATTTAGTTATTGGCTTTGCCTTGCTAAAATGAATCACCTAAAAATCTGAAAACTGCGTTTGAAAACACTACTGTAGGTGATGTTCACTATTCATGTATGACAAGTAAAGCAGGATTTTCAACTCCAGTCCTTAAAGGCAGGGGCACTATTATCAGAATATTCTAGAGTGACCATATGTAACTAAATCAAAATGCCATCGACCGTCCCACTCAAACAAGTTATCGTGAAAATACAGCATGATATTGATCCTAATTGATTAAAGTTAAATAATGGAAAAAAAATGAAATATGTGCAAGAGATCAACAAGTTAATATAATATTGCTTTACAGTTAAGTAATGGATGTGGTCAAGAAAATATATTATGATGTATACATTAACATATATTATAAAGCAGCGGTAGTCTGTATAGTGTTAATGAAATAATGCTTTTATATAAATATTTGCAAAACCTTTGATAAATAAGACAAAACAAATAATTTTCTGCTACCTTGTATATATACACACAGATATATTAATAGACAGATAGACAGTTGGGTTCTGTTCTCCAGCTAACTACTCTGTGGGAGCAAAACACCTAGCTAGACACCTGGAAAACATGTATCATTATCATAAATAACTGGCACATTATCTTCGAGATTCAGGTAAAAGTTGTTATACAATAAGTCAGTATAACAAGCATAAAAGTATATTCTACTTAGTGTACGCTTTCATTATCAGATGTCTGTCATCCCCCAGGATACAAAATGATTTATAGTACCTTCATACAAAGTTTTTTTTAATAATAAAATGCCCCTAATTATTTTATCTTTGGCCACCCATTTGGTATATTTAATGACAGATGCAGTGGCAGAGAATATTTACTTAATGTTAAAGT
The DNA here is from genome assembly GCA_027410445.1 of Discoglossus pictus. NCBI lineage: Eukaryota > Metazoa > Chordata > Amphibia > Anura > Alytidae > Discoglossus > Discoglossus pictus. The sequence continues at coordinate 222,985,973 of CM050167.1, forward strand.
TAAAGGGACTTGGAAATTATTAAAGTAAAATAGTGAATGGTCTAAAAAAATAAGGTATAAGGAAATACTTCATGACCTACATGGAGGAAAAAAGGGAGACGATGATATGATAGAAACAAGTATTTGACATGAGTTATTAAAGCTCAAGAGAGAAGTGCAAGACAAATGCAAGTACAGGAAGTCATCATTTGAAATTGGAAGCGGGAAGATTTAAGGGCAATGTCCAAAAGTACTACTTTATAGAAAGAGAAGTTCCTGGGATACGCATAAGGCTTAATTAAACCAAACTTCTAGGTAGATAGAATGGGCAGACCAGATGGGCATTTCCAACTCTCCGTGACTTTATGGACTATAAAACACCATGACATCTTTATGGCCAAGGTCATACTGATCAACTTAATACTCCATTAATACTCACAATCATTTCAGTCCATTACATAAAAAAAAATACCAGGCTTCCCTATAATTATTTACTCAATAATATAAAACGTTATCGGGTAACAGTTATTTTTAGAGAATATGATTAGTTTCTGTAATATCAATTTGTGAATTTTAAAGCTATATAAAATTGGGAATTGCAACATATTATAAGATATATAAAAAATGTCCTAAGCGCTTTATAGATATAAAACATAGGTCAGAGTGAACATTTTGCTGTTGCTATTAATAAAACATATTTTAATGCAATATAACTATACAGTATATAAAGTAGGATGTGGTAACTCTTGTCACAGCACATCCACTGCCTTCTTGTGTTATCACACATGCTTTTTCATAGAGGGTCAGTGTCAAACAATATCACATTAATATCTGCTTCATCATGACGTAGCTTTCAGATATATTAAAAAGAGTGTGTGAGCCTTAACAGTCATGTAAAATGGAACTTAAAAAACTAGGGGTGCACAAAGACATTGACAAAGTCCAGATGTTAGGTATTCATTTATTAACAACCTTCGAAATGTTTTTTAGAGCAATAAAGCACAGCAACCTTCCCTAGATGGCAGGCTGTAAGTACTCCATACTAGTTTAAACACCCAACAGCAAAACATTGTTCATTACCATTCAAGAAGTATCCTCCATATTATGAATGTTTTTGAGGGAAACTTTTAGTGAACAATTTAAACAAAATGTGAAGAATGGTCATTGCTTCAGGATCGTTCCTGGGGTGACATGCCATAAGTTGTGCCAATTACTAAAGATCACATCAATAAATTATGTTTGAAATAGATGTTTTTACCTCATATTTTCTTTGCTGACCACTTGCAAAGGAGAAAGAAGGAAAACATCAATATGAAATCTTGGAGGTCCAGTCAAAAATAGAAAAAGGTTTTCATATAGAAATCAAGACTAGTGATGTGTTAAGAAGTTTAATGATGCCACCAATAGGGCTTTGCTCTTCACTTGAGGTCAATACAAACAGCTTTTAAGATATTTTTTTTCTTCAAAGGACTGTTCATTTTAAATCTATTTTAGTTTTCTGATAATTGTCCAAAATGCACAGTGCAGAGTTCACTTCCAGCCTTCCATTATTGCTCGCTCTTCTAAGAGTAAATGATAACACAGGACAACAAAAATAAAAATCTTGGCGTCTTAGTTTTTAGGCCTGTTCCTGGGTTTATTTGGGGCACTGATTCAGAAAATTGCATTTGATAGACCGCATCAGCTCTGGTTTCTTAGTTATAGTTGAATTTATAAAATGTTAGTCCGCTGTTTGAAAGATCTCAAACATGATCACTGGGCAAGAAAAGATTGGCCTCTGAGGGAATATATGTTGGTTGGAGGACAAAATGTAATCAATGAACCTTTGGTAGCACAAGATAGAATCATACTGCTACCACTACATCACATATATAGTTGTGAGCGTACGAGTTGTTGCTAACGCTGCGGGCTCGCGAAGCGAGGGCCGGGGCTCGCGTAGCGAGTCGCGGGCCTCGCGTAGCGAGGGCCGCGGCTCGCGCAGCGAGACGTGGGCCTCGCGAAGCGAGGGCACTGTGCCTGGTTCTCAGTTGCTGGCATGGAGCGCCGCAGGCGCTCCTTGCCAGCAACTGAGGACCCTCGCAAAGCGAGGGCCTCAGTTGCTGGCTTGGAGCGCCTGCGGCGCTCCATGCCAGCACCTGAGGACCTCGCAAAGCGAGGTCTTCAGTTGCAGCAACTGCGAACCTTGCAAAAAAAAGTTTACGTCGCAACACATTACGACACTCGCAAACAACATACGACACACGTTCACACACATTACGACACTCGCAAATAACATACGACACACGTTCACACACATTACGGCCTCGCAACACTCGGACGCAACTCGCGAACATTACAAAATTACAAACACAATACATACACACAGCACATACATAAAAACCTTACCTACACAAACAGGAAGCACCCAGGACCTCAAAAATGCAACTTACAACTTAATTGCACTCAAAATAAAAGAGTTTAGACAATAAATAGTTTCTTAAGCGACACAAAAAATGGCCGACGAATAAAACGAAAACGAGGCTACACACGCAAACACCATACGAGACACGTTACCACACATTACGACTTCGCAAACATCGGACGCAACACGCCGACATACAAACATTTAAAACTTAACAAAGACACACAACAAACACATAAAAAGCTTACCTACAGCAAGAGGAACCAGCCAGCACCTCAAAAAAACAAGTTACACCTACATTTAAATCAAAATAAAACACTTTAGACACTAATACCATCGCTAAGCGAGAGAAAAAATGGCCGACGAACAAAACGAAAACGAGGCTTCAGACGTAACTATACTACACTTACTCGCAATAATGAAACACATACTATGCGGAACGTCTCACAATCATATTAAACACCATTTTGAACAGTAATACGCACAAAATGGCTGCGTTCTAACGGTCTCACTTTCCAGAACTTTCTACAAGTTTATAAATACTGCCTATTTCACACAAAAAAATACATTTCTCCTCAGGTGATGAACAGAGTGACTTCTGAGATAACTGCTGCTTTTACTTGAGAAGACAATTCTTTACTAATTTACTACTTTACATTGTGCAAATTACAACTGAGAGGTAAGCTATAATATATTACATTTTATTATCAGGACAGGTCAAACAAATAAAAAAATTAACTAGGATTTATGTAGTCATCATGTATGGCACATTTATGTGTATAGGCTCCAAAAAAAATCCGGTTCATTTAACAAAACAACAAAAAAAAAAAATTCAATATTAAACAGAGGTTTATGTATACTGACATGTGACACGCACATATATGTCTATAATGTATAGTGACATATGACACGCACATATATGTCTATAATGTATAGTGACATCTGACACGCACATATATGTCTATAATGTATAGTGACATCTCACACGCACATTTCTGTGTATTGCCCCTTCATAGTGACATGTGACACGCACGTATATGTGTATAATGTATAGTGACATTTGACACGCACATTTCTGTGTATTGCCCCTTCATAGTGACATGTGGCACGCACGTATATGTGTATAATGTATAGTGACATGTGACACGCACATTTATGTGTATTGCCAATGCAACAAAATTAGCTTAAAACAAAATCAGTAAACAACTACATTTAAATGACATTATATGTCATGTATACTGATATGTCACACGCACATATATGTATATCATCTATAGTTACATCTCACACACACACATTTATGTGTGTTGGAAAAAATATATATAAGGTTAATTTAACCATTTAAATTTTACTCATGTATACTGATATGTCACACGTACACAAAATAATTACATTAAACTATGGAATGTGCTTCATGTATGTGACATATGTGTGTAGCCCCCAACAAAAAATAAGGTTAATTGAAAAAAAATACACAACTATATTTAAATTACATTCCTTTACTGCAATTCAATAGATCATATAAAGCTGAATCGTTTTATTTCTTTGAATATTCAAACAGACTCTGCATCAATAGCGTCTCTCAACAATTTGCACCGTGCACTGTGAAGCACAATCCCTTTTAAAGAACACCAACAAAGAAGAAGAGGTAAGATATAACAAGACATTACATGCTCAAAAGGCCATGCTTTGCTAGATGAAAAATTCTAAATATACAAATAACTATTTCACTTTCTTTTTCAAACAGACACTACAAGAAGACCGGCGGATTAAGATTGGCAGGAGGGGACCGTCTGTCATTTCAAACTTCAATCAAGGTAAAGTATTAAGTATAAACAAGAAAGAACCATGAGCCTTATTCAATTGCGACTTCCTCAATTGAATAGGGCTCTATATAAGCACATAACATATTTTTTATACAGAACTTTTTAGTTACTGAATTTCTAACCACAATCAAGTTTTTCAATAACTAAAAAATTGGCTCAATAAATATGTTATGTGATTATATAGAGCCCTCTTCAATTGCCAAAATTGCAATTCAATGAGGACCTATATATCTTTAATGGCCAAGGGCCTCAGTCAAATGTGATTTGCCCATTTCAATAGGGCTCTATATAAGCACAGAGTATATTTTTTAAAGGAAATTTTTCGTTTGGGAACACGTTGCTTTTGGATACAAGTTCACTAAATACAAAATTACGTTACAAAATATGCTCTGTGCTGATATTGAGGTCTATTCCATTGGCCAAAACACAATTGAATGAGGAGCTCACAATATAACAAATGCAGTAACCAAAGGCCCTCATTCAATTGCTATTTTGGACAATTAAATATGGCTATAAATAAGCACTTTTAGGCCCATAAATAAGCACTTTTAGGCCCTTATTCTATTTTAACAAATATATGTGATGTGCTTATTTACAACCCTATTCAAATTTCTACATTGCAATTCAATTACGGCCTTAGAGTACTATTACATTGTAAAAAATGCAATTGAATGAGGGGCAAACTATGCAACATATGGTACACACAAAGGCCCTCATTCAATTGCAATTTGCCCAATTGAATAGGGCTCTAAATAACAACATAACAATTTCTTTAAAATAAGTTTTTAGTTACTAAAAAGATATCAAAAATAAAGTTTTTCAATGACTACAAACTTATATTAAAAAATATGCTATGTGCTTATTTAGGGCACGATTCAATTAGCCAAATCGCAATTGAATGAGACACAAACTGCTACACACAAAACAGAATTTCTTATTCAATGTTTAACAACCTATAAGCCTTACAAAGAAGCAAAAATAAGAATAACAAAAGTGTTGTGCACCTAATAGCATTGTACAAAAAATCACACAATCTCATAGCAAACTACATTAACATTCTTCTTTAATGTTTAACAACCTATAACCAGTACAATCAAGAAGAAATAAGTTTTGCACAAGTGCTGCGCACCAAACAGGATTGTCAAAAACTAACACAAACACATAGCAAACTACATTAATTATATTATTTCATGTTTCACTAACTATAAGCATCACAATAAAGGTTAAATAAGTATACCACAAGTGGTGTGCACAAAACAGGATTGTACAAAAAATAACATAAACACATCTTATTTAATATATCACAACCCACAAGCCTTACTAAGGCCCTCATTCAATTGCGATTTGGCCAATTGAATTAGGCTCTAAATAAGCACATAGCATATTTTTTTTAAATCAGTTTTTAGTTCGTGAAAACCTTGCTTTTGGATACATGCTTACTAACTAAAAACATCTTTAAAAAAAATATGTTATGTGCTTTTTTAGAGCCTTATTCAATTGGCCAAATTGCATTTGAATGAGGGCCTAAGAACCTTCAATAAGAATAACAAAAGTTGTCGGATTGTACAGAAAGTAAAAAAAAACAAAGATAGAAAAAAATAACCATAACTCATACAATACAGTCAAATTAATACATTTTTAAATTATTTAAAAGACATTTCACTCAAACAACATTTTCTATTTTATATTACAACAGATACTGCGTGAAGACAATCGGACGAGGACTTTTTCCACAGGACCGGACCATCGGACGAGGACTTGGGCCAGACCAGCAGACGAGGAATTTCAACACAGGACCAGACCAGCAGACGAGGAATTTCAACACAGGACCCGACCATCGGACGAGGACTTTCACCAACGGACCACAACATCGGACGAGGGCTATCGCCACAGGACCACACCATCGGACGAGGACTTCCAACAGAGGACCACACCATTGGAGAACGATTTGGAACCGAGGACCAACAAACATTCGGATTTAAATCACACTTCAACCAAGGTAAAGTATAATAAGTACTAAAGTATAAAACTAAATAAACTGCTTTCAGTTGCATATGTGTCAACAGAAAAATAAAATAATTAATTTACTATCTCCCTTATTTTCTTTAAATTGCTACTATGCAATACATAGCTCAATAACCACATCACTTTTTTTTTTAGCAAATAAGTTTTGCAGTGGTAAATATCTATCCACAAACAACGTTTTTAATAAATAAAACCATTATTTGAAAAAAATATGTTACATGCTTATTTACAGCAGGATTCCATTGGCAAAATTCTTAGCCAGTGAGGACAGGAATTATAAATTTAACTAAATATAAATGATACATTAATGATTTGCCTTTTAGTTCACCAATTGTGCACAAGAATCTTTAACAGGAATTACAATTTTAAATATACACAATTACATTTACTTTATTTTCCTTTACAGATTAATATGGCTGATAACGAGACCAAAGAAGAGAAGAAAGGACGTCAAACTAGAGAAAGACAAGAGAGATGGGCCGCCCAGCAGACACCGGAGGAGAAAGAAATTCGACGAGAAAAAGAACGCAAAAGACTTGCAAATAAAAGAATATCAGCTGCAAAAATGAAAGATACAACCAAAAAAAATAAAAAGATAATAAAACATTTACAAACTGTTCCTAATACATCAGATGACATTTTACAAGATAACAGTCAAGACAGACCAAAAAAAGCAACTACAAAAACAAAGCATTTACAAACTCTTACTAAAAACTTACAGGACATTTCAACCAAACAAGTCCAACATATACCAAGAAAATCCACGAAAAAAACTAAACATTTAGAACCTGTTGTTGAAACATTTCATGACTTTTCATCTGATGAATATGAAAGACAACATCCAATATGCTTTTCAAATTGTCCTTTACTGAAGTCTTTAGCAGTAGAGGTTCATAGTTGTGGGGACATGACTACTCAATGTCAATTTTGTGAGGCTTATTATTTTAAACAGGAGAGACCCCGAGATGGACAATTTATTAGTTGTTGTCAAAAAGGAAAGTTCAAACTTCCAGAAAGGAAACAATTTCCAACCTATTTACAAAATATTATGACTGAACCTACTTTTCCAAATTACAAAAATTTTAAGACAAACATAAGATCCTACAATAGTGCCATATCATTTGCATCTATGGGGGCAACATTGGCTGCTAATGTACCAGGACATGGTCCTTACTGTTTTAAAGTCCAAGGACAAATTTATCATCGGACTTCACATTTACATCCAGAGGAAGGAGAGCAAAGAAAATTCGCTCAACTATATGTCCTAGATACAATGGAAGCTGTTGACCAACGTATGCAGATGGAAGAAAATAAAAAATGCTTACACAGTGTTTTTATAGAGCTAAATAACATTATGGACAACAATCCCTACAGTAAAGCTTACAAAAAATTGGCAGAAGTAGAAAATGAACAACTACTTCATGCACAAAGACATCAATTACCCATGCCAAAGTTTAATATGGTGCTTAAAAGAGACAGACATACTGATAAACGTCGTTATAACTTGCCAACATCAAATGAGGTTGCAATGGTCTTTCAGAATGATGAAGGAGAACCACCATTTCAAAGAGACATTAGAGTATATCCCAGAAATGAGGACCAACCATTTATTAATATTAATATCTTAAGTCCAAATTTAGATCCAATGACATATCCCATCTTTTTCCCACACGGAGAAGCAGGTTGGCAACCAAAATTAACCCTTCCCAGTTACCCAAATGCTAAAGCCAGAATCCGAAATAATGTTTCTATGCTTGAATTTAAAGTTGCTCAAATTGCCATTAGAGATTAATTTAATCCAATTTTATGTGGTGGGAAACTAACAAAACAATGGATTATTGATTCATATTTGCAAGTTGAGGCAAATAATTTAAACTTTATAAAATATCAACAAGATAAACTACGTGTAGAACAATATTGTGGACTCATGGACTATGTTGCTGACGTGGCTACAAGCAGAGACATGACAGCTGGCAAAGCCATCATTTTACCATCTTCCTTTCAAGGATCTCCTCGAAATATGAGAGAAAGATACAATGATGCTATGGCTATTGTGACAAAATTTGGAAAACCAGATTTATTTGTGACATTTACATGTAATCCACAATGGCCAGAAATTAATCAAAATCTACTTCTTGGACAAAGTGCTTCAGATCGACCAGATTTAGTAGCCAGAGTTTTTAAGATAAAATTAAATGAATTAATACGTGACTTCACTATAAATCAGTTATTTGGCAAATGTCTTGCTTATGTATATACCACTGAATTTCAAAAAAGAGGCCTTCCACATGCACATCTTCTCATAATACTTCAAGAGAAAGATAAATTAGATACTTCGGACAAAGTGGATGCAGTCATAGTTGCTGAACTACCAGATCCAGAACTATATGGTAGACTATATGAGATTGTTACTCATCGCATGATTCATGGACCCTGTGGAGACCTTAATCCACAATCACCATGTATGGAAAATAATCAATGTTCAAAAGATTTTCCAAAAGATTATAGAGACAAAACATATGCAAATTGTGATGGATATCCACTTTATAAAAGAAGAGAAGGAGATAGTGCCATTATTCGTGGAAAAAAAAGTGGACAATAGATATGTAGTACCCTACAATCCACATTTACTCATGAAGTACAACGCCCACATCAACGTAGAAGCCTGCACTTCCATCAAATCCATTAAATATGTCTACAAATATATTTACAAAGGTTACGATGCAGCTACTGTAGTCGTCAAAAGTGCAGACAACCCTGAAAGTAGTGAGTTAGTACATGATGAACTTGCATCTCATGTAGATGCTCGCTATGTTAGTGCGCCAGAAGCTATGTGGCGGCTTTTAAAATTTGAAATGCATGATAGATCACATGCAGTATATAGGTTAGCAGTACATTTGCCACAACGACATTTAGTCTATTTCCATGCTGGAAATGAAATGAATGCATTGGCCCAAAGTGAAGATCGTCACACTACACTAACTGCATGGTTTGCATTAAATTCCACTGATGCTCAAGCAACACAATACTTATATATTGAAATTCCATATCACTATGTTTTTGTTAATGGATTATGGAGAGCAAGAAAAACCAGAGGCAATAAAATTATTCCACGAATTTACACAGTCAGTCCAAGAGATGTTGAAAGATTTTGCTTACGGATATTACTTTTAAATGTTCCAGGAGCACAAAGTTTTGAACAATTAAGAACTGTTAATGACATTGTATATGAATCCTTCCATTTAGCTGCAAGAAATAGAAACTTACTCGCTGATGATACAGAGTGGGAAAGATGTTTAGAAGAAGCAGCACAATGTCAAATGCCACGACAGATGAGAGAACAATTTGCTTTTATTTGTATCTTCTCAAATGCTCCAAATGCATTAGCTTTGTGGGAGACTTTTAAAAGTAATATGGCTGAAGACTTTATGCGACGATACAATGAACCCATTGCACACTTAAAAGCCTTAATGGAAATTCAAGAAGTCTTTTTAACTCATGGATTAAGTTGTGCAAGTTTTAATTTGCCTGATCCAGGTCTAATAGATGACATTAACTTTGAAGACTATGACATTCAACTACAAGCAGAAAGAACAGAAGAAAGACTTGCAACTTTAAATACACTACAATTGCAAGCATTTCATGCCATTAAAAATGCTATAGATGATGACATGGTGACAGAGCGTTATTTCTATCTTGATGGACCTGGCGGATCAGGGAAAACATATTTGTACAATTTATTAATGAGTTCAGTACGAGCACAAGGACAAATAGCAATGGCGTTTGCCACTACTGGAATTGCTGCACTTTTATTAGAAGGTGGAAGAACTGTTCATAGTGGATTTAAACTGCCAGTGCCTATTTTGGAAAATTCAGTGTCAGATATTCGCATGACATCCTTACAAGCAAAGAAATTGAAGAAATGTAAATTAATTATAATAGATGAGGCCACAATGATGTCATGCTATGCCCTCCAATGTATTGACCGTTTGCTTCGTGAAGTCATGGATAATATTTTTCCATTTGGTGGAAAGGTAATTTTGTTGGGTGGCGATTTTAGACAAACATTACCTGTCGTTGTACATGGAAATCGAACAGACATTATTGAAACATGTATAAAGTCAAGTACAGTATGGAAACATTTTACCCATCTTCAACTGCAACAAAATATGACATCAGAAGGCCAAACTGATTTCAATGATTGGCTTATTAAAATTGGAGAAGGCAGAACAGAAAAAATACTACATTTACCTGACGACACTGTAGAGATCCCACCTCATATGATTTGTCAACAAGATATTATATCGGCTATATTTGAAGGGAGCATAAATAACGAAGAATATTCTGAGCTTGCCAACCAAGTTATACTGACGTGTAAAAATAAAGATGCATTAATACTCAATAATAAAATCTTAAAAAAAATTAATGCACCACAAAGAAATTATCACAGTGCTGATTCTGTACTTGCTGATGACAATGAAAGTCAGGCAAACTTTTCCACTGAATTCATTAACTCTTTAACTCCTTCTGGAATGCCACCACATATTTTGCAGCTAAAGAAAGGTGCAATTATCATGTTACTGCGAAATATGAACCCCAAAAAAGGCCTATGCAATGGCACAAGATTAATTGTTCAACAATTAAAGGACCATTTTATAGATGCTGAAATTTTAACTGGGACCCATAAAGGAGAGAGAGTTTTCATACCAAGAATAGATTTAGCACCAAGTGAAAGTAGTCTCCCTTTTATACTTCAAAGAAGACAATTTCCCATTATTATGGCATTTGCCATGACCATTAATAAATCACAAGGTCAAACTTTCAAATCTGTGGGGATTTACTTGGAAGAACCAGTTTTTGCACATGGTCAATTGTACGTTGCGTTGTCACGCTGCAAAAATCCACAGGCTATTAAAGTTTACATTGAAAACAATGAAAGTCAAGGTGATTTATTAGAAGATGGACGTATTTTTACTAAAAACATTGTCTACTATGAAGTACTATAACTTTGCAGGATACAAACTAAAGCCATGCAAACATTTTGGAAAAACATTCAAAAATACAAAACAATTGGTTGTTTAATTTAGTCATAATTAATGGAAGTCATGTTTATGGATAATTCGCCTCACAAAATACTTGCCTTGCATTTCTAGCAAAAATTATGTTAAAATGTTAAGTCACTATGTTAATGTTTCTAATGTTACAAGTTTAAAAACAATATTTTCAAGTTATTTCATTCAACATATTACAAAGTTCATGTTAACAACTCAAGCACCTTTTAAGTCACAATGTAAATATTCTATGTTATCTTAAGATTACTACCTACATTAATGTTTATCGCCAGTTTATCTGCTCTAAATGAATTACTTTAATTACGTACGGTTTAAGGAGAGTTTTTACTGTATGCCTTCCTCTACATTCAATGTATATTAAACTTAACAATTATTCTGATATAAATTGCATGTTAATACTGATTAATTTAAAGTTAAACTGTTTTTACTTAAGAATGTTAATACTTTTAATTCAAAATTATGTTACAAAATGTATTTACTATGTTCCTGTTTATAATGTTCAAAATTAGACAAATGTTTTAAAAAAATTACAAAGTTACATAAAAAATAAAGTTCAATTTTCAAAATATATACTTTCAAGGTTATTGCTTACATATATTTTAAACTTCATGTTAAAATTCGGCACGTTTAAAAAAGTCTTTTTACTTTTTACTTTGCTCTGGATTCTATGTATATTAAAGTAAACAATTCTTCAGATACAAATTTCATTTTAAAAAACCATTACATTAACGTTTTACAAAAATACATGTTCATATCACAATACTTACAAGAGTCAAAAATATATTTAAATAACTAAACAACTTCACAAACATATACATCACATTGCCGTCATTTTTTGACGGGCAAGTCGCTAGTACAGTATAAAGCTAGGTCTGAAGAAACAATTTGTATAAAGCTTTGAATAAAGACAGTTTGTGCATTGTATACATAGCGCATACATGACCTGGACTTACCATGTAAAAAGAGAAGGCAGGAATTTTCAATGGTGCATAGATCAGACAACGTATAAATGACCCACATTTCATGGCATCAATGAATGAAATTGAATCATGTGCCTGGACTTCCTTTGTTCTTGTTGTGAAACAAGTTCTTGGCAAAAAGAAGGCAGACAACTACAGACAATTAGTAGAGGATATGCTCTTTCATTTCAACAGGCTTGGCTGTGACATGAGTGTTAAAGTCCATTATCTCCACAGTCACTTAGATCGTTTTCCAGAGAACCTTGGTGACTTAAGCGAAGAGCAAGGTGAAATATTTCACCAAGACATAAAAACAATGGAAGCCAGATACCAAGGAAGATGGGATGCGCACATAATGGCAGACTATAGTTGGAATCTTATGAGGGATTGTCCTGGCAGTTCCCACTTTCGGAAGACTTACAAAAGGAGCTTCTGGTGTGTTGAATGACTGGAAAGTTTGTATCATATATCTGTGCTTTTGGTATGAAATAAGTAGATTTTCATGAAGTACACTTTTGTTTTAATTTTTATTATGTTCCCTTCATGCTTAAAAGATATTAATTAAAACACTACATTAAAATATCCTGATTTTTTTGGGGGCGAGCAGAGTGAAGTGTGGTATTACATATATAGTTGTGAGCGTACGAGTTGTTGCTAACGCTTGCTGTTGGCGCTCCTTGCCAGCAAATGCGACCCTCGCAACCTTTACGTCGCAACGCAAACAACACGACACACCAACTACGACCCTCACAAACTTTACCTCGCAACGCGAACAACATACGAGACACGTTAACACACATTACGACCTCGCAACACTCGGATGCAACTCGCAAACATTACAAAATTCAAAACACAATAAATACACACAGCACATACATAAACAGCTTACCTACAGCAAGAGGGAGCACCCAGGACCTCAAAAAAGCAACTTATACCTTAATTTCACTCAAAATAAAAGAGTTTAGACACTAAAAAACTCGCTAAGCAAGAGAAAAAATGGCCTCCGAACAAAGCGAAAACGAGGCTACAAACGCAAACAACATACAAGACATGTTAGCACACATTACGACTTTGCAAAAATCGGCTGCAACCCGCGAACATATTTTTTTTTAAAACACAATAAATACACACAACACATACATAAAAAGCTTACCTACAGCAAGAGGGAGCATCCAGGACCTCAAAAAAGCAACTTACACCTTCATTTAACTCAAAAGAGTTTAGACACAAAAAAATTCTCTAAGCGCGAGAAAAAATGGCAGCCGAACAAAACGAAAATGAGGCTACGGCACTCTAAACTTGCAAAACACCACAAGAAACTCGCCAAACACCACAAAAGACCTACGGATATTCCGCTAAGACGCATACGCGCCATTTTACGCCAATGCGGAAGTACCCGACTACGCTAACGGTTTGGTCTTGTGCACGCACAGTATTACACTGCATACATTCAGCACGCTTACACAGCAGCTCCACACCACTAATGCTGCAGCAACATCAAAACAGATTGCAGCTCTTCAACACAATGCTCTTTTTGTGTGCTCTCTCCCTCTCTCTTTGTACCCTCTCTGTGTGCCCTCTCTCTCTCTGTGCGCCCTCTCTTTGTGTGTGCGCTCTCTCTCTATGCTCTCTATCTCTCTCTGTGCCCTCTGTCTCTCTTTGCCCTTCTCTGATCTCTGTGTGCTCTCTGTCTCTCTCCCTCAACCCCCCTCTTTCCCTCTCATCTCTGTCTCTCTCTCTCCTTTTCTCTCTCTCTTTCTACCTTTCTCTCTCTCCCTCCCTTTCTCTCCCTCACGCTCTCTCCGTTCCTTTCCCTCTGCCTCCCTGCCTCTATCTCTCTCCCCCATCACTCTCTATCTCCCTCCCTCTTTCTCCCCCTCCTTTTCTCTCTCCCTCCCTCTCTCTGCCCCTCTCTCTATCTATCCCTCCATCTTTCTCCTCTCTCTCTCTCTCCCTCTCTCTCTCTCTCTCTCCCTCTCTCCCTCCCACTCTCTCTCTCCATCCCCCCTCTCCCTCCTTCCCTCTATGCCTCCACTCTCTCCCTCTCTCTCTGCCTCCCTCCCTCTCTCTCTCCCACTCTCTCACTACCCCCTTCTCACCTTCCTTCTTTGCCCCCTCCCTCTCTTTCCCTTTCTCTACCTTTCTCCCACCCTCTCTCTCTCCGCCTCCCCTCTCTCTCCCTCTGCCTACCTCCCTCTCCATCGCTCTCTCCTCCCTCTCTCTCTCTATCTCTGCCTCCTTCTTGTCTGCCTCGTCTCTCTCTCTCTACCTCTCTCTCTGCCACCCTCCCTCCCTCTCTCTCTTCCTTCGTCTCTCCCTCTTACCCCGGCTGGTCCTTGCAAGTGAAATGGCGCGGGTTGTGCTCACAAGCACATTAGTGCGGCTGTGCCGCGCAAGTGAGTTGGAGAAGCAGTGCAACGCATGCCCGGTACAATGCAGTCAGCTTGTGAGTAACGCCTGCGCAGAATGCATCTGGCAGGCATTACTAATAACTGATAACTATTAAAGTGGATATAAATTTATGTTACCATAATTAGGCCCCCAGTGTTAAGGTTACTAATAACTAGGGTAAAGTAATCCTCCTAACACCAGATGTATTTTATAATTGTACTAGTAACTTGCCCAAAATAAATGACGGTGTGATATGTTATGTCTGTACTGTCTATCTCTTTGCTGTCTCTGTGAGCCCTCTGTCTCTCTATGCGTTCTCTCTCTCTGTATGTGCTGTCTCTCTCTGTCTGCCCTTTCTCAATGTGCCCTCTCTCTGTGTACACTCTCTTTTTGTGTGCGCTCAGTCTCTCTCTCTCTGTGCCCTCTGTCTCTCTCTCTGTGTCCTCTCTCTCTGCACTCTATGTTCTCTCTGTCTCTCTCCTTTCCTTTCTCTATCTCTATCCCTTTCTATATCTCTCCCTCTCTCTCCCTCCCTCTCTGCCTCCCTCCCTCTGTCTCTTCCACTCCTTCAGTCTCCCCCTCCCTCCCTCCATCTCGCTCCCCTCTATCTCTCTCCCCCTCTCTCTGCCTTCCTCTCTCTCTCTCCCTCCCTCTCGGACTCCCTCCCTCTCTGGCTATCTATCTCTATCTCCCTCCCTTTCTCTCTCTCTCTTCCTATCTCTCCTCTCTCCATCCCTCTCTCTTTCTTAACCTCTCTCTCTCTCTCTCTCCATCCCTCTCTCTCCCTTTCTCTCCCTCCCTCTCTCTCTGCCTTCCATCCTCCATCTCTCCTTCCCTCTCTCTCTCCCTTTGTCTCTCATCCTTTGTCTCTCTCTTTTTCTCCCTCCCTCTCTCCCCCTTCCCCCCTTTCTCTCTCTCTCTCCCTCCCTTTCTCTCTGCCTCCTCTATCTTTCTCCTTCCCTCTGTCCCTATCTCTCTCCCTCCCTCCTTCCTTTCTCTCTCCCCCTCCCCTGCCATGCAGTGCATACGCAATAGCGTGGCTATACCACACATACACACAAACGACACAATTGTGCATGTGCGGTGCATGAGCTTATGCTCAAATCTCCGGCCAAGCAACAATCAATGGATGTCGAAATCTGAACTCCATTGCCCCAAATCTTTTGATCTGTCAAGCCAGTAACTGTTACGTTCTAAAATCGCTATTAAATTGCAACGTTATCCCGAACAAGCCCTGGCATTCAAGCCTGTAACCCGCAAATGGAGGCAAAATTATTACGGGCTCCAAATAGGACCTGCAAAGGGTTTATAGACAAGTTCTCACCACTGTAAAAGACAATATAAACACATCAGTGGACTTTAAAATATGAGGAAAGCATGGAAAGGCATTACAATAACTTGCACAATAACCCCAAATAAAAAATAGGCAGCAAAAAATATTTTATTTCATCATAAGTTGCCATGCTGCAACATGCATAAAGCAATTAAAGACACACTACTAGATTAAATATTCCTTTAAAAATTATTTTATTTTATCATATGTTGGAATGGTCATGCATATGCCAATATGAAAAGCCTTGCTGCAATATGCATAAATCAATTTAAGACACACTACCTGATTAAATAGCAACACAAAAATATGAAACTGATGACATTAGCCCTTCTACACTTGCAGAGGCTCTAATTTGGACCCTGGAATATATACGTTATATATGATTGCATATACATCTCACTCATCACATCTACATTGGGAAAACAGTGGACAAATTACACATTCACATCACATATATCAAGTACCAGGGGAAAATTCTAACTATTAGCTAGGTCTCTTGATAATCAGCAATATGGGAAAATACCCATGAATACTGAGAGGACACAAAGGTCAGCAGCCAGATTCAATGTTACTTATATCAGACCCAAGGATCTGTTCTCAGACTGATATACTGGCTGTAATTAATATGCCATTGTGAGACTTTGCAAGTCCACCGCCATAGCGGTATTAGTCTAGATTTAAGCTAACAACAATCATGCCTTAGATATCTGGCTACATGATAGTTTTAAGATTGTGGGAGCTACATGTTAAGGGGTGGCTGTCACTGAAGGAATGTCTACCTGAGAGGCACTTGGAAAACCTTACACATCATACATTTCCTTCACAATGCTTGCAGATGCAGAAAATGCCCTCATGGACCTGAATTGTATCTAGAAAATAAGAAAAATAAATACAAAACCTGCAAAATAAGGTATTAAAAAGTTATAGGGACTGCAGCATCTCTTCTCAACAACATTCCTCAGTGACCATCAATTGGTGGCATGTTAAACAGAGCCCTACGTGTCCACAGAGAAGGGGATCATGGACCATGTGTTGGGAGGTAGCCATCTGCATACAAAATATTACCATCACATATGCCAAGATACAAGACTTTGTAGCTTGGCTAGATTAGGTTAACATTGTGACCAATAGATTGTCACAGAGGAGTGGTGTTGAGAATGCACAAACATATGGGCAGGCCCTAGGTCCTCCTCTGCCTAGACACAGGGCCCAAATCCCCCGTGGCTAGCCGCCGTCTCCCTGGTGGTGGGCAGGGGGAGGAAACCCCCCAGGAGGCAGCAGCACCTGCAGTGATGGAGGCATGGGAGGAGGAGAGGAGGGGCAAGACTGCGGATGGCCAGGGGATGCCTCTGGGGTGGAGGAGGCGGGGCTGGCGACCAAAGCACATGGCATGGCCTCTGCGGTCACTCCCTGGAATGTGCTCTTGTCCGCCCTTATCCTGAGCAGCCCGGCCAGGTAGGACTCGGTCATTAGATGATGCCTCCTCTCCTCTCTGTTGCGCCTTGCCATGCTGCGCATTACCTCCACATGATTTGCGGAGATGCTGGCCTGGATCCACTGAAGATAGTCCACCTGCTGACGCATGAGGGCCAGCATCTCTGCCTGTGCAGCCTGGCCTGGTGTTCTGGATGGAGGGCCTTGGGGCACAGCGTGGTGAGGATGAAGCGGTGTGGGAGTGGGAAGCATCTGGGTACCGGCTGGAGGGTGTTTATGGTGTGGTTGAGCCAGGGGGGTGGTGGCCAGTGCAGCGCACTGCTATGGGGAGGAGGAGGTGGTGGCTGGCTTTTTTCATCACTCCAGTTGGAGGGCCCTGGCAATAGCCTTAGTCTCTGGAGGAGGGGGACAGTGGGGTTGTATCCCCAGCGTTGTGGCCGGAGGGCTGGATGGTGACCCTACCAGCCATAGGACATCCTCCTCTTCCGAACCAGGACTTTTCGGCTCTGTTTCTCTCCTCCTCCCCCTTTGCCGGTTCCTGCTTGCTCCTCCACTTCCTGCTCTGATGGAGACGACGCCCCCGCCTATGGCTCTTCACTGGAACCAGACCTCCTTTATGCTGAAAGAGAGAAAAGAAAAGTATATGTTATTAGTATGATGAATAATACAGTACTTGCTGACTGAGTTCCCTATTGATAACAAGTAATAAAGACAGAACTAATTGGCCATAAGCATGTAGTATAGTAACAAGGTCAGTGGTTAAAACCAAAAAACAACATTCACACAGCTAAAATGTAAAAATATCTTTAGCCCAATATGAGAAGGGACAAAGCTCAAAAGAATATAGTGGCCTGACGGATCAAATACAGACAGTTTCTGGCTTTATCAAAGGCTAGATATCTAATGAAAAATGCAGCGCGATTACAGGGTTTAAAACCACTGTTATTGGAATACTTCCACATCATTTGATTGGCTAACAAACTCATAATGATATGATTGTGTCTCCACAACTACAGAATGCGCATGCGCATAGTATTATGAGTTCCAATATGCGTTCCAAAATCACGCATGTGCATAGTCTATGACCAGAACGCGCATTTGTACACAAGGCGCATTTACATCTCTGTGCATAAGCATACAGCGAACTGCACATGCTTCAGTGCACATCACGCATGCGTAGAAACGACAAAGAGGGTGTTTGAAAACAAAGATCACAAATAACCCATAAATGCAAGCACTATAAACAGCATAAAGTTTAATACTGACACAACATCGAGGAACATATGAGTTAAAGTGAATAATGGTGCAAATAACAGTGATGTGGTATATGTAAATGTGATATAAAAAGAAAGGGGAAGAAAATAAATGGAAGGTAAAAAGGGTAGGGATCATGTGTGCAAGGACACTATTTCAAATAGGAATTCAAAAAATAATTAAATAATTGATTAATAATTAATTAATAACTAATTAATTAATATTTAATCTGCATATTGCAGATCAGAGGAGATCTTAAAAGGTTGAACTTGATGGACTAAAAGTCTTTTTTCAACCTTAATTACTATGTAACTATGTAACTATGTAACATATAAACATATATCCAATGAAATAAAAAATGATAAAAAGTGCAAAATTCATTAGGGAGCTAAAGACAAGTGAGAGATCTAATTTTGCATTAAAAAAAGAGGAAGATTAAAACAAGTCTGCCCAGAATAATTGGTGATTTTGACAACATATATGTATCCTATTAAGGTTGATTGGGCTAAATATGTTTTTACATTTTAGCTGTGTGAATGTTGTTTTTTGGTTTTACCACTGGCCTTGTCACTATACTATATGCTTGTGGACAATTAGGTCTGTCTTTATTACTTGTTATCACTAGGTAACTCAGTCAGCGAGTACTGTATTATTCATCATACTAATAACATATACTTTTCTTTTCTCTCTTTCAGCATCAAGGAGGTCTGGTTCCAGTGGCGAGCCAGAGGCAGGGGCGTTGGCTCCATCAGAGCAGGAAGTGGAGGAGCAAGCAGGAACCGGAGCAGGGGGAGGAGGAGAGAAGCGGAGCCGAAAGCCCTGGTTGTCCTATGGCTGGTGTGGTCACAATCCGGCTCTCCATCCACACCGCCGGGGATTCAACTCCACTATCCCCCTCCTCCAGAGACTGAGGCTATCACCAGAGCCCTCCAACTGGAGTGGTGAAACAAACCAGCCAGGGAGATGGCAGCAGGCAGGAAATGTATGAGGTGTTTGTGCCTTCTCAGCAGCACTCCTCAGTGA
Source organism: Discoglossus pictus (assembly GCA_027410445.1). NCBI lineage: Eukaryota > Metazoa > Chordata > Amphibia > Anura > Alytidae > Discoglossus > Discoglossus pictus. The sequence goes on from CM050167.1 coordinate 223,005,670, forward strand.
CAATCTATTGGTCACAATGTTAACCTAATCTAGCCAGGCTTCAGAGTCTTGAATCTTGGCATATGTGATGGGGATATTTTGTATGCAGATGGCTACCTCCCATCACATGGTCCATGATCCTCTTCTCTGTGGACACATAGGGTTCTGTTTAACATGTCACCAATTGATGGTCACTGAGGAATGCTGTTGAGAAGAGATGCTGCAGTCCCTATAACTTTTTAATACCTTATTTTGTAGGTTTTGTATTTATTTTTCTTTTTTTGTTTTAGGTACAATTCAGGCCCATGAAGGCATCTTCTGCATCTGCAAGCATTGTAAAGGAAATGTATGAGGTGTAAGTTTTTCTAGTGCCTCTCAGGTAGACATTCCTTTAGTGACAGCCACCCCTTAACATGTAGCTCCCACAATCTTAAAACTATCATGTAGCCAGATATCTAAGACATGATTGTTGTTACCTTAAATTTAGATTAATTCCGCTATGGCGGTGGACTTGCAAAGTCTCACAATGGCATGCTAATTACACCCAGCATATATATTCACTAGTGAAGCATGTGATCCTGACCTCAATATCAATCTGAGAACAGATCCGTGTGTCTGATGTAAGTAACAGTGAATCTGACCTCTCAGTATTCATGGGTATTTTCCCATACTGCTGATTATCCAGAGACCTAGCTCATAGTAATGCTTGCAGATGGAAATCAGATGAGTTGGTATATTGTTAGTTACAGTATTTAGCACTGTACTGTACATGCATGACCCTACATGGTATAGCTCACATCTTCATTCTGGTACACAAGCCCATTCACTACCACCACTAAGCAATCTAGAAGGGGACCAAGGGAACATACACCACACTAATGTAAATTGATGAAAAGCAAACCATAATGAGAGGTCACCAAATGAGAATGGGTATTCATCATGGCACATGGCCACCAGCAATGTGTTGGACTTTCCAGGATGGGTATAGCCGAGATTACCCCTGATGGAGGTGAGTTGGCTGTTGATCCACGTGCCTGTGTTTTTGCAGCCCTTCCAGATGTGTTAGAGTAGATTAGTGTTGTCTATGTTCCCCTGGTCCCCTTGTGGATTGCTAAGTGGTGGTGGTGGTGAAGGGGCTTGTGGACCTGAAGGAACCTGTGAGCTATACCATGTAGGGCCATGCATGTACAGTACAGTGCTAAATACTGTAACTAACAATATACCAGCTCACAAATACCAGTCCACTAGAGAAGGAACTGGCAACCCACTCCAGTATCTTTGGCATGCAAACCTTGTGGAAAAGCACAGGCAGAGACTTAGCTAAATGTGCTGCAGTCCATAGGGTCACAGAGAGTCAGACATGACTGAAAGACTGAACAACAACTAATAGAATGTTCCCCTGATACTTGATATATGTGATGTGGTGGTGTAATTTGGCCACTATTTGTTTTCCCAATGTAGATGTGATGAGCGAGATGTATATGCAATAAAAAATATATTTTCCAGGGTACACATTAGAGCCTTTGCGAGTGAGGAAGGGTTAAAATGTAATCAGTTTCATGTTTTTGTGTTGCTATTTAATCAGGTAGTGTGTCTTTAATTGATGTATGCATATTGCAGCAAGGCTTTTCATATTGGCATATTCATGACCATTCCAACATATGATAAAATAACATAATTTTTAAAGGAATATTTAATCTGGCAGTGTGTCTTTAATTGCTTTATACATGTTGCAGCATGGCTTTTCATATTGGTATATGCATGACCATTCCAACATGTGATGAAATAAAAAAAAATGTAATGCCTATTTTTTATTTGGGGATTTTTGTGCAAGTTATTGTAATGCCTTTCCATGCTTTCTTCATATTTTAAAGTCCACTGGTGTGTTTTTTTTATTGTACAGTGTTGAGAACTTGTCTGTAAACCCTTTGCGGGTCCTATTTGGAGGCCGTAATAATTTTGCCTCCATTTGCTTTTTACGAGCTTTAATGCCAGGACGTCTTCGGGAATTTGTTGCAATTTAACAGTGATTTTGGAACATAACAGTTACGGGCTTGACAGATCAAAGGATTTGCAGCAACAGAGTTCAGATTTCGACATCCCATCGAGTTTTTCCACCTGTAACCTGCAGGTCCTTTGCGGGTAGCTTTAAGAGGCCAATTTAATAACTGTAAGTCTTGCGGTCTATGTTACGGGCTACAGTTTTACACGTTGGGGGAATTTAATGGGGGTGATAGTCTTCTTCCCCTGAATTATTGTTTCAAGTAGTGGTCAAGTAGTAGTCAAGTGGTAATGGTTCCTAGAGTTAAGGTCTTCTTTGGTCTGTGTATTGCATTGCTGGTGTGGGGATCTTATGTATGTGACTTGATATAGTGAAAATTGTCATTGGGACATACAGGCCTTGATTTAAGGCAGATGACTGCTCCTTAGGAGCCCTGAGCAAACACTGGAGATTAACATCATAACAAGGTTGTTAACCTTAACTAGCTATAGACACCTGTCATGTAGTTTAGACATCTGGTGAGTTTTATCTCAAGTTTTATATGTTGGTTCTATGATTCAATAAAGGGTTCAGTTCTAGTTTCACGTATCCACAGTGTGAGGTTGTTTTTGTGTTTGTATCCTGAATTGGGGAGTGGTCTTGCCATAGGCCCCAAGTAACCTGTATGCAGTATTCTCTGCCTGTACCTTTGGACAGTGCCCTCTTCAGAAGCCACCTTTTGTGCCAGAGAGAACAATAACCACACAATTCTGCTGGGGTATGTTTGAACTAGGTTCATATCAAGCCCCTTGAAGAAGCAGACTGTGACAATAATATTTTATAACGTGCAGAGGATAATGTACTTGAAAGATCATATTTCCACAATTAAGCTTATTTAATAAGTTAGGTCCTTAGACCTACAGCCAGTGTGAAAAATGTATATTTCTAAGAACTAAAGAGCCTTAGGTCTTAAAAACAGAGACCAAAATATTAAAGCCAGATTTTCTTTATTTTCAATATTTATCAACTGGTAATACTGAAGTTACCCCAGAGTAAGTAAACATTAATGTGTTCAAAATCTGTACACTCTGTTCCTTGACTTATTTTATTATTGATTTTCTTACCTTTCTGATGATCATGATAGGTGACAAATCATGTTAAAGTTCCTTAGAGAGAATAAGGGATAGATACAAGGGTTTTGACAGAGCAAAAGAAGAATGTTTGCACAGAGTAAGTAGCTGTTGGGGGATAGCAATTTGGGAAAAATTTAGGCGAGAGAAAAAAATATATATTTTAATCCTAAAAGTTTCACAGGATTTTGATAAAATCATTATAAATGAGTAACAAATTATAAATTCAATAACAAATAAATAGATGTATTTACACAGAAATATAATGACATGGGGAAAACACCCAGCTTCTCACTAGAATTGTATTTTCTAGTTGAGGCTTCCAACTGCAAGACAAAGATTATTTCTTTGTCTCAGTGAAAGCTGTGGGTGGAATAACAACCATTTCTATTTAACATCATCTGCTGTCCAACTGTTTCTTTGTACAGTAAGAACTGAAGTCATACAACTCTAAAACATATCAAGAATGGTTCCAATAAGTCTGCTTATTTTAGAAAAAGAAATCAAATCAAATGATGTGATGTAAATGACTGCATCCCAATAAACTACATATTAAGACCTATGGATCTAACATAAAACATATAGGCCCTCATTCAATTGCGATTTGGCCAATTCAATAGTGCTCTAAATAAGCACATAACAATTTTTTTTTTAATACGTTTTTAGTTAGTGAAAACCTTGTTTTTGGATAGATGTTTACTAACTAAAAACTTCTTTAAAAAAATATGTTATGTGCTTATTTAGACCCCTATTCAATTGGCCAAATTGCAATTGAATGAGGGCCATAGTATTTCTTTGGTATATTTTAATCTATCTGCAGCTTTTCAATGTCCTTTATATTATTTTTTCCTAAGGTTGAGATCACCAATTTTACCAAAAAATGTTTTTAAGTGTTCAAATAATACATGAAAGCTTTCCGTTCTTAATCTACATATGAGTGTGTATATATATTAAAATAAATAAGAGTAATAATAATGAAGTTGTAAATGTAATACTTTATTACATTCACCATCTCGATTTCACAGGTAACATACCCAAGCAACTAAAAAGATTCAAACTTTAAAATATATGCAGTTTTTGTTTATGATCCTTCCTTCACTTTTACTGCACACTTCTTCATGTTTAATGTATTTTCAATCTTCCCTATAAAAGACTTTCTTATTACCACATCATTTCTTACTGTATTAACTCTCTCTGTCTATTTATAATCAACTACAAGAGCACACAATATTACCTTTTTCTAAAGATGCTAGATAAATCCCAGTAGCATAATTCAATGGAAGGCTTCTCGCTTTTTTTGTACAGAACATTTTCTTGATACTGACCTAAGTCTTATAATGAAAGATAAGATGATCTGAAAATTTTACCTTAACCAGCTGTGAATATGATCATCTGCTTTTTTTTAAATATACAGAAGTAACCAGACTCATGTTCTCTCATGCCAGGGGATACTGTGGAAATATGATTATAGTCTCACACAGCAAGATGTAACTGCAAAGCATCCACAGGGAAAGATACATCAAACCTTACTAGAAACCGTATTGTAAATATAGATTAGGAAATACTTTTCTAGACATATATTTTTGCATGCAAGGAAATAAATAATATGTTACATGAATAATAGATTACATAATATTAGCCATGTATTTTATTATGCCTTTTAAATGTAATTTGCTATTGTTTTAAACTCATGGGGCCTCATTCAATTGTGATTTGGCCAATTGAATAGGGGTCTAAATAAGCACATAACATATTTTTTTTAAATAAGTTTTTAGTTAGTAAACATCTATCCAAAAACAAGGTTTTCACTAACTAAAAACTTATTTAAAAAAAATATGTTATGTGCTTATTTAGACCCCTATTCAAATGGCCAAGTTGCAATTGAATGAGGGCCATGGAATTCAGGTAAAAATTAAATGAATCAATTTAAGAGAACTGCTAGGGATAGAGTGTAATTTTGTCTGTCTCAGGCCTAGTCTCTCTCTCTCGACTTACGTTCAGCTCTCTTACTAGGCGTATTCAGCTCTCTTACTAGGCGTATTTGAACCCGTGCCGTACGCTAGCTATAGATTATGTTTGTGCCTACATCCTAAGTTGTTTTTGACCCATGCTTGGTTTGTACTGTGATTTTTTATAAAAATTACAGACATGCTTCTTTCAGTGTATAATTCATGTGCGTATAAAAAGATTGTCCCATGGATACTATTTAGGAATCCTTGAACAACCAACCAAGGATGTACAGAAACACCTTTTATGCCGCCTTTATTTTAATTATTATTACCACATACTAATTTTAAAAAATTCAATCTTTATTTGTACATTTAAAATATTGTTAAAAATGCAACAATTAAAACATTTATGTTAAACCCAAGGTTTTTGGTCCTTTGGGTTTTTTGACATCCAGCAAATTATTAAAGGTTTGTTTAAGTTTTATTTTTTTTGTTATTATATTCTTTGCTTTGATCACAGCTTTTTTATTTAATTACTTTATTATGCTCCAGTCAATAAAAGATTTTGTTTTTCAATTCAACTGTATTTGTGTTTAATTTCTGGTTATTTTTCCTTGATCAAATCCTTATCAGGTACTCTGATTTTTAATTTACATAAGATAGGAGGTGGAGGCTCTACGCCGCCTCACTCCCGGGACAAATAAACCCTAGAAAAGCAGGACTTCGCAAAAAAATACACGCCAGCGGACTCTCTCTCGACTTACATTCAGCTCTCTTACTAGGCGTATTTGGGTGAACCCGTGCCGTACGCTAGCTATAGATTATGTTTGTGCATACATCCTAAGTTTTTTTTGACCCATGCTTGGTTTGTACTGTGATTTTTATAAAAATTACAGACATGCTTGTTTCAGTGTATAATTCATGTGCGTACAAAAAGATTGTCCCATGGATACTATTTAGGAATCCTTGAACAACCAACCAAGGTTGCACAGAAACACCTTTTATGCAGCCTTATATTTTAATTATTATTGCCACATACTAACTTTAAAAATTTCAATCTTTATTTGGACATTTAAAATATTGTTAAAAATGAAACAATTAAAAAATGTATGTTAAACCCAAGGTTTTTGGTCCTTTGGGTTTTTTGACGACCAGCAAATTATTAAAGGTTTGTTAAAGTTTTATTTATTTTTTTATTATATTCTTTGCTTTGATCACAGCTTTTTTATTTAATTACTTTATTATGCTCCGGTCAATAAAATATTTTGTTTCTCAATTCAACTGTATTTGTGTTTAATTTCTGGTTATTTTTCTTTGATCAAATCCTTATCAGGTACCCTGATTTTTAATTTACATAAGATAGGAGGTGACAAATAAACCCCAGAAAAGCACGACTTTGCAAAAAAAAAATACGACCCGCGGGACTTCAAAAACAGACACTCTAGCATAAAGAGGAAATACAGCCGTTCGCCATTTCAAAATCAGCTAAGCGATAAAAAAATGGCGGTGAAAAAAAATGAAAATGAGGCTCAATGACCCCAAAGCTTATAAAACACTGACAAGGACGTACTACTTTTAATTATGACCCGCGGAACTTAGGAAAAAATAATACAAGGTCACAAAAATACGAGGTTAACGGACGAAATGCGTATATTCAAATACAACACAAAACAATACAAAATACAACAAAAAAATATTAAAAAAACACACAGTGCATGGGGGGACAGTCAGGACATCTGCCACTAAGGTTGCATGCTAATTAAAGTACAATTTAATGACTTTACACAATATGAAATCGCCTAAGCGAGGAAAAAAATGGAGGACGAAAAAAATGAAAACGAGGCTACATGACCCAGAAATGCGCAAAACACCGCCAGACACATACGACTTTTGCCAGGGACATACAGGGTACTAAAATAAACACTTAGCCAGGACTGAAAATAGTCCACACCCGCATAGCACATACGCAAATGACGCCATTTTACAACACTAACACAACAAATCTCAAATGGAGATTTACACAACAAAAGCAACGGTTTGCCCTCGCGCACCCACCATTTTTCTAATGCATAGCTGGGACATTGATGACAGCACCAACAGGCCAAAGTACATTGTATGCTGCAGGAAAATAAAAATAGATACTTAGCTCTTCAGGCTATTCATATATTGAGGCTATGCATATATCTATTACAAATAGGTAAAGTATATTATTTTATTAAGTAAATAATTAATTAATAATTTTTAAAAAATTACATATATATCTGGGTTTGTCAGGAGAGCACAACACGCTCATAGAAATAAAAGTAAACAAGACAAGCGGATCGCTATGAGCTCCAAGACGCTCATTGCGAGCCACGCAATGAGCGCCAAAGGTGCTCAGGGCGAGGCTCGCAATGAACGCCAAAGGTCCTATTATGTAACCAAATGTGACCAATAAGTATTACCTACTGTGAGCCTTACTCAGTTGAGGCATTCGGGATATCCGGGCTCGCAAATGGAGCCCATAACTCATTTTGCTATTCAATTTGCTTCCGTTTGCGGGCTCGGATCGAGTTACGGGCTCCGAGTTGCCATTTAAATCACAAATGCGCTCCATGCCTTTGATCTTTCACAGTGTAAGAAATTAAGGTATAATTAAATAATTAATGTATAATTTCTACAAGTAATAAGTTATTTAAAACAGGTCAATAAACAGGCATACCAATAAGTTATAATAAAAAGGATATAGTTTACATAAATCAAGATATGGTTACACAATGGGTTTTAGACAAAACAACAACAGACAAGAAGTATTAAGACAATATTTACAAATATACTTATATGAATTCTACCTGATGTAATATAAAAATACAGGATAATACCCCTTGTGGTAAGTTTTGGAAGTTCACCCTCCATCAGGTTTCTCTTTGGTCAGGATCAGGCTCTGCTTATCTGGCTCTTCCCTCTAGACTGCATGGAAGTTCCTTCAACCTGTGACAGCCGGTGATATCTGGGTGCCTGTGCTGGGTGCCTGTGCTGGTTGCCCGTGCTGGTTGCCATCTCTTCCATAGATTCTTGGCATTTTATATCATATTGTGGCCTATGGCCCACCCTCTCTATATGTTATACATGGTTATAAGTTGAAATTAGACTGTTGGTGTCTATACAGGCTGTAACCCTACACTCATATACAACCATCTAGAGTCTTGTATTCAGCTGTCTAAAAATGTACACCAAAGACTTGCTGTTTTTACTGTAAATAAGACCTTTGTGATTCTCTGAGTAATTTTGAGCGAGGCTACCCACACCTGTTGTCTTTTCCCACAGACAGACTTGTTACAGTTATATAGTTATAAATTAATATATATTTGTGGGAATAATAAAAAGACCGGAGGTATAATATCTTGATACAAACACACAGTTGTCATAACCAATTATTAACACTAGAGTTGTATAGGTTATATTAATAAAATACACATTTAAGTCATGTTAAAAGTTGCCTTTATAGAAGCCATATTTTACAACGGCCGCAAGAGTTGCGAACGCTAAAATCTCAAATTGATATTCAATTGCTCCGATTCCCCCTCGCTAACCACTCCATCAAGCCCGCAAATGGCAAAGGTCCAACCACAATTTACTGGTACCAAGGAGGTCTCGCAAAGGATTTAATGACATGTATGGAGAACTGTAAATGCAAATATAAACACTCTACTGTACTTTTATTAAAACTGAAAGTGATGTTAGGTCTTAGAATTATTAGCACATCATTCTCAAACTCACAAATTGGCTCAAAAAATACTTTATTTTATGTTTAATGTCCGTGTTATGTTGATCCTGGCAATCAATGTGTTAATACATATAATGGAACTTGCATGTAATAGAATATCATATTGACGGCTTTATCAATACTGCATTATATCTGGAATGTGGGTCCGATCGTAACTCATAATTCAAGCCCGTAGGACTTTGAAATCCAACCTCCATTTTTCATTGAAGTCCTATGGGCTTAAACATGATCGCTGACGCAAGGCCGTAACTCATGGTTAGAAACAGCCAATGGAATGTTGAAGCCCGAGGTTGAATTTCAAAGGCATACGGGCTTGAACCACGAGTCACGATCGGACACACATTACATTGCCTGTTTCTAACCACGAATTACGGCTTTTCGTCAGCAATCATGTTCAAGCCTGCAAATGCATCTTTCAATAGCATGGTTTGTGATGTGCAATATCGGGCCAGGACTTGCTGGCCCGGCCAAATGAAAAGCATAATAAGTGGCGGTTGCTGCGGGCTTGCAGCAGACCCGCAAAAATGAGTCCTACCTTACCTAACTTCTGATGCCTCAATTGACTGAGGCCCTGTATATTTCTTTATCCTTTTTTATTAATTATCCTACTATCCAAATCAAATAGCGCAAATGAATAGCACCATCAGTTGCTGCTGCTGCAGGCTCGCAGCAGGACCAGAGACATAAGTCCTACCTTACCTAACTTCCAATGCCTCAATTGAATGAGACCCTGTATGTACTTTATCCTTTTTTTTATTATTCACCCTATTATCCAAATCAAATAGAGCTATCAAGCTATTTACAACTTTGTTTTTAGCCAAAAGCTAAATGTTTTATGTGGGAAACCAACATCAAAGAATTTTGCACACTGCCCTGAAACAGTTATATTTATTGACTCTGGCCAAAATGTATATTTCATTTCTTTGATCTGATTATCCACTTTGTATATGCAATGGTTTTGCTTGGGTGTGCAGACAGCTGACATTGATAGGTAGAAACCAAGACTCAGCATTTACCAAATGTCCACAAGAATTAATCAAAGAGCCTTTTGTTCAGACAGACAATGACATACTGACAGGATATGCTGAAGAATAAAAACAAATTAAAGAGAGAGAGTAATCTTTTCTTCTTCTTCTTAAATTATAATTATTTGAACAAAAATGTTAAGCTTTAACACTCCTTGTAACCAGCGCTTGATTTAGACATAAATTAAATAAGTTATTGCTTATATACAAATGGATCTCCAGAAATATAATGTGGGTTGAAAGAGCTAAATTAAAGTTTAGTCATTTTAGATCATTTTACAGATTAAAAAAAAAAATGATTGTAAACTTTTATATGCAATATTTTTTTACTGCAGGGTTTATTTAATTTTCTCTGTTGATTCTGTTTGTTACTTTCTAAACATGGTGTGTCCTTGTAATCTCATGAGTGCAAATTCGAAAGGGCTCTATATAAGCACATAGCATATTTTTTTACAGAAGTTTTTAGTTAGTGAAGACCTTGCTTTTGGATAGAAGTTCACTAACTAATAACTTTTGTAAAAAACATATGCTATGTGCTTATATAGAGCCCTTTAGAATTTGCCGAATTGCAATTTAATAAGGCTGTAAATGTCTTCTTCCATATCAGGAAGTGGATAAATAGAAGTCAAAACGGTATATTCGTCTGAACATGAATCTAAAGTAAAACAAACAAACACAACAAAATGGTAACAGTTCAGGTACATGTTTTATTAAGTACAGCAGTTATTAACTAATGACCTGCATGCATGAGATACAGACTTATGTATCAAAGAATAATTAACAAGGCGGTAGAGACCACTCATTTGCCAATAAATTAAAGCTTATCTCACAGTTTTAATTATAATGTAATATAAAAGGTAATTGTGAAGGTAAGAAAATAATAATTGTATGTAAAAGGTAGGAAAATAAATGCTATTTTTAATACTCTAAACCATTTAGCTGTTTTTAAAATTTTGAAAGATAATTAAAAAATACTTTCAAAATATTTTTTTTAATATAGGACTGTAGGGGGGGTGCTTTAATTGCACAAGGAACTAACTTCAATCATGTTATCACACTGAGATACCAAATGTTTATACACTATCCTACGCATCTATGGATTGGTTTTAGAACCAGAAAATCAAGCAATACAAATTAGTGCCTAAAAGACTATTATTATTTATAAGACTAGTGTCATGTAGGGTGATATATTTTACTAAAATATAACCTTTATTAATCTATAAATATAATTGCAATCATTAAAAATATTGGTTCAAAAGAGAAGCAGCGCCAGTTCTTCCTGCTAGATGAAGCCTGAGTATACACATCTCTAATTATAGAAACTTTGAAAAAAATGTCTCAGTTGAACTGATAATGTTACTAAGAGTAATTAGAGACAGCTATCCAATACATCTAGATATATGTAATCAAAGGCTTTGACTATTTCATTTTTAACAGTGTATCACTTAGTTTTTGTACATGTTACAGCCAAGTTTAATTAAACATTTTTCAGGAGTCTTGGAGAGATTAATGCAAACCTTCCACACCGTGTAATTTATCTAAATAATATATTGCATATGAACAGTTATTTATGCTTGGCCAATTTTTTTTTTATAAGAAAAGCATTTTCACTATAGCTGTACTGTATCTCAGTTTTATTGAAGTAGAAAGTAGTATTGCTAGCGATTAACATCTGAGCCTAACACAGATTTTACTGTCGCTTTTATTGTGGATCCCTAAATAGATAGCCCTCAATAACCTATGTCCAATAATGAAATATTTTCACAGTCGTGAACATAGCTAGGCAGTAGAAGACCAAGCTGAGAAACATTTTACATACAGCACTAAAGGAATAGTCAGGAATATCCAGTCGTGGTCTTTCAGCCATCATGTATGAGGTCAAAAAGTCATATTCGTGTATTATTAACTCAATTACTACTTTTTGACGTATCAGTAGTCAGATTGAACATGGATCTGAACTAAAACAAACACAACAAAATGGCAACAGCACTGGTACATATTTTATTAAACTCAGCAGTTATTAACTAATGACCTGCATACTTCAGATACAGACTTATGTATCAAAGAATAAGAAAGTAAATGAAAGGTTATGTCACAGAAGTTTTAATTATAATGTAATAAGCTACATTTAATATTTTCGAAATATTATTACATCCTCCAGGACAAAGAAGAATTTGATATGGGTCAGTTTATCATCTAGAGAAAGCAAAGATATATTGCTTGTGCATATTTATTTATTCTGATTTCTTGGATCTATATATGGAGTATTCATAGGATTACGCTTTAACCACTCAGTTACCCTGTCAATCCTATGTTTTAGAATTTGAACAAGCTTTGATTTGTTCTAGGAATATGGACGATTTTGTAAAAAAAATTAAAAAGGGCCTTCAAAAACAAATTTGGTGATAGAGCAAACTTAAGTAATTATTAAAGATATGATACTTCATAGAACAAATATTATATATGATTATTTTGATGCCATGAAATCTGCTGTCATTTGATTTTCAGAACCTTTAGAAATATGACCTGTACTAGATGCAAACTTGGGTTAATCTGTATTATTATATTTTTAGTAATGGTTAAGCCACGGGTATTTGGAGCTGTAATTTTAACTGCAAAATCATTGTCTAACAACATATCCCTAAATTATTTTAGCCTGATTAATATGTTGTGCCCTGATTTACAATAATCAGTTATAGGGTTGTTTTAAAGTTCTTGGTAATTTATTTTGCTAGGCATACATTGATTGTTTACTCAGGAAGATTGTACTTTTTTAGCTCCTTAAAGAGCCATTGAAGGCATTGTTTTCTTTGTTGCATCTAAAAGAGGGATATCCATTGCCAAAAAGCCTTTGATCTGTCGAGTCCGTAGATGTTAAGTTCGCAAATCGCTATTAATTTGCTACGAATCCACTGGCGTTCAAACTCGTAACCCACAAATAGAGCCAAAAAGCCTACAGGTACTAGAAAGGACCTGCAAGGGGATAAACTCCTATTAATAGCACTGTAAAAGGAAATATTAACACACTACTGTATATTAAAATAAAGGGAAAGTGATGTTAGGTATTAAAATAAATAGCACAACATTCACAAACTCGCAATTTCCAATATAAAATACTTATTTCTTATGTTTAATTTCCGTGTTATATCAATCCCAGCAATCAGTGTGTTAATACATATAATGGAACTTGCGTGGACTAGAATATCATATTTACTGATTTATTAATGTTGCATTATTTCTGGAATGCGGGTCCGATCGTAACTTGCAATTGAAACCCGTAAGGATTTGAAATCTAACCTCCATTTTTCAGTGACATAATAGTGACGATCTCTTTTATCATTGGCTCCATATAAACTAATAACTACTGGTTTGACTAATTGCTCATGTTCATGGCTGCAAATGCAACATGCGCAAGGATGGTTTATGGGTTAGCGCCCCTGGCCTGTTGGTCGCGGCATGGTTGAATGTAATATCGATGTTATCACGACCCACTCTCTGGCTGGGGTCTGCTGACTTGATTTGGGTTACTCTGGACCTTGGAGTAGCTTTGAGTACAGGAACATCATGTCTCAGCCCTTGGTTTAGACTGAGCAATATTGACAGTAAGTCTGACGAATCTTACTGCAAGCATATGTCCCCGGGTAAATAATACATCTACACACCACGTCTTGATGAAAATTATGAACAACTTCTTTATTTTTACACAAGTATTTAAACAACTCACAAAACCAGTACAGGGAGTGGCTACCCCTTTGTCCAACCCGTATCTTCCTCTTGGCCAATGGAGTAATCTCCAGAGTAATTTTATTACCTCTAGCCAATGGACTAGAGGTAAGCTCTGGGAACTTCCAGACCCCTCCCCTGGGCCGCCCACTAGGTGTGGCTAACAGAGTCATTTGGGCGCTGGCAGTCAACAGAGACACATCTCTTTGCTATGGCCCAGGCCCTAGTATTGAGGCTGGAAGACCCTGTACTATACCATTGTCCTACGGTGCCTGGCAGTCTGGCAAATCTCTTTGTTCTGGCCTTGCTATCACTTCAAGTGTTTACTCTAAAGACCATATGGCCAACTCCTGACTGAGAGTTTATACAATGGGGAAGGGTTGACTAATTAAAACATAGCTATCACTCCCCAATACAATATACAATATAATACTAACATATTAATAACCTATAACCATATTTCCCCATTCCCACATGGTATCAGGGTGGGGCAAGTTTTCCACGTCAATCCATTTTATGCAGTAATGCTGACTTTATTTAATGGTGACAGTGGAACCCCCTATTCATACCATTTACAAGCAGTAACTTTGTGCCCAAATCTTTTGTTCTTCCACATGGCACCAGCATGTGTAAGATAATCCAGCCCAAAATGGCCACTGCTGCCAGTCACAAAATGGCCCCAGCATAGTTCACACCAAATCCAATATGGCCCCTGGGTGATTCATGACAACACCTCCCCAAGCGTGGCAGGAAACATCCCTGATTTTTCCAGCTACGCTGATAGTCATGAATGTGCTGGTTTGGCCCTCTGTATGCTATGCCAGTTCTTGTTTGTCCCAAGGTGCAGAGTAAAAACCTCCCCCAGCCCTTGGCCTTGCTCCCACTGTATAGAGCAAATTGCTCTTCCCATTCACACCCACCCAAATAGTCCAGGGTACCTCCCCAATAATCTGGTATCCCAGAGTACAACAGGTGGGCCACAGTTTCTGTCCCATAGCAACTCTGTTCCCCCCAGCCAGTCCCCACAGATGGGCTGGGATCTCTAATACAGTCTCTGGGCCTATGGGATTGCAAAGGGACCGTTCCTCTTGGCTTTCTTCCTCTGGTCCAGCTGTTTCCGTTGCTGCTTGGGGAGCTACGCTGCTCCCACCCAAGCTGTGCTTACCTTCCTCCATTGCCCGGGGTTGAGCAACTTTATCCCAGTCCTTTCTGTTGAACTGGATCTTTGGAGTGGTGTCTGTTCCAGTGGGCCCCTGGACAATGGTTATCCAGGGTATCTCCCCACTTGGTACACCCTCTTTCATGGTGCCACTCTGCACCCATAATGCTTTTGCCAAAGCTGGCATGCTTGCTGCCCTGGCCTGGCTCTTTGTGCCCCTGGCACTCTCTTGCTGTGTGAGGTCAGGTTCCCTGTAGCCAGAAACCAATTATTTTCCCTCCCCACAGTCTCTTAAACAACCCTCCTGGGCTGTGTTCTTCACTAGCACCTCTGGGGACAACTCCCCTGGACTGTCAGGGTACAGACAGTGGTTATCTGATGCAGGCTGGGGAATCTCATCATTCCCTTCCAGCCTGGCCTCTAAGGCTCCCTTCCCACCGTCCATCACATAATAATCCAGAGCCTCTGGCTCCATTAGCAGTTCTGGCCAACACACTTTGCCTAGAACTTCTGAGGGCAGACTTAACTTATCTGGCCCTAGCTTGTGAGCAGTTCCCACTTCCTCTGGGATTAACTCTCTTGGGGTATCAGGGGGCAGACATGGATTATCTGACCCCACCCAGGAAACATTCCACTGGGTCTCTGGCTCTTGAGGCTGGTGACTAGGCCCTGACACAGTTGCTGCATTTTCTAGGGGCAAACATTCTCCATCCCCAGGAGTTGGCAAAGGAACAGTGTTTACCCCTTCCCACTCCTCACTTTGTTTACAGTCTAGAAAAGCCTCTCCCCAGTTCCAGTGAGCATACTCACTCTGGTACATACCGTCTGAGTTGTAAGAATACTTCTTGGGTATCGCATCCCACAATTCCACATACTCAGCCTCCAGTTGCAGCTCTTGCTGAATCAGGGGTTCCAGCAAAGGAGCCTCCGGGAACCATGCTTCCAGTCCCAGACCCCGGCAGCGTTCAACAAACAAGTTATTATGCCTCCTTGCAGTTCCCATGCCACATTCCGGATCACCATTCAGAATCTCACCGACCCCATATTCTAGATCCAAACGAAAATAGAGATCCTCTCTCCGGCCACCCAAGGACTCTATCCTGGCAAGGTACTGTTCCTCCAAGTCCATCTCTTTTTCTACCAGTTCCTCCAACCAGCTTGCCAGCTCATGGCCATGCCATAATTGCATGAATGCCATCCATTGATTTAGCAGGAGTAGTCTGTAGTCCTCTGCTTCCATCTGCTCCATTTTCTGGTCCTTCTCAGAGTACCCCACCACTGTGCCACCAATTATCACGACCCACTCTCTGGCTGGGGTCTGCTGACTTGATTTGGGTTACTCTGGACCTTGGAGTAGCTTTGAGTACAGGAACATCATGTCTCAGCCCTTGGTTTAGACTGAGCAATATTGACAGTAAGTCTGACGAATCTTACTGCAAGCATATGTCCCCGGGTAAATAATACATCTACACACCACGTCTTGATGAAAATTATGAACAACTTCTTTATTTTTACACAAGTATTTAAACAACTCACAAAACCAGTACAGGGAGTGGCTACCCCTTTGTCCAACCCTTATCTTCCTCTTGGCCAATGGAGTAATCTCCAGAGTAATTTTATTACCTCTAGCCAATGGACTAGAGGTAAGCTCTGGGAACTTCCAGACCCCTCCCCTGGGCCGCCCACTAGGTGTGGCTAACAGAGTCATTTGGGCGCTGGCAGTCAACAGAGACACATCTCTTTGCTATGGCCCAGGCCCTAGTATTGAGGCTGGAAGACCCTGTACTATACCATTGTCCTACGGTGCCTGGCAGTCTGGCAAATCTCTTTGTTCTGGCCTTGCTATCACTTCAAGTGTTTACTCTAAAGACCATATGGCCAACTCCTGACTGAGAGTTTATGCAATGGGGAAGGGTTGACTAATTAAAACATAGCTATCACTCCCCAATACAATATACAATATAATACTAACATATTAATAACCTATAATCATATTTCCCCATTCCCACATGGTATCAGGGTGGGGCAAGTTTTCCACATCAATCCATTTTATGCAGTAATGCTGACTTTATTTAATGGTGACAGTGGAACCCCCTATTCATACCATTTACAAGCAGTAACTTTGTGCCCAAATCTTTTGTTCTTCCACATGGCACCAGCATGTGTAAGATAATCCAGCCCAAAATGGCCACTGCTGCCAGTCACAAAATGGCCCCAGCATAGTTCACACCAAATCCAATATGGCCCCTGGGTGATTCATGACAGATGTAACTCTGGCAAATTTCAAGCCTGCAGGCTTTGTGGGTTTACCAGTGCCACTACAGGCTTCAAATTAAATATGGCCCCAAGAATCTTACATACTGTCTCTTCACGCAAAGGTATTTCATGTGGCATTTTCTGCTAGTTCCCATTAAAATTAAACAAGTTTTACTAATTATGTTTTTCAGGAAAAAGAGAAACTTTTAAATGCATAATAAAAACAAAATGGCATTCTATGTCTCTATAATTTACAACAATCTTTATTTATTGTATCATATTTACATGAGACATAGTTAAAAAAGATACAGAATACTCTAAAATGTAATATATAGTTTATTTGATGTACATAGTACATTGCTTGCAATAGTGGGATCAAAGAAGAACCAAACTCAAGCCAGTGGAACAAATATTGTTAAGAATGATATGATTCTAATCCACCAAACGTATGTATGTACTGCCCGTACTATTGTATCAAATCAAATTATATCAAATTAGGTTAAATTATTTTATTATTATTAAATTAATTATTATGAAAACTCTTAATTATAGGTATCTTACATATGTATTTCTTACAGTAACACTGTTTAGGAACTGATTTCTTGTGTTTTGTTTTTACAAATATGAGCCAACAGCATTTTGGTCTAACAACAATCATATACTAAATAGTATAGGAAACAGCAACTTTTATGTAATACATGCAATGCTGGAGGTGGTCTGATAAAATCACTTTGCTTTAGCTTTATACGGATATGAATTTGGACATGCCTATTAGAATCACAGTTCATTGCACTCTTCAGTTATCTTCATATCTTGCTAAAGTAGTTTAGCAAGGTCTAACTGCCTGGAAAGGCAGGAGCTGCTAATACAAACTCACCCTATAACTAAACCCTCTGAGCCCTGCAAGGACTTCTCCTAAGAGTTTTTGTTTGTTTCAGTTTCATAAGAAACAGTACTAAATAAATCTAGATTAGGTGGCCCAAAATGAATGAAGAAAACCACAGTTATGGATCATATAATATTTTGCAGCACTAGAGAAACAGTGTTTTATGTCTCAGCACTGCATAGTTCTCGGAAATCCCATTTTTAATATATTGTTCTGTGACTTATAAACATTGTGATCTGGATAGCAACAGTAAGCATAGAGTCAATGGTTCAGCAAATTATGTATATCAGATTATTTACCCTGGTATTTATCTGCTTTTGTTGTTCCGACACTTCAAGCCATCTTGGTTGTTAGTGTCCCCTCTAGACATGTATATAACACTAACTATATGCAACTTTGTCATGAAGACTTTCTTTGCTTGCAAGCAGAACTGAATTATTAATTTGGAAGATTACTTCTGGTTTAAATTCTCCTCAAGATTTGTCTACTCAGTAAGCCCTTTTTATATTGCTATGGCATTACTATGGAGACATTTGAAGCTGCATATGCAGCTGATACTGAAATACTGAAGAAATGTGAAATACTGAAGATTTATGAACTGTGAATACATATGCATATATTGTAATCTCACAGCATGGAAACTTCAAAGTTTTTCTCTGTTCTGTTGTGACTATGGATTATGGATTGTGAAGGTGGTCAGCAAAATCTACTAGTCCCAGAGTTAAGGTGACATGTAACAGTTGCATGTTTAAGGATGTGATCCAGAAAGGAGATTGAAGCATACATGGTGCAGTGGAGAGGGTTCATGTCAAGTAGGGCTGGGAAAATTTAACAGAAGGGGTATGTCTGATGTTACAATATAAGGCAATACATGGTAAGGATAAAAAATGAATATTAAAGCATATCACCTTACAAGCGTTAATAAAACAGCTATGATCCCTGGAAAAACAATCATATGAAGTTTATAAGTGGTACTCAACTTGCCCCAAATTAGCTACTTCCTCTCTCTGCCTTCAGCTTGTTGAGGATTTAAATAAAAAGGGCATGGAATTAAAGGAAGTGAACATGGAAAAAGTAAAGAAATGTATAGATACTGTAGGTTCTGTCTGGGTCACAAAGGGTATAAGGGAGCAAGATAATTGAATAAGTACTGAATAATATGTTCCTTCACCCTTTTAAAACCTCTCTACTACTGAAAGTCTTCGCAGTGAATGTCACGAGGAGTGACAAGCGTAACTGGCAAATAAATGGATCCCACTGGCTAGGTCATCTCCTCTGTGAGTTTCTGTGTATTTGGTGATTCCACTGGAAGGAAGCTTACTTCAGGATCTATGTAGTGTCATGAGGAGGAACCATTTAATTAATCCCATCAGTTACATCCTTTCCTCTGCAGTTTTCTGTGTATCAGTGATAGTGATTATCCTTGAAGGAGTCTAATTTCAGGATCTGTGGATAGCAGGAATGCAATTCTGGAATGTAGATGCAGGATTCTTTGGTAGCTAGACTGGAGCACATTTATTAAAATGCTTTCTCCAAATCCACAGTAATACAATCGACATGCCTGTATGCCTTATACTTTATTGTATGCTTTATTGAAACAAAAGTTCACTGTAATTTAATTAGTATGGGTAAGTTAATTATAAAACATAGAAGAATAACCTTTATTACACAAAATTGCTGAATTTAAAAACATGCATAATATCCAAATAACACAGTAACAACAAAAAGATCAAACATCATGTGACCTAAAGGATACATAAATACATAAATTGTGGGAGAAGCTTGGATGAAGTAAGTGTGGTCAAGACTTCCAAAATACATGTAAGAATAGTAGAACCTTATGACCTCAAAGGGTACCTCCTACCTGGAAGGCTCTACCCATGTTGATACCCCAGATTCTGCCTAATTCCCTGTAGCTTAGACAGAAAAAAAGATTGTCTCATAGTCCCCCTGTGTTACTCAAAAAGGTGCATCTGGGTCATAATGGTGCTATCAGAATGAATAAATACAAAAATGTAAAACAATATTAAAAAAACAATAGACAAAAAACAATTGCCAAATAAAATCAAATTGAGCAGACTGTAATACCATAAATGGAGAGAATAAAGCTTCAAAACAAGTTAACATAAGTACAGTATGTGAAGCTAATATCTAAGTTATATAGCAAAAATGCTCATAAAGTAGTGTTCTAAAATATAGTCCTGTGTAATAATAACTGCAAAGGTAGGTCAATAAATAGCCTAAAATATACAGATGGCTCTTCAACAAGGAACCTCACAACTAGTGATGTCGCGAACATCAAATTTTCGGTTCGCGAACCACGGACGCAAATTTCATCAAATGTTCGCGAACGGACGAACATTGGCGAACCGCCATAGACTTCAATGGGCAGGCGAATTTCAAAACCCACAGGGACTCTTTCTGGCCACAATAGTGATGGGAAAGTTGTTTCCAGGGGACTAACACCTGGACTGTGGCATGCCAGAGGGGGATCCATGGCAAAACTCCCACAGAAAATTACATAGTTGATGCAGAGTCTGGTTTTAAGCCATAACGGGCATAAATCACCTAACATTCCTAAATTGTTTGGAATAACATGCTTTAAAACATCAGGTATGATGTAGTATCGATTAGGTAGTGTAAGGGTTACACCAGCTTCACAGTAACAGACCAATCTCCCCGTTTAATGCACCGCAAACAACCGCAAACAGTCCCTTTGCACAACCGCTAACTCCCCATTTGCACAAGGTTGGATACCAAGCTAGCCATGTCCCGTTCCTTGTCCTCACTGATGTCATTGAAGGTCTCTTCCTCCACCCAGCCACCAAGGGTCCCTGAAAGGTGACAACAAGCCCCCTGGGACGCCTGCTGTGTTTGGTCTTCCACCTCCTCAAAGCCACCTTCCTCCTCTTCTGACTCCTCTTCTTCAGACTCCTCTCTCTGCGTTGCCTCTGTCTGCGTTATTACAGGGAGTGCAGAATTATTAGGCTAATGAGTATTTTGACCACATCATCCTCTTTATGCATGTTGTCTTACTCCAAGCTGTATAGGCTCGAAAGCCTACTACCAATTAAGCATATTAGGTGATGTGCATCTCTGTAATGAGAAGGGGTGTGGTCTAATGACATCAACACCCTATATCAGGTGTCATAATTATTAGGCAACTTCCTTTCCTTTGGCAAAATGGGTCAAAAGAAGGACTTGACAGGCTCAGAAAAGTCAAAAATAGTGAGATATCTTGCAGAGGGATGCAGCACTCTTAAAATTGCAAAGCTTCTGAAGCGTGATCATCGAACAATCAAGCGTTTCATTCAAAATAGTCAACAGGGTCGCAAGAAGCGTGTGGAAAAACCAAGGCGCAAAATAACTGCCCATGAACTGAGAAAAGTCAAGCGTGCAGCTGCCACGATGCCACTTGCCACCAGTTTGGCCATATTTTAGAGCTGCAACATCACTGGAGTGCCCAAAAGCACAAGGTGTGCAATACTCAGAGACATGGCCAAGGTAAGAAATGCTGAAAGACGACCACCGCTGAACAAGACACACAAGCTGAAACGTCAAGACTGGGCCAAGAAATATCTCAAGACTGATTTTTCTAAGGTTTTATGGACTGATGAAATGAGAGTGAGTCTTGATGGGTCAGATGGATGGGCCCGTGGCTGGATTGGTAAAGGGCAGAGAGCTCCAGTCCGACTCAGACACCAGCAAGGTGGAGGTGGAGTACTGGTTTGGGCTGGTATCATGAAAGATGAGCTTGTGGGGCCTTTTCGGGTTGAGGATGGAGTCAAGCTCAACTCCCAGTCCTACTGCCAGTTCCTGGAAGACACCTTCTTCAAGCAGTGGTACAGGAAGAAGTCTGCATCCTTCAAGAAAAACATGATTTTCATGCAGGACAATGCTCCATCACACGCCTCCAAGTACTCCACAGCGTGGCTGGCAAGAAAGGGTATAAAAGAAGAAAATCTAATGACATGGCCTCCTTGTTCACCTGATCTGAACCCCATTGAGAACCTGTGGTCCATCATCAAATGTGAGATTTACAAGGAGGGAAAACAGTACACCTCTCTGAACAGTGTCTGAGAGGCTGTGGTTGCT
Organism: Discoglossus pictus; assembly: GCA_027410445.1. Lineage (NCBI taxonomy): Eukaryota > Metazoa > Chordata > Amphibia > Anura > Alytidae > Discoglossus > Discoglossus pictus. The sequence goes on from CM050167.1 coordinate 223,027,619, forward strand.
GCTGCACGCAATGTTGATGGTGAACAGATCAAAACACTGACAGAATCCATGGATGGCAGGCTTTTGAGTGTCCTTGCAAAGAAAGGTGGCTATATTGGTCACTGATTTGTTTTTGTTTTTTTTTTGAATGTCAGAAATGTATATTTGTGAATGTTGAGATGTTATATTGGTTTCACTGGTAAAAATAAATAATTGAAATGGGTATATATTGTTTTTTTGTTAAGTTGCCTAATAATTATGCACAGTAATAGTCACCTGCACACACAGATATCCCCCTAAAATAGCTAAAACTAGTTTTTGGGGTTCATTGAGAACATGGTTGTTGTTCAATAATAAAATTAATCCTCAAAAATACAACTTGCCTAATAATTCTGCACTCCCTGTATAAGGTGTGTACTGTTAAGTAGTACTATTCCTATCGGTTTAATCCCTGTTACGTCCACTATTAGGGGACGTGTATATGGCATTGATTTTTGGAACAGGGAGATGGAAAAAGATGCTTGGTCGTACCTCCTACTTCAAATTTGGGGCACTGCACGTGCAATCTAAGGTGCCACCAGATATGAGTGTCACTGTGCACTGGCAAAAGTTGGCAGAGTAGATGCAATAGGCCTCACACACGCTAGTAGGCAGGCATATGCAATTAGATTACACAGAAAAAAATAATAACATAAAATAAATGATGTTCTAGCCCTAAAAAGGGGTTTTTGGGTTGCTGTCCTTGCAGCAGATATCAAATGAGTCCTTCAGGTGTGTAGTGAAAGCTAAATACACAGCCTGGCTATCTATTTCCCTATTAAATCAGCAGCAGGTAGAATATATGTCCTCTCTCAATGAATGTAGCTTCAGAATAATTCTAAAATGGAGGCTGTCCTTCAGATGGAAGGCCCTGGAAGGGAGTGTATGCTGCTGATTCGCTGGAATGTGTCTGCTGACTGTAAGGTGCAGGGTCAAAGTTTCCTCAATGATAAAGAATAAGGGGCGGACCCAAAAGCGCATGTGTTCGCCGTTTGTTGCGAACGCGAACATGCGAAAATCGCCGCGAATAGTTCTCCGGCGAACTGTTCAGGACATCACTACTCACAACCCATAAAACAGAGCAATTGTTATTTATTTAGATAATTACATAGGAAAAGGTTATAAGTAGAAACATATAGCCCTTCAGAAAAAGGGGAATTCACATTTCATTACCAAGTAAGTAATTAATAAGCAATAAGAATTTTGCTTGGTTATCCAATAGTGGTATAAGACAATTAGAATATTGACCTGTCAAATCTAATAGTTCCACAAAGAGACCTAGTAATCAGCAGTGCAGTCAGAACCATCCCTTTGTATACCTGTCATAAGGGGTATTCACTAAATAAACCATTGGTACTTTGGAAGGGTTATTCTTCATACCAAAAGACATAAAAGTAAACTGGTATAGCCCAAATGGGTTGGTGAATGCCGACTTCTCTCTAGCGGTCTCAGCAAGTGAGATCTTCCAGTAGCCCTTAGGCATGTCCAGAGTGGTCATGCTGATTGTCCATTCTAGCCTATCTAGCAGTTCATCTACCCTAGGCATTGGATAAGTGTCAGTAATCTTTTTGTCATTTAGCCACCTATGAATTCTGACACTGGTATGGCTTCAGCATATTCACATGGGTTGCCTTCTGAATCTGCTTCCCAAATCACCTGGAGGTTGTTCTGGGGATTGGATACCAACATAAATACCTGGTGTCCTACCTGAAATTTCCTAGCATGGGCTTGCTGATCATACCAGCACTTCTGATTGCCTTAGGCTGCAAGCAGATACTCCATGGATAGCCCTTTCAGTGTCTCCAGTCTATCTTTAAAACACAGCACATATGGCACTAAAGCTTCTCCCTCTGGTGATCCGCGTCCTAAAACTCTGATAACATGTACAATGGCTGACTAAGTCACAGCCTGTGCAAGAGTTCAAATGGGGATAACTCCATGGACTTCTGAAGGACTTTTCTGTTAGCATAGAAGAGACAGTGAAGCAACTTTTCTCAAACCATTTTCTTGGTCTACAAAGGCTTAGGCATATCATTGCAATGAGCTCCAAAGGTCGTCAGAGTAGCAAAAGCTTTAGATTGTGTGGCAAACAGCATTGCCATGGCTTCAAATTGTATTGCCCCGTCATTTTTGACGGGCAAGTTGCTAGTTTAACATATCCACTGTATATGGGCTCCATGACATGGCAACAATCCACTTATGGAGCCATATAGCTACATATCTAAACCCTACTAGGGATCACCCTCCTTTGCTAGAGATTGTACCTAAAGCAAAATGAAATGGCTACCACAAGGGTTTATCGTAAATGTTCACAGTGAGACAGATGCTTACATGTAAACTAAACCTCCCACAAGAGCAGAGAGAACCTTACAAGAACACTTACTTGACACATAAGGAGCTATTAGTGTCCCAGTAGGAAATAAAATTCCTAAAGAAGCACACAAACATAAATCACAATGCCAATTACAAATACCTGCTCACTCAATTAAACACTAAAACCCAACAACTGCCAAGTCACACCTGATAAATAAGTGACCTCAGTAGATAACATCTACTCACCTGACAAATACCTACACAATCTCCAGCAACCATTACCCTGCCTGAGCATTCAATTTGTATCCCCTGACATATAACACATTGTTATATGTGTGAAATGAATATATAATATGATTTATATCAAATGATAAATGCAGTACAATGAATGCCACCAACACGCTAGGTTTACTTTAGCAATGCTCCAATGTATTTAGATTCACTCATGTGAAGCCTGTGTTCATGACTACTTTGAGTATAATACAGTTATTGACCTGACCTCAATCAAAGAGAATCTGAATATACAAACAGAAACTGCAATCTTGGACTACTGGTGGCAATCATGACATACCTCACCACCATGTACCAATTGTATGTGCATAGAACAATCAGCAACTATAAAATAAAGAAGCAAACACAGTTAATCAGTTTCAAAAGTTTACTCCACAATTATCATTTTACAAGAAGTATGCTCACCAAAGTAACAGAATCATGCATAAATATTTTCAGTGTGGTAGAAATAGAGCTCAGATGGCCATGAGGCTGATTAGACATATAATAACAAACCTCTGTGCAAAGATTAATCAGCATAAATATTAATGGCAAATATGTCAGGAACTTGTTGCTTTGAACAGCATTTTTGCCCCTTCAGGGGTGAGTTTGTTTTAAGAATTTAATGAACAAAAATGATAAACAGGATAAACAAAATTTAATGTGTACAGCTTTATATCAAAAATTCTGATACTTGGATCAGTCAATGCGCTGGAACAAACAGCAGAAGCACAGACATGCTCTGTAGCAGCTAATAGACAGGTTAGCTTAGAAGCAGACTGACAATGCATCAGATAGCTATGGCAGCAATATCAGATGTCCTCAGGAACAGACAGTCAATGGATCTGATGATTATACAGCAGCAGAGGAAGGAAACAGAGATCTTCAGGAGCAGGGGGGTTAAGGAGGGGGGTTGAGGTTGGGTGGGTGAGGAGGGGGATGAGGATGGGGGGGTTGAGGAGGGGGTTGAGGATCGGGGGTTGAGGAGGGTGTTGAGGTTGAGGGGGGGGTTGAGGTTGAGGGGGGTGAGGAGGGGGTTGAGGAAGGGGGGTTGAGGATGAGGATGGGGGGTTGAGGGGGGAGGATGAGGATGGGGGGGGTTGAGGAGTGAGGTTGAGGGGGGGTTGAGGAGGGAGGATGAGGAGGGGGTTGAGGATGACGAGGGAGGTTGAGGATGAGGAGGGAGGTTGAGGAGGGGGTTGAGGATGAGGAGGGAGATTGAGGTTGAGGAGGGAGGTTGAGAATGAGGAGGGGGGTTGAGGAGGGTGATAAGGGAGGGGGAAGAGACACAGGGAAGGGAGAGGGCAGAAGAGACACGGAAGAGAGAGGGGGGACACAGAGGGCAGCACATTTCCCACCCTGGGCTTATACTCAAGTCACTCATTTTACCCAGTATTTTGTGGTAAAATAGGTGCCTCAGCTTATACTCGGGTCGGCTTATACTCGAGTATATACAGTAGACTGTTTGACCTTTGTAAAATTTGGTAGCATTCAAAATAAGAAAAACAGTTTGACATGTTCTGCTGATTTCTTGTATGTGTTATTTTTGTTTAGATTTGTTTTGTTTGTTTAAGAACAAAGGTGATGCTGTTTGCTCATCCATCTCATAAAGATACATATAATTATGCTTTTTTTCCCAAATAGGTGCTCCTCAGTCTAAACAAACGCTGCACATTGATGTACTAAATGTTTTATTGAAGAAAAATTGTGTGTGTGTATCAGCTGTTAACCCTACAGGGCCTTGTTACTAAGTTAGTAAGCAAGGTGACTATGAGTTATAGAATGTCTTTGTAAATTAGTATGATAATGAGAATGGGTTATAATGAAAGATGATATGTAATTAAATAAACTGGAGAGAAAGGTTTTAGATGATTCAATAACTTATTTACCACATTCAAATTCCAATACTAAGACACTTATAAAACAATATCAGCTATACAACAATTACAGAAAACATGCACACAGGCTTATGTTTCAGTTCATCTGAGTTTACTGTTCCATTTAAAGCAAGCTTGCTTATAATTATTAGTTTTAAATGATCTTATATTTCAATGTCTTATTTTTCATATTATAGAATAGCTACTTTATGTCTTGACACATACATAACATATACATTGTTAAAATAACAATACGCCAAAAAAGACCTTGCTTCGGGCATACATTTAAATGTATTGTTATGTCTAATCAGCGTCATGGCCATCTGAGCTCTATTTCTACCACACTGAAAATATTTATGCATGATACTGTTACTTTGGTGAGCATACTTCTTGTAAAATGATAATTGTGGAGTAAACTTTTGAAACTGATTAACTGTGTTTGCTTCTTTATTTTATAGTTGCTGATTGTTCTATGCACATACAATTGGTACATGGTGGTGAGGTATGTCATGATTGCCACCAGTAGTCCAAGATTGCAGTTTCTGCTTGTATATTCAGATTCTCTTTGATTGAGGTCAGGTCAATAACTGTATTATACTCAAAGTAGTCATGAACACAGGCTTCACATAAGTGAATCTAAATACATTGGAGCATTGCTAAAGTGAACCTCGCGTGTTGGTGGCATTCATTGTACTGCATTTATCATTTGATATAAATCATATTATATATTCATTTCACACATATAACAATGTGTTATATGTCAGGGGATACAAATTGAATGCTCAGGCAGGATTATTGTTGCTGGAGATTGTGTAGGTATTTGTCAGGTGAGTAGATGTTATCTACTGAGGTCACTTATTTATCAGGTGTGACTTAGCAGTTGTTGGGTTTTAGTGTTTAATTGAGTGAGCAGTATTTGTAATTGGCATTGTGATTTATGTTTGTGTGCTTCTTTAGGAATTGTATTTCCTACTGGGACACTAATAGCTCCTTACGTGTCAAGTAAGTGTTCTTGTAAGGTTCTCTCTGCTCTTGTGGGAGGTTTAGTTTACATGTAAGCATCTGTCTCACTGTGAACATTTACGATAAACCCTTGTGGTAGCAATTTCATTTTGCTTTAGGTACAATCTCTAGCAAAGGAGGGTGATCCCTAGTAGGGTTTAGATATGTAGCTATATGGCTCCATAAGTGGATTGTTGCCATGTCATGGAGCCCATATTCAGTGGATATGTTAAACTAGCAACTTACCCGTCAAAAATGACTGGGCAATACAATTTGAAGCCATGGCAATGCTGTTTGCCACACAATCTAAAGCTTTTGCTACTCTGACGACCTTTGGAGCTCATTGCAAGCCTCAAGCTGAGCGCCTTTGGTACCTATTGCGAGCCTCTCCTCTCGTGTACTTTTGCTCCTCTGAGCACCTTCGGGGCTCATTGCGAGCATCTCTCCTTGTGTACTTTTTCTCCTCTGAGCACCTTCGGTGCTCATTGCGAGCATCTGTCCTCATCTCCTTCAAATTTTGTGCTTTGCAACAATCATGTTCGGCCCTCATCGCAAAGACAGATATATAAGTACAGTGTTAAATATATAATTTTTTTAGTGCAGTGTAAATTAGAAAATGTTTTCAGGTCTCAGAGCATAATAAAGTGATTTAAATATGTAACTGCTTAGAGAGTGCTATCGCAAGTGAGCAGTAATCCAGATATATATAACGGCAGTGTAAAAAGTAAAAAAATGTTAGTGCATTGGAAAGTATACATTTTTTTTCCATTACTAATTAATACTTATTAAATTAATGTACGTTAATAATTAATTCTGAATGAACGAATGTATTAGGAAGTGTAACATAGCGGCAGTGTAAAATATGGTATTTAGCGTATATTTTTTATATATATATATATTTTTTTAATAATAATTAATTAATTACTTAATAAATTAATTTACTTTACCTATTTCTAATTAATATATCTAGCAATCAATATTTCCTGAAGAGCTAACAATCTCTTGATTGATTGATTTTCCTGCAGCATACAATGTACAGTTGGCAAATCCCAACTGCTCGCCTCGCTATTCGAAGCTTGCAGCGCTTGGCGCTCATCGGCTAAGTGCTTCGAGCTCGGATGACTTCTGTGCTTCAACGGCTCGCCTCGCTAAGCGAGGCTCGCAAGCGTGACGATGATTCGCAGTTTGACAACTATTATATAATTGGTCATTCAGTTTCTTTGCTGTTTTTAAAGTAGAATACTCAGATTTTAAATATAAATTACACCAATATTCTATTCTGTTGCCGAGATTTACATTCTCTAGCTTCAATGTTCAGTATACCTTACCATTTTATGACTTGCATGTTTTCAAATTAATCCCATAGTACATTTACTAGTTCCAGTCACACCACACCTGCTTTCCTGAAATCCTGACATACAACAGTTTTTAATTTGACCTTATATTTTTAAGTATTTCTTCTTTAAACAGTGATGCAGGAGAGTGGATTAAGAAGCAAAAAGAGTGATTGCACATTATTTCAGATGAAATAGAAGATCATTTTTTATTTGAGTATAATAATGTTGTGTACAATATTCTCTTGCTTCATAGGACAGATTCAGCTGAAGTCTGAGAGAACTGTTTTTTGTGTGCACAGGTCTATCAGTCATGATGACTGAGGCAGTGATTGATATACCTTTGCACAACAGCGGAAATCCATGTACCCTTATCTGTGTTCATTCCTTCAGTAGCTGTCTATCTCCTCCACCTTGCACTGCATACTGAATGCTTTTCTTAAAGGATTGGTTACATGCCAGGCACTCATATAAGTCTACTTCATTTGTTTTCCTTGATAATACAGAGCTGCTGGCTTTACCATCTTCATTAGCCGTCTGTTTTAAGCACTTGCTTTGTCCTCTTGCACTTACTTGCCTTTTTCTTTAGTTTACTGCATCATATCTTTTCTTAGTTATCTTTGCATGCAAAAACACAGGTCAGGTTTTTAGGAATTCCTAGATGAACAGAATTTAGTAAATCAAAATGATTGTGCCACTTGCTTACTTTGCCTGCATTCAAATAAGATAACTTGAAAATACTGACCCTTTATCAATCACCATAGTTACATTAACAATATGCTGTTTTGAAAAATAAACTTGGGCAAAATATTTAAAAAATAAAATAAATACAACCTTTAATTTTTAAACTTTTATATGCAATTATTCTTTATAATGTGCTAATATTATATATTTATTGCTGCATATTTCAGCTGTTTATTTTTCAGCAGATGATGGACTCCACTAAGAATTCTTGAGAGGCTGACTCGCAGCTACAGAAATTTTAAAGTGTTAATTTGCAGAGCTATTTACAAAAAAAAAAAACTAACATTTACTGACTCGTACCCAAGGAGGTTTGCCAGTAGTTCTCTAGCTCTAACATGTGCATGCAGGAGACTCCATTATTTCAGTAGTCTCCATAGCAACACTACTGAAGGGTACCCACGAACATGAAGACACTACAGTAACATCCTCCCATAACTCTATCTATCTATCTCTCTATCTACCCCTATTCCCATGCCAGGGAAGGGGTTAAATAATTGCAAAAAATATGCATGGAATTATGACCCCTCATTCTATGACCCGCTTTGAGCCTGGCACTTTTCTCCCTACCCCTTGGAGTGGTAGTACTTTTATAACATCAGTTTTAGGCAATCGTGGCTTTTCTGAGACATTATCTGACTTTATAGGAGGTTAAAAGTACCCAGAGGCATTTTAATAATTTTGGGCACACTGAGAGACTTCCAAGTAAATGCCTACAAGCTCAGATTAATCAATTAACAGAGGTGATTTAGAAAAGAGGTATAAGACTGGCACTCAGTACTTACAATAATATAGACATAACAAAAACTCGGATGGCATTTCTCAAAGGTTAGATTCATGAACTTATTGTGATAGATCGGTAGGGTCTTAAGAGTGAACTTCACTTAAATATTTTCTTGCCAGTATAGAGCTCTAAAAGCCCTTAAAAAAAACAAAAAAAAAACTCCATTAGTCCCACTGCAAGCTCTGGCGTCTTGATTTGGTTCAATGCATATTTGAGCAGAGAAATCTTTCTTTGCAAAGTTACCTGCAGGAGCAGATCTGGAGAAGCAATAATAGTAACATTTGCTGCATCATATTTTCATATGCAGTGAGGGAAAAAAAGTATTTGATCCCCTGCTGATTTTGAACATTTGTCCACTGACAATTGGAAATGATCAAACTATCATTTTAATGGTAGGTGTATTTTAAAAGTGAGAGACAGAATAACAAAAAACAAAACAAGAGAAACGCATGTCAAAAAAGTTAAAAAATTTATTTGCAGGTCAATGAGTGAAATAAGTATTTGACCCCTTTGACTTAGTACTTGGTGACAAAACCCTTGTTGGCAATTACAGAGGTCAGACGTTTCTTGTAGTTGGCCACCAGATTTGCACACACCTCAGGAGGGATTTTGTCCCACTCCTCTTTGCAGATCCTTGCCAAGTCATTAAGGTTGCGAGGCTGATGTTTGGCAACTCGAACCTTCAGCTCCGTCCACAGATTTTCTATGGCATTAAGGTCTGGAGACTGGCTAGGCCACTCCAGGACCTTAATGCGCTTCTTCTTGAGCCACTCCTTTGTTGCCTTGGCTGTGTTCTTTTGGGTCATTGTCATGCTGGAATACCCATCCACGACCCATTTGCAATACCCTGGCAGCGGAAGGAGGTTCTCACACAAAATTTTACAGTACAATCTCGTCCATTGTCCCTTTAAAACAGTGCAGTTCTCACTGTATCAACTGTAATAGTTGTCAAATATGCAAATGTGTCCATCACACCAATGTTAAATTACACTGCGATGAGCAGGCAAAATCGCAATTATGACTACTCACAATGAGCGCCGCAGGGAGTTAGTCTGCAATGAGCGCCGAAGGCACTCATTGTAGATCTTGTGATGAGGGCCACAGGTGCTCATCGCAAGGCCTACGGGAGTTAGGCTGCAAGGAGTGCCAAAGGCGCTCATTGCAGGCCTTGCGATGACTCTCCCTAATGTTAATAAGGCAGTGGGAAAAAGACCCTCAGATGCATTAGATACAATGGATTTAATAATAAATAAAATAATAAATAATAACAAAATAATTATATTAATATTACATTACTGAATCGTTACACCGCCATCTATTGGTAGTAAAGAGTCATAACAATAACTTATTAGAGCGCTGTCATTTGGATGTGGAAATATAAGTTGCATTCTTACAGCGCCATCTGTTGAATGTAAGGGTAAATTACAACAGTGGAAATACTTTTTGAAGCACCATCTATTGGATATAAAGGTGTGAGGAGTCATAACAATAAATTACTGTGCCATCTGTTGGATGTGGAAATATAAGTTGCATTCTTACAGCGCCATCTATTGAATGTATGGGTAAATGACAACAGTGGAAATAGTTTTTGTAGTGCCATCTATTGGACATAAAGGTGTATAATACCAAGAAGCCCATTCTACTAAGGCCACTTATTCGAGATGAGGATGTAAAGTAGAGGGGAGAGAGGCTTGCAATGAGCACCAATGGAGCTCATTTCAGGGCTCGCGATGACCGCCAAAGATGCTCATTGCGAGCCTCTCCCCCCTCTGCTTTACGTGCTCAGTGCGAAGCATGAAAGTGGCGGGTTGGCCAAGGCCTGCAATGACGGAGGAGAGGCTTGCAATGGACGCCGGATACGCTTATTGCGAGGACCGCGATGAGTGAGGCCCGCAAGTCAGAGGGCCTCGCATTGTATGTCAAACAGCATTGCCAGTCTTAAAATGTTATTGCTGTAATTTGTGACGGGCAAGTCGCTAGTTATATAAAAAAAACTAGGAAATTGCCCATCAAAAATGACGGGATTAAAATTGTAAGGCTGGCAAAGCTGTTTGCCACACAATGTGAGGCTTTTGCTCTTTTGAGCCCCCCCCCCCCCCCCCGTGTACTTCAATTTTCCTGCTTTACACTGATCACCTTCATCGCTCATCGCAAGCCCCACGCAGAGCACCTTTGGCGCTCATCACATGGCTCGCAATGAGCGCCTTTGGCACTCATTGCGACCCTTTCCTCATGCCTACTGTATAGGCCGCTCATTGCAGGTTTCGTTAACCTGCAAGTTTTGAGCTTGGGAATGCCATGTGTCTATTTCCACGTTCCCTGTGTCTTTCTCCTCTGTGTGTGTGCTGAATGTTTGCGTGTTACACGCTGACTGCCGTTTGCTGGTGTCTGTTACTGTCTTTGCCGTCCCGTGTGCCAGGCTTTGCTCAGCCTCGTTTTCATCCAGTTTCAGAATGTTTACGTTTTTTGTCCTACATTTTTTTCCTCGCTGGATTGACGAAAAAGTCCAAATATGGCTCAAATTACCTTGCAACCTCACTCCCAGGCTTCCTGGCTCTCCCCTTGTGTTGTGTGTGAGTTTGTTATTATTCTTGTTAAATTATTTTGTTTGTTTTTCAGGTTTTTAGAGTCACATACTTGGGTGGAGGTAGCGACCATCGCAGCCTAAGTCCTGCATGGTCGATAGCTCGCCTCTTGAGGCTCACAAAGTGTGACCAACATTGTAAGTGTTCCCAACACTGACAACTATAGTACTGATATAGTACTGTGTTATTGTTTTTGACATTCTACAACTTGCCAGTTATCAAATGCAGCTCAAATGTGCACATCTTACATTTAGAACCACAATGGTCCTTCCAGGGCTATAGTTGAACAGTGCTGCTTCTGTCCTACCACATTACATTACTATAATTCCACCACAAATGGCATTTTAGTTTACGTTTTTACCAAAGTGATTTATTGTAATTATTGTAATCTGGTTAGATCCACCAGTACAATCTGAAATCTTTATCTTGTCAAAAAAACTCAAAATATCTAAAACCTTTGCTTGCATTTCAGCCATCTAGTTTATGTGCATTATATAATAATGTCAATTAAATAAATATTAAATATTATTGCACAAAAAAATCCCACATTCCTGTTCTCACAAATTAACTCAAACAAAAATATTCATACTATGACAATAATAATGTATGTATTTTAAAGGGTGACTCATAAAAAAACACATAATCCTTTGTCCTAAAATAATTAATGGGAGCTAATGAAATGACCACATCAAAAGGCTAACCACAATAAACCAAATCAAGCAATTCAGCACAATCTAAAGTTTTACCATAGATAGTAGGGCATAAGCCTCAGATTCGTATGTTTGAGTTTATTGCCACCTAGTGGAAAGTGACATATTTACACAATTCAGAACATAATGTGTTTGAAAATTTGGACTTGGTATGGTAAATTTCATTTCCTTACAAGATAAATCTGTTTTTCTTTTTCTTGCAAAAGATTCAGAGAAACATCATATATACATATTGAACTGGTAAACATAAGACCTGCTACCCTCTTCTTAATTAAAAAAAACAAACACTTGAATTTAAGAAGAGCCTTACAAATGTAATTTAAAGTTGGAGGGTAGATTCAGGTGTACTTTTCTAAGGCATTACCTTAAAGCAGTGCTTTCCAAACTTTTTATGTTGGATAATTAAGAATTCAAACTTCAATTTATTTCAGGGGAAAATGCTCTTTAAATTTGAAAAGAAATATTCTAGTAAAAAAAAAAAAGATTTAAGATCTTGAAATGTTTCGACATACTGAGAAATATTTCCCAAGTAGGGAAAACTATCAATATGGATAAATGGGAAGAGGAGTTAAAACTCAAATGGGATGATTTAGAGTGGACAATGTCACTTTTACTGACTGTGAAGGTATCATCATGTTCTATACTAAGAGAAACACACTTCAAACTAGTACAAAGATGGTATAGAGTACCAATTTTGGTAAAGAAAATATAACCATGAAAAATTAATGGGAACTGCTGGAGAGGTTGTGACACCTTAGGTTCGCATACCCACATATGATGGGAATGTCTCAAAACTGAGAGTTTCTGGTCTATGTGCATTGATCAACTATCAACCATTACTAATAGTTTAATCACTAGACCACCTGGAATGATTTTTTCCATATCTTCCCTACGTCTTTTAAAAAATCTGTAAAAGGCTTGATTGTTCAATTCCTGTTGGTTATCAAATGGCTTATAGATAAATATTGGAAACAGGTTACCAACATGGAGTGAAATAATTATTAATATCAAGAGAATATTTCAATTTGAAAACAAATTTAATTCGATAGAAGACAGGATTCTGAACAAGAAAGCAATGGAGAAATGGGAGATGTGGGAACAGTTTAATAGAGTATAAAGACAGTCACCTCATCTCATCTCACTTGTTTTATGTTGTATGTATGTATGCAAATTAATTTTGATACTGTATGTTTATGGATGACAAATTGTAAACTTGTAAAACATTGTATAGAAATATTATTTATAAAGGGAAAAAAGAAAAAGAACATTTGGACTTTGTATGGTAAATTTAATTTCCTTACAAGATAAATCTGTTTTTATTTTTCTTGCAGAAGATTCAGACAAACATCACTTAAATTACTGTAATACATATTTAGCTGGTAAAAATAAGACCTGCTACATTAGAATTTAAGAAGAAATGAAGTGTCTACACTTACCAATGTAATTTGAAGTTGGAGGGTAGATTCAGGTGTACTTTTCTAATGCATTGCCTTAGAGTATTGCTTTCCAAACTTACACATTGCAGCTAACACACTAACGTGTCGCGACACACAGTTTGGAAAGCTATGCCCTATAGATGTGGCGGTAAATTCTTGAAATTACTTTATAGCATAAACTAATTACAGATACAGTAAGGGAAGCAATGAATACCTGGGATATGCATGCTTTTATCCATGCCAAACTTCCTGCTAGCCCCACCTCCCGTGACTTAAAAAAAAAAAAAAAAAAAGTCAAACCATGGATATAACAAAAACAATTATTGTTCCTGTAGATATATCTATAGTATAATAGTAAGCACCCATTACCATTGTTTTGTGATATTTGTTACCTTATTCTGTGCCAAGAAGTGTATCTCCTAAGCCACATAACTTAGTTTGGATTTCATAGGCAGAGTATATTATGTAAATTGTCAAGTGCACCTAATCTATCTCATGGATTTATGGCAGACTATGGCAGGGTTGGACCAAGAGCATGGCCGGATTACCCATTAGGCCAACTAGGCAGCTTCCTAGGGGCACTTACACGTGAGAGGCGCCATTTTTTTAAAATAAAATGGTCCTGCAGTTCATAGACTGGCTACTAAGGGGTAAAACCTAGAACAAGAGAGTTACAACATCAAAAGGAACTTACAGGCACAGAAAAGGCAAAATTGGGTCTTTGCATACCTTGAATACTCACTCACTGGGGCTCCTCCGCTTCACTGCCTAGGGGCTCCAAAAAGGTAAATCCGCCCTGACCACGAGTCAAGGATAGCCAGGGCTGCCAATTTTTTTTAAAGAGGATCAAGATGTCTACCAGCATTTGAGCAACAATCCCTTCATGTAAAATAACTATAGCAACTGAGGTTGAAAAAATACTTTTAGTCCATCAAGTAAAACCCTTTTAGGATCTTGTCTAATCCTTGTAATTAGTAAATTGTAAAGTGTTAAAAGTTTATCTGGTGGGAAGAATATGCAATCTAGAATTTTCAAGAAAAGTCTTTACTATGTTATAATTGAGACTTGTTTTAGATAAAGTAGTCCACCTGACCACTCACAAGTAATGCACCACAACTAAGACTATGCTCCACAGCCATGACATGTTTAAGAGTAACCAAACTTTAATATTGGTTTGGATTAATATGTTTATATTCATTTATGTTGAGTAGCTGTCTTAATCCCTAAATAGGTTTAGTATACTTAATAAATGTAAACCTTCAGTAATCCTGAACTAGAACATGCAACTGCTGTCAAATTCAGCATGACCACCAAACAGGAGTAGTTGATATTTGTATACAGTAACACTTGAAATATAGCATCAGTACAAAATATCTACCACACAGGTGCAGTAAACCATTGCAAATAGTATATTTTGGAAAGTGCATTGATTTGAAGCACATCACAGACCAGACCACACCATTACATCTCCAAATCCCTACGAACTTCTGCAGCACAGGCTTTATGCTCTGGTATAGGGAGTAACCAACCTCAGGCCAGAGGATCAAAGAGACCATATCACACCATTACATTTCCACCCTCTCTTACACCTGATAATCCCACCTGCAGGTTACATTTTCTGACGACTAGGTGGGCATAACCAAATAAGATACATTCTAGTATCCAACCCCACATGGTTCCCTCAACTGACTTACACCTGGCTAGTAAAAATTTAGTATTCACTATGAACACCCCCGGCACATTTTAACAAAAAAAATGTTTTACTGGAGCCATTTTGCTGTTATCACTTCACTTTCAGGCTTCTCACATTTTTTATCTCATCCTTCACTAGACACATCAAAAGCTAAAATGCTCACATGTCTCTTATAACCCTTCCTTTGTTTTCTGTTGTTATCACTCTCTTAGATTTTATGTTTGTATGAAAGGACCATTTTCTATAGACTGTTACCTCAAAAACAGGGCCACATCATTTAATACATGGTTATAATTTAATTGCATGCATGTACTGTATCTCCTGTATATCAATACTAATGTGTTGGTGAAAAAAAAACAAAAAAACAATTTAGTAATAAATGATAATATATTTAACATTTTTGGTGGTTTCCTTTTTCAAATTATATAAACTGTGCATTGTATTGTTTTGCATTAACATTTTATAAAGAAAGAAACTTGTTTTCAAACACAAATTGATCACAGAAATGCATTAGGAATTTCTGAATTAATATAAAAAAGTCACAGGGAATAGTTTGGGGTAAAAGTGTATACAAAAATATTACATAACAAAATAAGTATATACTCTCAGATTAGATGAAATTATATTTTTCTAGCAGAAAATCAAATTATGATTAAGGTACTAAATAAAATGTTTGCCCAAGTGATACGAGATGAAGGCTTTTATTCTAAAAGCAATTATTTAGTGGGCGTAGGTAAGGGGTTTTAATGTGGAATTGAGGGCATGTTGAGGGGGTAGCAGAACATAGGTGGATGGGTCATAAACCCCTTACAATCATTTTGATTCATATTTAACCCCATGATCGTAGCAAGAGTGGGTATATCTTTAATTGTATCACGTAATATTTCTCAGTAGGGTCCTATGGGTGTTTCATTTTACACGTTTAGGATTATTTTGTGCACCCACTTACAAGAACACATAGAATCAGGCCAGATTTCTTTAAAAAGCCATGCAATCACACATTAGGAAAGAAACGCATGCAACGTTTTACAAGTAGCAATCTTCTGAAACTGTCTCTGTTCATGTACTCTCCTACCACATTGTATTATTACAATTCCACCACACTTGGCATTTTAGTTTTAACTTTGACCAATATTGAGAAATACTGGATATTTTCTTATGGATACTAATTTAGATATTAGCCTGTTTTAGGAAATATAATCCTAGGTATTTAATATTTGTAGTTTATCAGATTTGATCAATAGAATGGTCAAAATAGAAATACCTTTTTACAATGCCCTTTTGGGTCTTAACTTTAAAATATAACCTTTAATAGTGTAAACATAAAATAACGAAACATTTTAATAAAATAAGACAAAAACAAATTGTTGATTAATAACAATTTGAAATTGACTAGGATGACTTATTGTAGCCTCCTATATTTTTAAGTTTCTTACCTGGTTATTTTAATTTTAGGTGTCTACTTTTTAAACAAATCTCTGCTTTTCTTTTAAATATTTATAGGGGTACTGATTGAAAATATATGCCTCTAGATTATTTGGTGAATACTCTGCATCCTCTATTGGATGTTATTATATTGAATACAATGTAACAAGTTGCAAGTCTATAGTAGATACAATTGTGTCACTAAGAATTTCAATGTTTCTGTTTATAGACTTTGCCCAGTGGTTGATTATGCACTGGAGTAGATTCAATATTTACTTCAATTGTGATAGCATAAATCTACTGTTAGCTTATTTCTTAATTTCTATGTTAGTATTTTTACAGTTTTTTAAATTTGCCCTCTTAAATAATTTTTATGTTATGATTTCTTTGTTTCAAATTAAAACATATTTTATTTAAGGAGAATACTATGATGCTCCTTTGTTTTAATAAGCATCTTGCTCTTATCTTGCTCCTAACCTTTGAAGTATTATGGGAATAAATTCCAAATATAAAATAGAGACTGTTTCCTAGTAAGGGCACTTCTCTGTTATTGTGCCCTTGTATATTATTTAAAGTTAGAACTCGTGAGCATTGGTTCTGTTTATATTAGCTATTAATGTTGTGATTCACCAGTTAACTTGTGGCATAGTTGTGATCTGGGTAAGTATAATCATAGAGGGCTCCTTAGTAAGTTCGAGTGATTGGTAGCGTTTTCAGGCTAAACTTTCAGGAGAGGGTAGGGAGACATGTTGTATTGGGGCTTCTGCGTCATCAAGATGCTCCCGACGTGCATTTCTGCCGACAGTGTCAGGTTGGTGTCATCAGGGGTCTTCTCTTGGATTAATGTTTTCATGGATATTTGAAAAGTCGAAGCATCTCCTATGCTGATATCTTCTAATGAGTTTTTACTGATTTCTACTCTACACAAAAGCTGGAAAAGGCAGTGTGGTTCCAAATATACAGCCTTATAAATTTGCCATTCGGCCAATTGAATATGGCTCTATATAAGCACATAGCATATTTTTTTACAGAAGTTTTTAGTTAGTGAAGACCTTGCTTTTGGATAGAAGTTCATTAACTAAAAACTTCTGTAAAAAAATATGTTCTGTGCTTATATAGAGCCCTTTTCAATTGGCTGAATCGCAATGTAATTAGGCTGATAGTTCATAATTCTGTTTAGAAATTCTCAAAGTGATGTGCAAAATGGGCCTGATCTCTCTTATTGAGTAGTTGACAAGCTTTGTCGACATTTTTTGTCATTCCAGGGGGTCCACAGCTAAATATTCCGATTTCACGAACCTTAAAGACAGAAATAGTTTTAATCATCATCATCATTACTACCATTATTATTATTATTATTATTATTATTATTATTATTACCATCCTTATAATTAAAAGCATATTTTACAGAATTGCCCAATGTCATTATAGACCGGCTGAATTTCTTATGTATCTTTCGATGAATTAACCCCTAATTAATACTCTAACATGTATATACAATTCAGATGTTAAGTATAAAATAATAATAAAATGTTAATTAAAAACAGTAGCAATATATTTTGTTAATACAGTATTGTACTACTTGAAATCAAGATTAAAATAATTTTAATCCTTTAATATAACAATAGAGATGCAGCATGCCCCTTATTTATAAAAATCTATATGTGTCAAACTACGTAATATTGTCAGAACAGTTTCACTGTGATACAATATAAAATTAATTAAAAATAATAGCAATCATTTATATTTCTACAGGAAATGTCCCAACAGTTTCAGTGAGCATAATAATATTTCTTGGAGAAAATGGATGATAGCCACTGAGGGCATGGAAATAACTTTTATATATAGACTTCCACATCATACCTGTTTTTTACATTGTTATTTATATATTTTTACAAAACGCTACCAATGCAATTAATTGTATTGTAATCTACAATCTTCTGAACCAAAGTAGTACAAGTAGTAGTTCAACAGCTTACACAGAAAAAAAAATATTGAACAGAGCATTGTTTTTCATAGTTAAGTTAGTTTCAATTTAGGATACTTCTAGTCTCTGAAATGTCTAGCTTTCAGCCAATCACATATCTGCACTGTATATTGTATTGTTATTATTATTATTAACTATTATTTGTAATGCGCCAACATATTCCGTAGTGCTATATAGTGTATGAAAACAAGAAAAAGTACAATGTTAACAAACTGCAGGAAATGGAGAGCCCTGTTTTAGAATCTTTGTAAAAAGTGTTTTTTTCCAAAGCACCCTACAAGATTGGAAGCTCGCTACTTACAATCTAAAGGGAATGGAAGAGGCAGAAGCCTGGATAAAAATAGACAGATAAGGAATAGCACGGGTCAGGAAGAAGTGAAGTTAAACATTTTTCATTTTGAAATAAAAGGAAAGGATCTGATTGAAAGTCATTTGAGATGAGCGGCTCTAGTATTTAATAAGTTAGAGATAGTATAACGTGCAAATGGGAATTTAAGGTGAGGGGCCTGGGTTGAGAGATATGTCTTCAGAAGCCAACAGATGGTTATGTGGGAGACATGATGTGGAAAAGTTGAGAAGAAGACCCCGAGGAAAAGGCAGGAGGTTATGAGGAAGAAAAAGGCACAAGAAAACATTGTGTAAAGGATTAATTAGGAATTGTTAGCAGGTATTGCTAATTGATCAGTTGTAGGAAATCTGAGTGACTCAAAATAAAAATAACCAGGGGCAGGTGGGTGAAGGGCAAAGGAGAGGGCAGTGGTTGCAGGATCAGAGGGAGAGAGACAGAGGCCCACAGGTATTGTGGACACTTAAATAGAATATGAGAAGGATGGGCAATGTTATTTCACAGATAATAAGCAATAAAGCCAGGCTTTGGGGGTGGGTAAGCAAGCATGATAAGTGGTTTTCAGACAAAAGCATGTCATGGCATATCATATCAGAGAAACATTCATACACATATTGATCGTAAATTGCATACAGTAAAAGTTAAGATGGCCCCACAGTGACTTGAGATACCTTCAGAAAAGCTTCCATGCAGTGTGCATGGTTGCAGGATCAGAGAGAGAGAGAGAGAGACAGAGAGACAGAGGCCCAGAGGGATTGTGGACACTTCAGAAAAGCTTCCAGGCATTTTTACATGGTTACATTTGTTTGCAGCATCAGTAGAGCTCACCAAAGACTGGGGCAGAAATAGCAATACTTGCAGTGGAACTAAAAGTCTAGCAAATCTTTAAAACCACATTGGGCAGATTCACTAAGCTTCCACAAGGAACATAAATGGCACAATAAATAGACAATGAAGCCATCAGGTAACGTTTTGCAGCCACTACAAGATTCATGAGACTTTTGTTCTCTATAAAAAATCTCGGCATACAAAGGCCTTCAGTACAATAAAAGCACTGCTGTAATAAGTACTATTATCCTTAAACAAACAATTCATCATGGGTCTAGTTAATATATATGTTACAATACATAGACATTTTTTTTTCTATGACTGAGAGGTATAAAGGATCTTCAATTACTATATGGTATTGTATAACGTATATTATAATTACAATACATACAAGTAGCAAATATGTCTCTGTGGAATCCATTTTGTACTGTGCCCTGAAGGTTTGTGTAAGAGACAGTTTAGGAAAATTGATAAAAGGGAGCTTTTATATAAAGGATGATATAGAAAAGCTGTATAGCAGGCTACTTGTTTGTGACAGTTAAGTATTGTATTGTAACTATGAGATAAAATACTACAACTTGTATTCTGTTAAGAGAAAATCTTGTGATACAAGAATAGTTTTAGCTTTTGTTCTTACAACTAGCTTGTGTTAATGGGCAGTTAACTTTCATTCCAAGAATTAAAACGTATGTTTCAAGATGGAGATTATGGTAATATACCTAAGAGCTACAAAAAAAAGCTAAATCTTCAACAGAAAATGGTACCAAACTTGTTTTAAAATGTACATCTAAACATATATGCTGTGCAAAATATGTACTGCCAAGGGATCTATTTCTAGTGGTGGTGTCCTTTAAAATAAATAATGTGCTAGTGTGAAAGAAACCAATTACATTTATGAAACTGATGACTGTTACATCTATAACACTGCTACATCTATAGCATTTTGCATTAATTGTCATCATAAATAAACACTCACCTCTGGATGAACTTCCTGTAGAGAAACGAAAAATGGCTCAAACTGTGGCCTTCCGAAATGAGTGATAGAGCGTAAGCCAGTGAATAAACTACGATTCATGACTTTCTGGAAGTGACGTTCACATATGTACTATATCAAGAAAAAGAATTTATAGTAAGCAAATTATATGTCTACTTCATATCCAGTAAATATTTTAGGTCATTTGCATTTTTATTAAATTGCTGCTTTTTTCGCTATTGATAGCCTTGCAATTAGTGGAAGCGTTTATTCATTAGCTGCTTAGCTTGCCAATAAATATTTCCAGTTAAAGAGTTGCTGAAGCGATATTATGTTATGGTAGACAAGTATGTGCATGTTCTGTTTTCCCTTGCAATGCTGAAAAAAATTCTAAAGTTTGCAAGCTTTCCATAGGGTTTGTAAAGACGTAAATAATTTTAGTCTGGCATTGCAAATAAAGTGGAATTTTTAGGGAATGTGTTTTATTTGTTGGCACCCATAGGCACATATATTTAGAGAAAGGCAGAAGTTGATAGGGAGACCCCCAAATTAGTAAGCGCCAAAACCCTTCATTCAATATGTCCGCCCCTGGTTAAATCGGTAATACATTGATGCTATAAAAAGTACATCCTTCTTCAATACAGAATGTGAATTGAGTAAACACTCAATATTTTTGTAAGGTCTCAGTTAACTGGTATTAAAAAATCGGTTTCCATACAAATTAAAGGACCACTGTGGTAATTTTTTTCTTCTTATAAATCCATTTTCTTAGCTGATCCTACTGGTAATTATGTGGGTATGTTCTTGTAAACCAACAAGCCATCAATTTATCTTAATGAAAACACTGGCAGTTTGTACGTGTGATATTCTCACTGTGAAGAAGATTCCTCTCTCCATTCAAAATATCTTCCTACCCCAGGAAGTTTATGAACAGAAAATGAAATGGTAGATACGACAGCTGCTTAATCACTTATAAAAGATAAGAATTTAGAGGCAATAGTTTTTTTTACAAAAAAATGCATTGCCTATTTTCAAGTGTTGTTTTTCAAAAGAGTATATTTTAAATAAATGACTATAATAATACTTAACATATTGCAGTTAAAATAACTGATCTCCTATTTTTTTTTAAAAACTTTTAAAGGGACATTCAAAGTACTTTTTTTCCTTTTTGTGCATGTGAAAGTGGGTATATGATAAAAAATGTTTTTCCAATGATGCTCCAAATGTAGAAAAAAAGGCTTAACTGATCTGGGGGCTTGTCTCTATGAGCCAATGAGCAGTAATATCATAGTATGCACCATACTCGTCTGCCAATTACATCTACAGATGTAAATATGCTCTGTGCACTTCCTGTTATTTTAAATAGATTTAAGGTAATGGGAAAATCAACTGCAAGGTTTATAATAGGAGAGTATTTATTTAACAATTTAAATCATTGTTTATACTGGTATTTAATATTTAGGAAAGCTAGCCCAGTTGGGAAAGAAAAATATTATTGCATGATTAACAGCTATTAATTATTAAATTAGAAGCCTGTAGTGGTATCGGCAAGCCCGCAAGGGTTGCAGGCTTGAAATTCGGCTGTGTTACATAGCAATGAGCCGAAGGCGCTCATTGCAAGGTCTGCAATGGGCAAAGAAGTCCCGCAATGAGAGCCAAAGGCCGTAGGCTGAAGGAGATGAGATGGAGATGGAATGAGAGAGGAGATGCTTTACAGGCGTCGCAATCCGCGGCAAAGGCTTGCGAGGCTCGCACAAGGAGAGTCTTTGAAGTGGGCAAGGCAGGATCGCAAATTGCAGACCGCAAAGTCTGACTTAGCACCACATAACAAGCCTTACCATCGTCAGACTCGCAAATTGCGTCTACATGTAATGTGATAATTCATTGGTGATTTACAATTCACTCTATTCTATTTCTATTGAAACCATGGAATGGAGGCCATCAAACACTGATATTGTTGTAGCGTCCAAGCAAACAACATAGGTCTAGGCATTGGTGAGTTTATTATATCAAGTAGGAGATTAGGAAATGTATTGTTCTTGTTCTTTTGAGGAAGGGGTTTTGTTAATTTCTTATACACATATTTTACTTTTACATTTACACCTAGCTTACATATCTCACTTAATTTGTAAACACAATACAATAATACATAAGCACATAGTTCCATATGTCACACATAGGCCTCTACGACATTAACCCCATAACCCCCATCCTATACCCTCACCCTTACCCCATAATTATACACAGAGAGGGAGAGGTGAAGAAGAGAGGGAGAGGAGCAGTGGGAGGAGTGAGGGGGAGATGAGGTGGAGTGGGAGCAATTGAGGGTCTGAGAGTGCAAGGAGTGGGAGCAGTGGAGGGGAGGTGGAGGAGTAGGTTGCAAGTGCAAGAGTAATTGGTGGTTGCCATCTAACTACAAAGCACTTTAGTGAGTTGGAGAGGATGCTGAGGGACTTAATTGCCCCAGCAACGGTCATTGGACTCAAGGGTCTGGTAAAAGGAATCCTGCAGAGTATGCAGATACAGACTCCATAGGGCTACATGTGCAGTGTGGTGTCCTAGCTTATCAGGGACCATGTCTCAGCAGCTGATTAGTAATACACACAACACAGGAAGTACAACAGATTCTGTGTCTTCATGAGCTGCACAGGGGAGACCCTAGTAGGTTATATTGGTTTGACATGAGGCAGTACAAACAATAAACATTCAACAAAACAAACTATATTAAGTTAAACAGATACCCAGATGAATATATCTAGAAAACTCCAGATTACTTACAAATCCCTGTAAATATACTCTGCAACCCCAACATGAAAGAAATGGATTTGCACTGCACTTTCCACACATTGTACCATCATGTATCATCTTCACTAGATGTGCTTATAACAAAGGATGATAATTATTGCTATTGTGGCATTAAATTACAGCTTTAAATTACATGAACAAGTTTAAGGCTACCAATGTCCTAGACATTGTTGTGAGTATAACATATACCTATAGGTATACTGAAATCACCCAAAATCAAACACACTATAACATCACAACAAATTTTCTAAACTGTAATATTGGAAATCTGTACATTTGGCCTATTGTCCATATACATGTAATATAAATCAATGAAATTACTGTTAATTCTCATCCAATTATATACACACCACAATGGCAATGAATATAACCATCCAGAATAAACACATCATGGAGTCAGGTAAACAGTTACACACAGAGATCATGTGAACATGCAAAGTTGATATCTCAGTGAGAGAACCTGCAGGTACATAAGCCAACAGGGAGGAATTTGCCCCCCTCCACCCACAGATCCATTGGCCGCCCGGAGACTACTGGTATGATTTTCCATCACCACAAAAATAAACTGCTCCTCCACCACCAACTCCTCCGGCAACATGGATGATTGATCACCAACAAGAGCACCAATGGCAGCCACCACCCCAGCACCACTCCACCATTCCACCACCACCGCAAACAGACTTTCAACCCCCACCGGAAGTCTAGATTTCCTCACCCCCAGGGCCATCCTTTGAGGCATAGAGGAACCCATTGCTTTTCATAGGTAGCTTTAGGGCATGGTTATTGGCCTTCTCACCTGCGTGCAGGAAAGACAGACACAATCAAGTAGAGATATATAGGGCTAGGCTAGTGGAAATAAAGAATAACCAGAGTGCACTGCTTCAGTTGAACATGGATCTGCAGCAAAGGGTTCTGTTCAGCACAGCAGCCTCCACACTGGTGCAGGCCACCACCGACCTCACCAAACTATCTCTACCACAATGCCCCCACATACATCAGATATACCTTCTCCTCCATCTATGCCTTTACCAGCATCTCCAAATGTAATGAGAGGGTGTGGTTGCTCAGGAGGGCCATTTCACTATTTGATAATCACTGAGTAATGCAGTCGAGAAGAGATGATGTTGTCCCTATTTAATATTTAATATTATTTACTGATAAACCTTTATATTTAGTGTATTTTATTTTAGGTAAAGTTCACATACATTAAGGCAGTTTGCTCATCACTGCAAGCACTGCTACCAAATAATGTAAGTAAACTATATAACGTGGCTTTCATAAAGCCAAACTATTGATGACGTCCACCCTGCAGAATGGTCTCAAAAACCATAAATAAACACATACATCATGTTTTAAGCACCATGATTGCTGATGCGATATGTACCAATGCGCATATGGCTGTGGCGTAATTCTACAATACTATGTTAATCAAACCTAGCAGTTATACATACACAAGCTAGGCATGTTGTCCTTATTAACAATTTGATACCAGATATGCTTTTCTGATCTTTTTAAAGTACATTAGAGCTGATGACGTTTGTCAGCAGTGATCATGTCTATATGTTTATATGTCATAATATCATAATAAACCCAGTTAAAATTACAAACAATATCATATAGCGATAGCGATACTACTGGCTTTCTGATTGTGGCTACACATCATTGCCAAATATCTTCAGTTGTTCATGACAGCTGATTTCTCATGACAGATACAGCATGGTTGTCACTGCTTGTAGATGAACATGAGATAAGTCAGTTTATTGTTATGTAACCGTATAAAGCACTGTACTGTAAGTTATTTTCTTCCACACTTTTTTGGGGAATATGACTATGCACTGACCATTTGAGAGCTGTTTCATTCTAATTCTAAGGTTTGAAAATCAGAGCATATGTGTGTAATTGTGGATCTGTTTTCCTCTACATAGTGCACCAACGTACGATTTTTACACCCCGATATCCATTTTTTTGTGGAGGAGTTGTTTGGCAATCAATCATTATGGCCATATACTGAGAGGTCCTGAAGAGCCACCTTGGAGAAATTCTGTGTTTAGTATTGCCTGCCCGTCACCCCTCTGTGCATCTCTAGACCTCAGGAATGATGGACGGCTTGCAGACCAATTACCCTGATTGCCCTCTACTCTGGAAACCTGGTATGATTACATTTTTTGTTGTTGATAACCTATGAATGCTGATTAGTGTTTTGGGGTGTAATTAACAGACGTAGAATATATTACGATATATCTTACCTGTTGAGGTGATAATTACTGAGACTGAGATTAAGGTATATTAAGATATATTTTACCTGAATAGATGCCACTTTAAGAAACGCTGCACATATAGATTAACATAGGTGTACCTTACCTAGAAAAGGCGTGATAGGTGTACCTTACCTTTAAAAGGCGGATTTGCCTAGACTGGTTTTTGGAGCGGTGCTGACTGATGAACTGATAATGGGTAGGATTTGCTACCCACCCTCGCAAGATGCAGGTGCAAAATAGTGACAGCTGTGATAAAATCTGTGTATGATTTGTGGTCCCATGTATGTGTGAGAACTAAAGGGGGAGTGCTGTGTGCAGTGAGGTGTGAGAACTTGAGAGGGTTTTGGTCCTCTGTTCTTTTCGTTATTGAGTGTGCTTTCATTTGCAGTGTTTTGGAAGTGTGTGAGCTAGATTAAGAGCTGTCTGTGAACGTGTGAATTATTAATTCCAAAAACTGTGAATTATTTTATGTTTTTTCTTTTCTTTTGTATAGTTCTTTTTGAAAGAGGGGTGGGTTTTGTTCTATTTTTATTTTGCGTATCCCCCCGTGATCTCTTGTGATTTTAAAGTTTTGTTTTCATTTCTGTGTAATTTACTGCATGCAGTTTTTTTTCAATCTGTTTCTCTCCTCTTCAGAGATAGTGCATTTCAAGTTGAAAGAAAGGGCTGATTGAACTGTAGTGTGCCTACATGTAGAATACGTGATTATTGATACTTAAGTTGCTTAGTTAGTGTTAAATTTGCAATAAAGTTTGCCCAGCTTTTGTCTTTTGCGTGTATTACTACTGCTACTGTGTTGAAACTGCTGCTAGTTTTTGTGTGTAAAGATATTACAGTTACATAGTTACATAGTAATTGAGGTTGAAAAGATACCTTTAGTCCATCAAGTTAAACCTTTTTAGATCTCCTCTGATCTGCAATATGCAGATTCATTGTTAATTGGGTATTGATCCAGAGGAAGGAAAACAGAAAAAAAAAACAGTGAAACTCTGTCAATTGTATCAAAAGGGGAAAAAAATATAAAATTCCTTCCTGACCCCAGATACTGGTGATCAGATTCCTCTTTGGATCAATACTCCCTCTCTTCTTATCCAGGATAACACTGAATGCCCTTTTTATTTAAAAATATACCTAATCCCTTTTTAATCCCTTCCTTTAGAGAATTCCACAGATTAACCACCTTTACTGTGAAAACCCCTTTTCTTTCTTTAAGGTGAAATATTTTTACTTCTAATCTCAAAGGATGGCCTCTTGTCAGATGAAAACCTCTTGGCACAAAAAGCTCCCTTGACAAGTCCTTGTATTGACCCTGGATATATTTATATAAGGTAATCATATCCCCTCTGAGATGCCTTTTTTCTAGAGAAAATAAGTTACATTTGGTTAGTCTTTCTTCATAACTTATGCCCTCAATTTCCCTTATTAGTTTTGTTGCCCTTCTCTGTACTTTTTCCAGCTCTAAAATGTCCTTTTGATGAAGTGGTGCCCAAAATTGTACTCCATATTCCAAATTAGGGCGTACTAGGGATTTGTATAGTGGCAGAATTATATTTGCTTCTCTTGCTTCTATACCCTTCTTAATACATGCTAATACTTTACTTGCCTTTGCATTGAGCACTGTCACCTAGGTGATTGTCCGCAAGTACTCCCAACTCCCTTTCAATATATGATACCTCTAGATTTGCTCCATTAAGAATATAAATTACATGGCTATTTTTACTTCCCGGATGCATAACCTTACATTTATTCATATGAAATCTCATCTGCCATTTAGTCGCTCATTTCTCTAATTTATGCAAATCCATTTGGAGGGAAAGTACATCATTATCTGATTTAATTACCTTGCACAACTTAGTGTCATCAGCAAAAATGGAGGCAATACTTTCCAATCCTACTTCTATGTCATTAAGATATTGAAGATATTTCTTTCAAGGTGTACAGTTTTGTGTGTGCGAAGAAGGCACAATGTTTAAGCCGTGGAATGTGGGAAAGTTGCTTGATAAAGAGCCTAAGGAGTCCGTTGCTGACTCTAGTCATGTTGCTTTGATGATCAAAGCGCATCCAGCGCATGTTGAAATGGCCTTCGAGAGTGTGAACAGTTTGGACCAAGCGGTGTCCAAAATCTTGGCTAAAATGCTGTTTGTGGCATAATTCCTGTTTGATGGTGATTGAAATGTTTATGGATACAGACGGGAAGAATTTAAAACAGAGGGAATATCGGGACATGGAGAAATTTATCCAGTTGTGGAAAAAAGGGGTTTCACAGAAAAGTGTGATAGAAGAGAGTACTAGAGAGAGTACTACAGAGGAAGAAAGAGCTTGTTCCCCTAGTGCCCCACCACCGTTATATCCTACCCTTCCCTATGATGATCTACCTCTACCACCTCCTCTCCCGTGCCCCCAAACGTATATGATGCCGCAGAAACAGCTGCCACAGCAATTTAAGAGTGAAGCAGTGTACTCTAACAGGTTACATGTGTAACTCAGATGAGCCAGTGGTAGGGAAAAAGAAAGAGGAGAAGGTGATTAAGGGGAAGATGAAACAGGAGTCGTTCCGAGGTAAATCTTAATGCCCTCCTACTATGGGATACAGTATTACAGAGAGAGAAGTGTTGAGAGAAGAGAATGACAAGGATGAGGGGACTTGAAAGCTATAGGGGACTTGTAAGCCCTACTGTATAAGATCATACTATACCAAATTGTCTTCATTTTTACTAATGCAGTGTTAGGAGGTTGTAAATAACATTAATCATGATGGTTCCTTTTTTGATGTGTTTAAGAACAAATTGCGGGCAGCACTTAAAATTGCATTTCCTACTGTAAAGGACCTTAGGTCCGTTACTAAGTTTTCTTTGGGATCAAGTGAAGACCCTGTAGATTATATGCAGAATTGTCAGCAGGTGTAGAAAGGAGACTGAATGTGACTAGAATGTGACTGATAGGGTTAGAACACTGTTTATCACTGCCATGTTGGGAGGTTTGCCAAAACCTGCGCAACTGAAATTGAAAGAGTTTGTGGGATTGCTTGAATTGCCCTGGGGTCAGATTCATGCTCAAGTTATGCACCATGTGACTCTGAACAGAGAGAATGAGGAAGAGCAGGTTAAACTGAAAGATAATTTGCAGGCTAAATTAGTGAAGAAGCAGTTGGCAATGTTACAGAAGTCCAAAGAAGAAGGAGAGGCAGCAGTAGCAGTGACACTAGCTCCCACCCTGTGCCCTACACCTGTGCCCCAGCCAGAAGTTTATTATGGACACTATCAGTAAAGGGGGGCAGAGGAAGGGGGAGAGGAGGCTCAGGCAGAGGCCAAGCAGGGATGCGGGAAGGCCCTTTGTGTTGGCATTGTGATTACTATGGACATATTGCTCATAATTGTCTTAGAGACCACCAGAATCAGCACAGAGGTCAAAACTTGAACATGCAAGCCCAGAGACCAACCCAGCACAAGGGTAAAGGTCCCCAGTGGAGTTACTAGGACAGCCCAAGAGAACCAATGGGGTATCAAGGTTAATGGCTCTGCAGGTTCAATCAAAAGGATCAGATGATGAACCTAGGGTTACATTAAGCCATGTGAATTTCTTATAGATACAGGAACATCATACTAAAACTTCTATGACTACCCAAGGGTTCTCTGGGCAAATACAATGCATCCCACAAATTAAACCTCTGACCATTGCCTCACCTGAATTTAAGACAAAAGCTTTAGTGTTATACTCACCATCTTCACCTATTGCTGTGCTGGGAAGAGACTTGTTATTTGCTTTCAATGCTACCATTACCTGTACCCAGGATGGACTTACATCTTTCCATGAATACCTCGACAGCTGTTACAGATGCTGAGACAGCCTGCCATACCTAAGCCTCATGGGAAATCAGGGAAATCAATCTGCCCTGCAGGTATTCTCAATCATCATTGGAGATGATGGAGTGGCAGCTACAGTCCATCTGGATGATATCCAGTACCCATACTTCTGTAATAATGTCACTGCTGACCCTCACATATCTCTGGAGTGCCATCCAGCATATGAAGCAAAGGGCCTTTGGTGAAAAAGGCCTGCAAAGAAAATAACTGTCAGGAACACCCGCAGTGGAGAGGGTTCTACCGAACAGCCACAGACAAGCTGTTTAAGGTGGACATCCTGATAGGAGTTCCTGGCACACCCCAAGTGGTAACCCACAAGGCGCATATAATCATGGCTTTGACAGAGGTTGAGAAAAAGGATCTTGAGGAGCTGCCAGAATCATTGTGGACTACAGGAGGAGGAGATGTGGGACGCATAAAGGGAGCAGGAGAAGTTGTGGTTCAGCTTAAACCTGGAGCCATCTTGCCCCTTATTTGCCAGTACCTTATGAGCAAAGAAGCAGCAGAAGGAATCAGAGACACCATTAAAGGAGTGCTTGAGAATGGAGTCATCTTTCCAAATTTAAGCAGATGCAATACTCCTATATTGCCAGTCAAGAAGACCACTACTGGAAAATGGCGAATGGTGTAAGACCTGACATTATGACTGCTGAATATCCTGTGGTACCAAACACTGCTACCATCTTGTCCAGTGTACCTGAGACAGCT
Organism: Discoglossus pictus; assembly: GCA_027410445.1. Taxonomy (NCBI): domain Eukaryota; kingdom Metazoa; phylum Chordata; class Amphibia; order Anura; family Alytidae; genus Discoglossus; species Discoglossus pictus. The sequence continues at coordinate 223,057,575 of CM050167.1, forward strand.
GCCTGTTTTACTGTGGTGGATTTGTCAAATGCTTTTACCTCTTCACATTCAGTTATGAAGGCCAACAGCACACATATACACAACTGACTCAAGAATATTGTGAGCCTCCATCCATTAATCGTGTTGTAGCCATGGACTTTAGAAACATTGTTCTGCAAGGAACCTTAATCCAATATGTGGATGATTTGCTTTTATATTAGGAGTGTAAGCAGAACACCCTCACACTTCTCAGACAGCTAGAAGAAAAAATATATAAAGTCAACAAAACCAAGTTGCAATACTGTCAACCCTTTGTGATTTATTTTGGACATGTCATCTCTCAAGAAAAGAGGTCACTGACTATTGAGAGGGTTGAAACCATAGTCAAGACCCCAAAGCCAGTAACAAAGAAACAGATGGAAACAATATTGAGAATGTTTGGATACTGCCGACAATGTATTGCCTCTGTTGTGCTCACTCAGAAGACATAAATGCGTCATCATCCAGTAACCTACTATAGATGCCAATTGGATGCAATAGCAAAAAAATTTCATCAATGTGACGGAGGATTGGAAGCAGCCTCATTTGGTGTAGAGAAGCCAAATACTATCACCTTGGGACAACCAACTACTCTGTATGTTTCTCATGCTGTACATGCCCTGATGACCTGAGGAACTTATTGTCTTGTGGCTCAGTGAAGATCTGGATATGAAGTCCTTCTGACCCAACCTGAACTCACCATAGAGAGATGTAAAACTGTGAACCCTGCTCTTCTTGTAGCCACACAGAAGATGGGGAGCCACATGACTGTGTGGAAAAGAGCCACACAGAAACACTTTTAAGGGAAGACTTATCTGCTGATCCCCTGGAGAGTCCTGACTTGGAGCTCTTTGTGGATGGATCATCCTCCCTAGACCCAAGGGGGGAGAGAAGAACTGGAGCAGCGCTTGTGGAGATGAAAGATGATCAGCCAATCACTGTCTCAAGTCTAAAGCTACCAAGAATTCAGTCAGCTCAACAAGCAGAATTAACAGCCCTGATTGAGGCCTGCAAAATAGCAAAGGACAAGAGAGTTAACATCTACAGCGATTCAGCCTATGCTTGTGCAGTGGCTCATGCCCATGGGAAGATCTGGAAAGAGTATACCAGAGAGCTGACAATTCACCTGTTAAGCATGCTTGAGGCCATCCTCTACCCTGCCAAGATTTCCATTGTAAAGTGTGCTGCCCATACTAGGAAAAGACAAAAGAGTTTCTTTGGGAAATCATGAAGCTGATGAAGCAGCTAAAGGCAGCCATGAGACAAGCCAGCACTGGAAAAGCTGTGTTGCCATCCTCCCTATTGACTGAAGTGTTACATCAAGCTCATGGTTCTGCACATCTTGCCACAGCCCAAATGATGTAGACACTTGCTGAAACATGGTATTCACCAAATATGGCAGAAGCAGTACAAACCTTCATAAACAAATGCCATATATGCAGGAGCCATAATCCTCTGAAGACTACTGCTAGTCCTCTGGGGTTTATGCCGCCTACTATGGGTCCATTTTTTTCACCTGGTAATGGACTTTATTGACATGACGTGAGCATTACAGATACTGGTAATCATTTGCAGGTACTATAAGTGGGTGGAGGCTTTTCCTTGTAGGGATTCAGATGTTGCCATAGTTGCAAAACAGCTATGCAGATAAGTGTTTCCCCGGTTTGGGATATGTCACAATTTGCAGTCAGGCAAATGAGGTGATGAAGGAAGTAATTACTAAGTTAGGAGCCAAGCATAAATTCTCCTGTGTGTATCACCCACCATCTAATGGTATGGTGGAGGCAGCTATGGTATACTAAAGACCAAGTTAGCCAATGTTAGACCAAGTTAGACCAAGTTAGCCAATTCAGAGTGATCTGAATTGGGTAAAAGCCTTGCCTTTAACACTCATGAGTATGAGAAATGCAGTAAACAGGGTGACTCACTTGACACCACATGAGATAGTAACAGGAAGACCTATAGAGGTTCACCATGTGAGAACTTGCTTGTTAGTGGCTGACGATTGATATTTTGCAACAGGAGCTAAAAGATTATGTCCAAGCCTTGGTTACTGTCTCCAAATCAGTTGTTTTGTAGGTACACAATTCTCAGCCCGTACTGCTGCTACTGATATCAAGACTACCTCTTTTGAACCTGGTGACTGAGTGTACATCAAGGTCTTCAAGTGAAAGTGGAAGAAGCCCAGGAGAGAGGTTCCATATCTGGTCATCTCTGCCGCACCCTCTGCTGTGAAGGTTACTGAGAAAAAGTACTGGATACACAATTCTCATTGCACCAAACACCATGCCAAAGAGTTGCCAACCACATAGTGAGATGTACTCTGATATGGAGCATGACACAGACTATGCAGACTTCTGTTGCTACAGAAAGACTAAGGAGACCAAGGACATCTCCTTTGACAGCAATAGTGATCAAGTTATCCCCTTTTGGGATTTTGTTTTAACATTTTGTGTTTGGACTAGTGAGATCCTTGGAGTATATTTTTTGGGACTATTCAGCCCATAACAAGACTGAAATTAATGCCACTTTTGAGGTTCCACACCCACGAGTTAAGAGATCACAGGATAACTACACTGATGTTGATCTATGGAGTGAAAATGTATATGTTAATATGATGCCTAGTTATGCTCATAAGTTACAGCTCACCAGCTATTGGGTGTGTTCTATGGTTCTATGGGAATTCCACTCTTTGGTGTACCAGCTGAGAACTCCAGTAAGTTCCAGGTGCCCTCTACTGAGGACACTGTCATAGCATACTGGGACTTTTTCACTTATCTGGAGGGTGCCATAACTCTAGGAAGTGCCCATGTGTATAAAATGCTGTTATTAGGCGACCTCAAAAAGACTAAATGGTTCCCTTTCAATTGAATTAACTGGTTCTCTCCAAGATTATCAGTTACTGGAGTAGGTATACCTGTGGGTAAATCGAAATATACTATCCTTACTGTTTCTTTTCTCAGAAAAGATGCTAACCAGTATATTACAGGAAGCAGTTACTCCTGTAGAAATACTTCATGTGCTAGGAAAGTATGCCTTTATCTCTATGAGAGATTGAAAACTACTGGTATGTTGATAAGCCAGACCAAGTTTTATGGTTTGTTAATCTATCCCTCACTGGTGTGTTCAATCCTACACCTCCTAGCCCAGCAGATGATGTATACTACATTTGTGGCAAGCATGCCTATAGGTTGTTGCCCGCTGGGTCAGGTAGTTCCTTTTGTGTACCACTCACAGCAGCTCCCACAAGGTAATCCTAGAAATGTTAGGAGCACAAATTCTGGGTGGGAGCGTTTTTTTGCATTCATGGGTGTAGCCTACCCATCGGATGGTGTTGCACAAATGCAAATTAGATTTTCGGTCCTTTCATATGTGATCCAGGAAGCCTTACATTCTAGTGCTACTGCACTGAGGCCGTAAACAGGTACAGATTAGAATGAAATGGCTCTGGATTGCTGCCAAGAGTATGTGCATTTGTGGGTAAAGAGTCTTGCACATACATTGATGATACCTCCACTGATGTTACTGATGATTTTGATAAAATTATCAATATAAGCAGAAATCTCCACAGATTTACTTTGGGGATTTGGGAGGAAATATTTTCTTGGTAAGGTTCTATTGCACAAAAGATTTTTATTTTGTATTGCTTTTCTGCTTTTGCTGTGTATAATCATTTCCTGTTGCAAAGCCCTTGTGAGGAAGATTGTCAGGTAAAAGGCGCAGAAGAAACTCATCTGTACTGAATTCTTTTATGAGCCAGTCTAAAAGATAATGCCTCTACTTCATCTCATGTTTACCATTTTAATAGATTTGTTTATCTTTTTTAGTTGCATGCTTGAAACATTCATTGAGATTTCACCCTGGATAAATATATATGTATTTATCTAGACTTTGCTTACTTTAGATGACACTTATCAGTGTCATAGGGGGGAGTGTTGGGGTTAAATACAAATATTGCTATCCTCTAAGTATTAATGAATATATCTATGTATATATATATATATATATATATATATATATATATATATATATATACACATACACATATTATACTTTTATTACCTTAGTAATACTTTTATGTTATGTGTAAGCTATGAGCTGCTTGTCAATAAATCAAAAATACTCAGAGATGTCTGTGTTTTTGTATTATTCCTTCGTTTATTGGAGAGTAGAGTGTTGCTTGTGGATATTGCAATTGATGTATGGTATGATGACATATATTATTGATAGAAGTTGATGTTCACAGATGTATTTGGACTCACACACCATACTTAGCATGTTATGACCCACAAATTTGGGGGATCAACGCTCATCCCAATTCTCTCTCTCTAGGCCGTGACTTTAGTTGTTCAGATTTCAGCACCCAGCAGAACACCTTCTTATGAGAACTCAGGACATCAGAATTTGCTAACTCGCCCCAGAGGAAAGAAGCAGCAGACATTCCTTTGGTTTTAGAATTTTCCACTCAGATGAGATAACAACATTAGTTAGTGTCCAACATCAGACTGGCCTTCTTTTTTTTCCTTCAGATACATTTATAAATGTCACAAAATACCATCACCCAGGTCTATACCCAAACCCCCATTTCTAGTTAGCTAGCTCTCTGTTTACAGCAACCATAAACTAACCTCCCCCTTTATGACTATCTGAAGCCAAGGAGTATCCACACATAGTCGCTCTCAATAGTCGTAAATCCATATAATTTCCTGTAGAACGTAACCCTTTGTTGTCCCACTAACAATCATGGCAGAGCGGCATCTCCACTAGTTACAGGTAAGATAACATTATTACAGTGCATATAACATGATGTAGTAATCCTAAAATTAATTACCGTGACCCACACTACACTATACACAAAAACAACCAACAAACACGTCTCTGTCCCCACAACAATTTTTTAGGTCTGTTTGAATAGTCTGGGATAGTAGCAACTCAGTGTGCCAGAGCTCCAAATAGCAGAGTTTCTTATGGGGTTACAGAGGAGCCCCAGAATCAGCCATGAAATAGCAATTTTGTGTTTTGAATGCAACATACTGTATGCGCCTATGAGTACGTTTAATATAATATTTATTTAGCACTTAAATTATTTTTATTGATTTGTTTATGACAGTATTGTCTCTTTAACTGTCTTTGTAACCTCACAGCAAGCCTTTTTTTGAGCAGTTGCAGGTGGTATTCAGCACATGTATGTTTTTAGAGAAAGATCAGCTAATGTAAGGCCTTACGTACACTCATTAGCTTGGATGAGGATCATTAACCGTAATTGAAATAAGCTTTGAGTGAAAATCAGTGAAACAGCTAACCATACTTTGATAACACAGCTCATTTTAGGCTGTTCAGCACTGCCTTCATGCAGCGTTTACATTTTTTAACAACTGGAAAACATAGGTTTGCAATTTTTTTTTTTAAACTTGCACTGTAAATACCTGAGTGAAAAATTGGAATGGGCCCTAGATCAGCAAGATCTGTGGGGGTTCAAGAAACTCTGGGAAACCTTTACTTAACTGATTTGTACTATACAAAGGGACATTGGAAAAAATACTTTTTTACCGTTTACATTTATCTAAACATAATATTTAGAAATCAGAAGATTGATGTATATACTGGAGTAAAATACTTGCTTAATAACTTAAATTTCAGTTCTTACATTGTCTCATGGCAATGAAAGAACTGATCACATTATTTATTCAGTCAGTCACAGGTGAAACAGTTTGTCCTAATTGAGACAGTGGCATCATGGGGAAAAAAAACATCCTGGCATGCTATTAGGGATAATACAGATGACCTGTGACATGACAAGACATCTGTCAATATTTTGCAAGTTTTTTTCTACTAAATGCAATGGCCTTCATTTCTTGGATGAGTGCAAATAAAACAATCCTTTACAGTGTACCTTTAATACTTTTCTTTGTAATTTTGGGGTAGTTAGGAAGTTTTAAGTGGATAAATCAACAAATACTTTGGATAAAATTTGAACTGGAATACAGGTATATACTGTATATCCTCTACTAAAATTTAGAAATTGTCAGCAATGATAATTCTTGTGCTATTCAGTCAGTCATTAAAGCATTCATTTGAATTGCAGATGTAGCAGCAGTTTCTGTGATGAGCTAGTACATTGCAGATGTTTATTTAAATTAATCCCATCCAAAACACCACACTAAGGTTTGCATCTCCAAACTTGCTAATGTATACAAAAAAAAAAACGCTCCATGCTCACTTTACTTGCTATATTAAAGCACCTGCATAATCTAATGCAAAAAGTTGTATTCCCAAATTCAAGAATTATTCAACTTTTCACTTAGAATATATTAGAGGAGGGAAGGGGTTATATATTTTCAGGAGGGTGTACTGATAGAATGAGATAAATTGGCAATCAATAATTTACTTCATGGTTCCAGTGCAGGAAAAAATGTAAATGTGCACTGTATTACATAATGTTTCATGTGGCCTCTGCTAAAACTATCTCTTAAATTGACCTATTATATGTATCCTTGGGTGCCTAACACCCCTTCAATTTTATATATATTTTTTTATTTTATTAGGATACTGTTGATCCTGGAAAAACACTGAAAAAAATGAATTAAAAAAATGCTTGCTAACTTTTTAACACAATGCCAAAATTACAGTACTTTGAATAATGTAAATATAGTGATAACATGTTCTATTTATAATAGTCCAGATCAATGTATTCCCAGATTTATATAGTACTGTAATAATACTATAGTACTGTAATAATAATTATAGGCAAAACAACTCTATCAGCCTATACTGATGGTCCTGTAAACACAGGATACACTGATAAACACGGAGTTGAAAAAATAATTAATATAAAACAGCACAGAATGTACATATTAAAAACAAAATTAGAATTATTAGCAATTAATGAAAAATGGGATTTAATAGGCATTACTGAAATGTAATGGGATGAATCTCATGACTGGACTGTTAATCTGGATGGTTATAACCTATTTAGGAAAGATAGAGGCAATGGTAAAAGATGAGGAGGGATTTGTCTGTATGTTAAGCCTGAATTTAAGCCTATAGTCAGAGAAGATATTTATGGTGGACCTAGTGATAAAGCTGAATGTTTGTGGGTAGAGTTAAATAGCGGAGCAGCAAATTCCAAAATAATATTAGTAGGAGTATGCTATAAACCCCCAAATGTAGCTGAAAGTGAGGAAATACAATTATTGTTACAGATTGAACATGCAGCTAGGCATGGTCAAGTTCTAATAATGGGAGATTTTAATTACCCTGAAATAAACTGGATAAATGAGACCAGCAGTTCATCTAAGGGGAGCAGGTTCTTGAGTACACTCAGGGATCATTATCTGGCCCAGGTTGTACAAGAGCCTACGAGAAATGAAGCTATCTTAGATTTACTCATCACAAATAATATTGATATAGTATCTAATGTTGGAATAGGGCACCCTTTGGGAAACAGTGACCACAACACAGTCTCGTTTGAGATTGAATTAAAAAAACAAAATTTTAAGGGGCCAACAAAAACTCTTAATTTTAAAAGGGCAGATTTTAACGGTCTAAGGGCAGCAATACAAAGTATAGACTGGGACAGAGAACTGGCAGATAAAAACACTAACCACGAATGGACAACATTTAAATCCTTACTAAATTTACAAACACATCGGCATATACCGTGTGGGAATAAAAGTAAAAGGAGTAAATCACATCCAATGTGGCTTAACAATGATTTAAAGATCAAGATACGGAGTAAAAAACAGGCATTTAAATTATACAAACAAGAGGGGACAGAGACTGCTTTACAGGAATACAAGGAAATCAACAAGGCTTGCAAAAGAGCGATTAGACTGGCTAAAATAGAAAATGAAAAATGAATTGCAAAAGAGAGTAAGACTAACCCTAAAATATTTTTTAAGTATATTAATGGGAAGAAGGCGAGGAAGGAAGCTATAGGAACATTACAATGTGACATAGGCCATCTGATAATGAGTGACCAAGAAAAGGCAGATGAGCTAAATAGGTTCTTTTCTTCTGTATACACAAGGGAGGTACCAGTGGTTGGGACACAGCAACATAATGGGGCTACACTACCTTTGCCAAATAATTGGTTAACACAGGAAGTAATCCAAAAGAGGTTGGAAAAAATAAATGTTAATAAAGCCCCGGGTCCTGATGGAATACATCCAAGGGTACTAAGGGAACTGGGTTCTGTAATAGCCAAACCATTATATTTAATTTTTCAAGATTCACTCAACACAGGGTCTCTACCAGATGACTGGTGTGATACCTATATTCAAAAAGGGAGCAAGAGCAAATCCGGGGAATTATAGACCAGTGAGCCTCACTTCTGTAGTGGGGAAGCTTTTAGAAGGGTTAATAAGGGATAATATACAAGAATATGTCTATTTGAACAGGATTATAAGTAGGAGTCAACATGGATTTATGAGGGATAGGTCATGTCAAACAAATCTAATTAGTTTCTATGAGGAGGTTAGTAGGAACCTGGACAAAGGCAACTCAGTGGATGTAGTCTTTTTGGATTTTGCAAAGGCTTTTGATACAGTGCCCCTTGGAGACTATTGTGCAAACTAAGAGATACAGGAGTTGCAGTAAATATCTGCTCATGGATTGAGAGCTGGCTAAAAGACAGGAAACAAAGGGTTGTTGTAAATGGAACATACTCCGATTGGACTAATGTGGTAAGTGGGGTTCCTCAGGTTTCAGTATTAGGTCCTCTCCTTTTTAACATATTTATTAATGACTTAGAGGTAGGATTGGAGTGTGGTGTCTCCATTTTCGCTGATGACACGAAGTTGTGCAAGGTAATTAAATTAGATAATGATGTGCTTTCCCTCCAAAAGGATTTACATAAAATTGAGGAATGGGCATCTAAATGGCAGATGAGATTTAATACGAATAAATATAAAGTTATGCATCTGGGAAGGAAAAATAGCCATGCAATTTATAATCTTAATGGAGCAAATCTAGGTGTATCGGATATTGAAAGGGATTTGGGAGTGCTTGTGGACAACCACCTAGGTAACAGTGCTCAAAACCAAGCAGCAGCTGCAAAGGCAAATAAAATATTAGCATGTATTAAGAAGGGTATAGAAGCCAGGGAAGCAAATATAATTCTGCCACTGTACAAATCTCTAGTGCGCACTCATTTGGAATATAGAGTACAATTTTGGGCACCACTTCATAAAAAAGGATATTTTAGAGCTGGAAAAGGTACAGAGGAGGGCAACAAAACTAATAAGGGGAATGGAGGGGCTAAGTTATGAAGAAAGACTAACCAAATTAAACGTATTTTCTCTAGAAAAAAGGCGTCTAAGAGGAGATATGATTACCTTATATAAATACATCCAGGGTCAGTATAAAGATTTGTCAAGGGAGCTTTTTGTGCCAAGAGGTTTTCAACTGACAAGAGGACATCCCTTGAGGTTAGAAGTAAAAAGATTCCACCTTAAAGAAAGAAAAGGGTTCTTCACAGTAAGGGTGATTAATCTGTGAAATTCTCTACCAGAGGAGGTGGTGACAGCGGATTGGATAGATAACTTTAAAAGGGGACTGGATTTATTTCTAATTAAAAAGGGAATTCAGGGTTATCATGGATAATTAGAGAGGCAGTATTGATCCAGGGAGAAATCCGGTCACCGGTGTCTGGGATCAGGAGGGAATTGATTATTTTTTTTCTTTATATACAACTAATTAATTAATAGTTAATCCGCATATTGCAGATCAGAGGAGATCTTCAAAAGTTGAACTTGATGGACTGAAAGTCTTTTTTCAACCTTAAATACTATGGGCCTCATTCTATTATCGTTTGTAAGGCTGTAAGATTCCACCTTAAAGAAAGAAAAGAGTTCTTCATAGTAAGGGTGGTTAATCTGTGGAATTCTCTACCAGAGGTGGTGACAGCGGATTCGATAGAAAACTTTAAAAGGGGACTGGATTTATTTCTAATTAAAAAGGGAATTCAGGGTTATCATGGATACTTAGAGAGGCAGTATTGATCCAGGGAGAAGTCCGGTAACCGGTGTCTGGGATCAGGAGGGAATTGATTTTTTTTTATATATATACAACTAATTAATTAATAGTTAATCCGAATATTGCAGATAAGAGGAGATCTTAAAAGGTTGAACTTGATGGACTGAAAGTCTTTTTTCAACTTTAAATACTATGTAACTATGTAACTATGTAACTTTGTAACTATGTAACTATTTTTATGACGAGCAGCTAATATCTTGAATAACCTCCATGTGAAGTACGGGCAGCAGCTAGACGGTGTGGTAGTCAGTCAATAAGACGGTCGGAGGTTGGGCACAGGTTTCTGGAGCCATGAAGACTGCACTGCATCTGACAGCTGCGGAAGAGTGCATGGATATGTATGGTGAATATGGTGATCATGTTTGTCCTACAGGTGAGCAATAAGATTCAAGTCTGGGAATTTGGAGGCCATGGAAGTACTTGGAAGTCTTCACCATGCACCTCCAACCACTCCTGGACACTTCTGGAAGTATGACATGTTGCATTCTCCTGCTGAAGATCCCATCCTCTCCAGGGAAGAAAGTCAACATGTATGGGTGTACTTGATCTGCAAGAATGGATAGGTAACCCAATTGGTTGAGCGTGCCTTCCAGAGGTATGAGTGGACCTAGAAAACATTCCCAAGACCATAACGCTGCGGCCACCAGATTGTGTTCTTCCAACAATGGTTGTCGAATGTTTATTCTCAGACATTTTGTGCCTGACACTCCAACTTACATGGAGTTGAAAACGTGACTCATCAAAGAAGGCAACCCTTTGTCAATCAGAAGAGGTCCAATTTCAGTACTGTTGTGCAAATTGAAGCGATTTCTGATGATGAACCCTCGTCAGCATGGGTGCATAGATCAACCTTTTGCTTCAGAGCCCCATAAGGCAACAGGGTTTTTGCTGTACTGGCATTTTAGACACACATCCCCTGGTTTGTTTGCAACACTTTATTTTCCCCGTGAATTTTAGTGACGGGGTTAAGCATTTCTCCTTCTTGCAATGCAATAAGGACCTGCTATGGATGATGAGGAAGTGTCAATTTTCACTCATTATAATTAATATGCATATGCATCAATTTATTTTACATTTGAAAAATAGATCAGACCCTTTAAATACTATTTTTTTCTATTTTTCTGTTAAAGAATAACAACTGAGACCTTCAGTGTGTATTTATCCATACCACAGTACTACAATATACCATAAAAATATCACACACAAAAATCACATGTACTTCACATAACCAAAAGACTAGGGAACAAAAGGTGCCTCTAAAAATCAGGCAGTAGAAATTAGCCAAGCCAAATCCTGCCAGATTATGTATTTAATATTAAGACTTTTTGTAAAAATTGACAAGGCCGCAAGCCATCATACACATGAACATAGAGCCTTATTCAATTGCTGCGATTTTCAGAACCGAGCTTGCAAGTGGAGCTCGCAGTCAAATTTGCTATTCAATTGGCTTTTTGCGTGCTTGGATCGGTTACGAGCTTGAAAAATGTCGGCAGTACAACTCGTAACTTACACCATCCAGTAGTCTTTGATGTGTCACTTTCTCAGGGCAAAAATCACAAATTGCTATTCAATTGCTCCAAATCCCCAATCTCGCAAACATATCCAAACTCGTAAACTGCAAATGGAGGAGAAAATCCTATGTGTATTTGAGATGACCCGCAAAGTGGTTAAACACTAATTCGTAGCACTGTAACTTCTAATAAAACAGTCATTCAGCACTGTAAATTATAGGGAGAGCGATGGAAGATATTAGAATTAATTGCACAACAGTCTCAAGACTGCACAACTGCAGGAAATAAGTTTTATTTTTATGTGTAATTTCAGGGTTAAATGATCTTGGGTATCAATGGGTTAATACATATCAGGCCCCCCATATGGACTAGTACGGTATTGGCATTCATTTTAATAATTCTTCATTTTTAAAGTTGTGCAAGTCCGATCGCATATCGGACCCCCGAACCTGATTGATTGACACTTAACTTTCAAGTTTTACTGCCATATTTATGACAGTCTCGTTTTCTATTGGCTGATTCGAAATGGGCGGTTACTGGCTCACTGAATTGATACGGCTCCCGCCCCCAACTGCTCCAAACCAGTGCATGGTTTACGTAGCTGGTTTCAGGATCGCAACTCACGACCTGGAGCAATTGAATAACCTTGCAAATGGAATCCAGCGGGAGCACGCAACTCAATCACAGACATGCGGCCATCTGCGAGCGAGTTGCAGGCTTTCAGTTGAATGAGGCCCATAGTAAATTCACCATACCAAAAATGTACTAAGCAATGATCATCTGAACATACAATACTACAAACATATCACGCAGATATTGCATAATACCAAATATACAATATTCAGAATGCACCACTGTCTATAGAATAAAAACAGACCTCTTAAGCAATGTTTCCTCTGAAACAAATATAGCAATCCAAAATGTAATAAAAACACCTGCATGTGTCCCTGTTTAGTTATGCAAATACTTACTATTTAATACATGTGATTGCCATTACTGTGGTTTTATCCTATGATGAATTGGCACTATGTGCCAAGTGCAAAACACATTTTTTATAGTTCAGTAACATAGACAGAATGACTAAATATCATATTTGAGATGAAGGAATAACGATTTTCTAAATATTGTATTTTATCTTGAATCACTTACCAGCATGGTTGTGCGAAGGTCAAACTTTTCAGCAAGTTGGGTTATATAGATATGAACAGACACCAAACCACTCTTATCATTTTCTTCCACCTCTCGAATAATGTCTGCCAGCCACTCAAACTGGCGCTGAGTGCGGGTTACCCATATAAAATATACCTGCAACATAATATCATGTTAAAATAACATGTTTGGTTATTAAAATATGTGTGTCACAACCCATTCTTCGTTAGGCTTGAAAAGACCAAGAACAGCAATCCTACCTGTAGGTTATACAGGTTCTGTATCCCCAAACACAGGACAACTTAACTGGAGGTTTGGACAAGTTGCCAATTTTCAATAATAACGACCTTCTCTCTAAATGAAACACACATGCATATGTGGGTTGATAAGTTATAGTGAGCCCTGGAGCTAGAGTGTCTGGTCAAGGGGTTGGGTCCAACCTAAATGGTGAACCATAGGCCCAGGGTAGACCGACATAGGGGTAAAAGTGAGGGGTCTCCCACTATCCAGAAAGCCTATGGAGGGGTAGTAGACTGGCTAGCAGGTTTAGCATGCTCTGTGAGTGGGGTTGGGGCCTGGTGCATTGAGGGGACTGTTGGGGGGAATGTATTTGCTCACAAATCCATCTCCTCCTGGGTAACAATAACTTTATTGAGGAGAATCGGCTTAGGGAAGTTGAGGGCTTCCCGGGTGTATTTACTTTTAATGGCCGACCAAGACTTCTATTAGATTTCTAGCAATGTAGGCTCCCTATTAAATTGTATGAGGGGTCAGGAACAATGGCTGAGGTCCTAATGTGCGGTTAGACAATGGATTGGTTAGGAGTACCACTTGCAAAGCACTTGACACCACTTGCCTTTTGAAACAGTGTATCTTAATGGCTGTTTTATTGCCTATTTAATTTGACTTGATTGCTCAATCAGTTCTGTGGATCTCCCATAGAAGGCCTATGCTACCCCTTTCTTCAAGTCTGAATTTAGCCAGGAACCTAGCTCAGCCCTGGGACTGAGAGTGATCTGGGTTTCACTGTTGGCTAATGGAATGACTACCACTCCAAAATATTTTTATTGGCCCAGTGTAATAATTAAACCCCAAAAAAGTACTCATGAAATAACTGTTCAAAATAGGAAAAATTGACCCAGAGCGCCCTAGGCTCAAATGACCTGGTGAATAATGATCTTAGGGGCCCAGGAAATACAACCAGGGCTGGGGGAAAACATCACACAACAATACTAGCCACATGGCTAGTATCCCTCAAACTCCGGCTGCCAGTTTTAAAAAGTCCATGAATCCAGGGGGGTCATCACAAAATGTTAATTTATTCTGTAAATTAATTTTACAGACCATTAACTTACATAATATTGTAAAAGTCAAAAAGCGGAATTTTTAAAAGAAAATGCCACTTATTTAACTTGTTGGCAATAAACGCACATCACATTTCTGAAAAATAACAAATTCTAATGATGCAAGTTATTAACGAGACAAGAATATAAAAAATTCTAGATGATTGATGTTTTGGATTTGAATTTCAGTGAAATGTTATGAATAGCAGTGTGGTTTACAAAAGGTACTGAAACGAAATGTTTGTTATTGTAATCCTTAACACTGTCTGCATGTACTCAATAACATCAACATTACTGGATTATTATCACTTTTGTTATGTGTCATAAAAGATGTCTACAGGTTCATACTTGTATATTAATGTAAAACTCTCACCTTTTTGCACAATATCTTACAGTTGACAGATGATTTGAAAACTAAATCCTTAAGAATAGATGCAAAGGGCGTTACTCCTATTCCTCCACCAACAAGAACCGAAACTTCATATTTGTTCCATTCTTGGTGCCCTTCCCCAAATGGCCCATCTAGGTAGATCTAAACAGACATATTATATTACAAAATCAGAAGACATATAGGAAAGTAAATAAAACAGTAGGTGATGTCACAAGATAATAGAGAATGGAATATGTTAATTGAAGATATATTTGGTTTTATTGTCTTGAGTTAATGCTAGAACTAAAAATAATGTGTCAGTCTGTTAATGGAGAATAATGTGAGAAAATCAATAAAATTGTCAAGAACTTAGCTTTGGTATACTCCAACACTAAGTTGAAGGGGCAATAGAAGGAAATAAATGGCTAGAAATATCATGTAAATTATGAGAAAGTTGTGTCATGAATATCAACATTGTATTAGTAGAAGTGATTGGAAAGTGTTTGTTGAAAGATGCAACTTACAGTTAAACAGGAATTTACAAGGAAAAGTGGTGCTTAGATTTTATAGTGAGCAAGTGATTTGTTGCTCACGATCAATCAAGATTGCAATTTCCTCAAGATCCAAAAATCAGATTGCATTGAAGGAGAGGGAATTGAAATTAGTATTGCTACTTATTAAATGAGTTTTTAAACCAAATGGCATTGCATTACATGTAGATAACATCAATATAAGAATGAAGAAAAAATATTAAAAGTGTTAGGTACTATGGAACCTTTAAAAATAATGAATATTTATCAAGCAGCAGAACTGGAGGCAGAAAAATATCAACACTTGTGTTTACTAGGTCATAAGAAAATAAAAAGACAGAAAGAAAAGTAAGAAGAATAGTTGTTTGTTACATGATTTTTTTACATGGATTTTTGGATTGTTATCGTGGAGTTGTGTTTCTTCTTTATATATTTTTGCATCTATTTACAAGAGGGGCTATAAGGCTAGCAGCCTATCATAACTGAATGAATTCTAACATAATGAATTCTATCTAGCAATCTTTTACTTATTTCTTAGACAAATATGACAATAGATAGGCAAAAGATAATATTTTGTTTCAATATGCAAAAGGCAATTTCATAACCAACATATATAACAGAACCAAATCCAGTCAACTTTTACCCAACCGGAGGCCGGTTGTATTCATGCTATATTATAACTACTATTTATGCTGTTCATTACTGTCCATGAGCCCTATTCTATTCCCTATATCGGAAAGTTACAATGGCAAAAAGTGCCCAGTAACTCTCTTTATTCTATTCCCCCTCAGCATGATTGTGAGTGTGCTGCTCCTAATGCCTGCAAGTAACCCCTACTCATAATATTACACCAGTTTATGCATCGATTTTGCCACATCAGGAATATTATGAGTTGCTTGAGCTCCAAAAAGCTTTTCAATTCCAAATTACTCCAAATTACTTGGTATTCACAACTCCTAATTCTCCTTTTTTGTTTCTAAAAATGCCCCCTCCCACTCACTACCTATGCTCCTCTTCCCCACTCAAAACCTAAACCACATTCCTTAATCATCCCGTACCACACATCTACATAACCATTGAGGTCCATTGAGGCCCCAATGACACCTAAAGTATTAACCCCATGGCACTTCATGTGTTAATGTTAGGTTACCATGGGGCTCTACATAGACCCCCACATGGTAGGTAGGGGTGTAATTTAGGTACCATGGGGGTCTTTTAAGGACCCCCATTGTAGATATGGGGTTAATTTGGATACCATGGTGGTCTGTATAGACCCCCATGGAATCCAAGAGGTTAATAGTGGCACCATGGTTGTCTGTATAATTAATTAGGTGCTATGAGGGTACTTTAGGGACCCCCACAGCATGGGGTTAAAACATTAGATGTCGCAGATGTACTTGATGGACTCCAGCGGTATTAGGGTTAATATGAGGTGTCACGGGGTCTGATAGGGACTAATGGTTTAGCTGCCATGGGGATCTCAATGGACTCCCATGGTTATGTACAAGTGCATGGATGGAGGGAATCCTCAGTGTGCCATTGTGTTTGTTCTCAGTATTATTACTGAGCACAGCCTTACTCAGAATTCTGAGCCTTGTAACTTTACTTTGAGGCTTGGGTTTACGAATTGCAGGTGTGCTCAGTAATATTACTTGTGTGGAGTATTTACGGTAATCAATGTAACATTACTGAAAAAGCACTTGTAGCCAAAATTAGATTTGAAAGTAGTTTACTTGTCTCAAATAGAATAGGGCTCCAGGACACTTGGAAATAGAAACATCTTATATTTTCTAAAGTCGGAAGGTATAAACATACAGTCAGTTTGTTAATCTATAAAAATGAATATAGTTTTCTAGTGATATACTAAGATCTGGTCAGCTAATTCAATGGGTAAAACTGCATACTGTAATATTAAGCCACTCTTATCATCATGTTTATTAAGAAATTATGTGGTGTTAATTTCTCACTTAACTCGAAATTACACTGTTCAATATTGTGCCTTAATAATACAAACTGTATATTAAAAGTTATTTGTACCTTTTTCATCTGAGAACAATTAAAAAAACTTTAATGTTAAAGCATATACCAGGGGTCAACAAACTATGGCTCTAATGCCAAATATGGCTTAGTACAGGAAATTCAAATCATTGTTAGCAGGAAAATCAAAAGAGTGTTAGTTTGCTTCATTGATTAATAAAAGGTAAAATAAGCATTTGATTTTGACCGTGTGTAGGCAGCTAGTTTTATACACTGGCTCTTTTGGTCCCCTTGCTTTAAGGTTTTCACATACATTGACTCTTAAATTATAAAAAGTTGTAGATCCATGGTACATATTTTATTACTTACTTTTGGATAGCCTCCAAGCTCAGTGATGCTCTGTTGGGAGTACAGTTCACGTAAGCGAGTAGTCCAGGGTCCAACAGCTCTTATGTGCAGGCTCAGGGCATCCTCATTAGGAGCAGAGGTTAATGTGAATGGATGGTATTCATTAGTCCCTAGATCTAGGCAGGCAATTCTCACCCACTGTCCAGATTTGTATTCAAAATCCTCAGGACGCTGGAATCGAAGGCAAGTAACATCTATAAAGCAAAAGGCATTGGAACTTATACTGTAATTCACCAAGGTTGTCTGTTTTTATTTTTTATTTTATTAGTTCAGTTTTATTGTAAAAGGTTCATACTACAGCTCAACAAAACTCTACAGAGAACATTTGGAAAATGTTGTACAAGTTAGACATAGTTATAACTATACTGAGGTTTAATTGGCTAAGCTAACAAAATGACCTGAGTGAGGAAGCATTTTGGTTGCATCAATATGGTGGCAATAGACATTCCCTGTATAAAAGTGACTATAACTTTGTTATATATTATGCGTGTATAAATGAATGAAGTATAGGTAAATGTTTGTGCTCCATGCCTTCAAATTAGTCACAGCAGTTTTTGGAGACCCCCGTAGGCAGGACCTGCAGGTCCTTAACGGAGGGGGGCCTTGACACTGCCATCATGCGCTGCCCGGTTGCCGATTAGGTGGCGCCCGTGTGGGTGGGCGGAGCAGGGTGTGTCCTGCTTGTGAGTGCCCCTTCTAGAGCACAAGGCAGCTGGAGAGCGTGAAGACTGCAGCGCTTTGGAGGTGTTCTCTGTCTGTAATGTATATTAGCGTGTGGCAGCACTGGGGAAGTCTTTCCTGTCAGCATTAAGCAGTATATACTGTATAGTGTGCTTAGGCTGTCCTGTCTTGTCTTGGGGGCTGTTTTTTTTCTGCTCTGTAGGTTGTGCCCCCTTCTTTTTGTGTTAGTATGGATGCTTCTGATGTGGCTGCCCTGGATAGGATATTAGCTCAGGTTCGGGGCAGGGCTCTCAGCCCCGGTGTCAGATTGTTAGAGGACCTTTTGGGGGTGAAGTAATTTATATATAGGGGAAAGCCCCCCCCCAGCGAAGGGGAATCGGACCCGGAGCCCAAGAGGGGCCAGTCTTTGGTGGCTGGTACCCCTGGGGGCAGCAGGTTTGAACTGCCTACTGAATTTGCCAGCCAGAGAGAGGTGGCAGCTGGCAACCAGCCAGGCGGGCCCAGGCAGCCCAGTTTCAGCCCAGCTGATGGCTGGGGTGCGGGGGGCAGGCAGAAAAAAAACCTGCGGCCCACTGATGGGGGTGTAGAGCCACAGCCCACACCAGGTGAGCTTAAGGTTCCTAGGAACCAACAGGGGGAGAATAAAGTGAGGGCCTCGGGCCAAGCTCGGACACTTGCTCACCCACTTTCCCCTAAACCCCTCGGAGAGGGTGGAGCTATGGGCAAAAAGAGTAGTGCTACTGCCCGAGTGCCCTCAGTGAGGAGAAAGAGGAATGCAATTGAGAGAGAGATGAGAGAGCTGAGCCCCACCACAGCCGAGGAGGTTAGGGATGCAGTACAGAGGTTGAGATGCCCAGACTGGGCCAGTCGCGCTACATCCAGGAACAGTCTGTTCTCTTTCGTGACCTCCTGGGGGGGTAAGCAGCCCGCTAGTCTTACTCGCACGCATCCTGCCGCTATGAATGATGATAGTGCAGTTGGCAGTGCAGGGGAGTGTGACCCAGGGACAAGTACCAGCTAAGCAGGATTTGCCAGGATAGCAGGGACTGGGTCCAGGCCAGATCCTTGAGCCATAATGGGAGTCCTTCAGGCTTTAGAGCCAGCAGCAGTGAACACTGTGGGTGATCGGGTTGCAGGCCAGCATGGGCATAGACAGCCGCCTTATGGTTTTTGTTGCTCCAACAGGTCTTCACGTGACATGTCGCACTCCGTTAGCTGCACTTCAAGACGACTTTGCAGAAGGGATTTCAGTTCAGAGAGAGAGTCCTGCAGAGGTCACGGAAGAAGCAGGAGAACTAGACGCAAGGGTTGCCACAGAGTTATTGAACCGCAGCCCACCCGAGTGGGAGGGTTTCAGGTGAGAGGTTGGCACCAGGCATCTGCACCAACGCCTCACAGGCACACACGGTTTTGTCAGGCCTTCAGCAATCCCTGGAGTCACATAACATTCAAATCAGCAAGGCATGGCTAGGGGAATGGGTTGTGGGCTTGGCAGCTAAGGTGTGGGGTGGTGGTCATGGTCTGGATTTAGAGGTCTCTCAGTGGCAACCTTTAGGGCATAGCGTTTCTCCGTTCATGGCTTTGTCTCCCGGTGGGCCTGTTCTTACAAGTAATACGTGCCAAGAGCCTGTTATGTCCACAGTTGTTTGTAGTATGGATAACCTGGGAGAGCACCTCGCTATAGATGTCAAAGAAAAGACATGTAAGTGGGAATTTGTGGACATATTCTTGTTGATTCCCTCCTCGTGGCAGGAAGAGATGCATGAGGTGAACATAACCCGCAGGGATGGGGATGACAGGAGGAGGGGGCAGCGCCGGGTTCTTCGGTTGTTTGAGAATTGGCTACAGGCCTACTCCATGCTTGCCTGCATAATAGGTGAGAGGTTGCCCGTGTAATGTTCCATGTTGTTTGTCTACCTCAAGGAGATTAGGTGTGCGTATCGGACGTACGGTGGTATGGCATGGCTCCAGTAGAGTTTCAGACAGTGCCTAGTTGCTAGGCCTGAGATGGCTTAAAACGAAAAAGGCCATAGCGCATTGGCTTAATGAGATGACTACAATGCAAGCGGCAATGCCCTTTCAGAGCGGGAGCGGCGGGCCCAGATCTCCCGCTGCTGCAGCTGTTGGGGCGCGGAGAGTGTGCTTCTCCTTCAATGAAGGGTTGTGCAAGTGGGCGCCCAATTGTCAGTTCAAACATGGCTGCTCAATCTGCGGGGGGGAAACACTTTGCGCTTAGGTGAGGCAAGCCCAAGAACGGGGTACCGGTGGAGCTCCAAAAGGGCAACAATGCTGCCATGGCTAGAACGCTACGGAAGATTGCAAGGGAAGGCGGAAGTGGCGCAGCTATTGACGAATGTCTTTCGTGAGGGTTTCATAATTCTGTCAAATATTGATGAGGACTTTGAGTGGCAGCCGGCAGACCCGAAATCATTATCGGAATACCCTGGGGTCACGGAGGAGAAGATAGAGAAGGAGGTTCGACCCCCTCATTCCTCATTTGAGGATATCCCCCTTGGGGTGGTTCCAAAGAAAGGAGGGGGGTAAGTTCAGGCTCATCCATCACCTTTCCTATCCAAAGGGTAGTTCCGTCAATGATGGAATCGACAAAGAGATATCTTCAGTGTCCTACCTACCTTTTGACTCAGCATCGAGATTAGTGAGACGGGTTGGTAAAGGAGCACTGATGTCTAAGGTAGATATCGAGTCCGAGTTTCGTCTTTTGCCGGTGCACCCGAGCAGTCATCGTTTGCTGGGTTGTCGCCTGGGGGGCTATTATTACATTGACCTGTGTCTCCCCACGGGTTGCTCAATATCGTGTGTGTACTTCAAGGCTTTCAGTAACTTCCTACAATGGGTAGCGGTCCAGGAATCGGGATATGCAAGTATCGTGAATCATCTGGATAATTTATTTTTTGTGGGTCTGGAGAAGCAGGAAGTGTGCAAGCACATACTGGCGACTTTTACCAGGGTGGCACGATTATTTGGGGTTTCTTTGGCAGACAAAAGACGGAGGATCCTACGTCGTGTCTCAATTTTTTGGGTATCACTATTGACTCAGAATGAGTATAGCCTGCCACTGGCAAAAGAGGCAGTGATCAGGGACGAATTGGCTGAGTTGGCCAGGGCAAAAAGAATAAAGCTCTGATGATTGCAATCCCTGTTGGGCAAATTGAATTTTGCCTGCAGGATCATCCCCATGGGTAGAATTGTTTGTCGACGCTTATCGCTAGCTACGGCGGGCGTTCACAAGGCGCATCACTTCGTGAAGGCTCATATGAGGGATGACGGCAAATTTTTGGACGCGTTCTACGGGCAAGCGTTAATAATTTTCTGATACGGCGTGTGCTTCTGGGGTTAACACGGGATCATGGTGTGAAGGACGGGAGTCGTCCTATAACATTTTCTTAGTTGCTATGGTTGGTGATGGTGGGAAAAGAAGTTGGTTACACAGGATATGAGGTTCTGCTGTTACGTACAGCTTTTTCCCTAGCCTTCTTCACTGTCTTTCGGATTGGCGAGCTGGTGGCTTCCAATAGGCAGGGGAACAGTGGTATACGGGTGGAAGATGTACACCTGCAGCGTGATGCAATGGTTATCTGGTTAAGGAAATCTATGTCAGATCAAGCTGGAAAAGGAAAGGAAATTAGGTTGTGCAAAGTGAGAATGGATTGTTGTCCGGTGGCTTGTGCCAAACTGTTGCTTTGACTGCTGCCAGGGGTCCCTGGGCCATTTTTAATGCATGAGGATGGAAAGGCTTTGTCTCGCTTCAAATTCTCCAGAGTGTTGAATATATGTTTGTAACGGTTAGGCCTGAACCAGGTGGAGTTTGGGATACATTCCTTTCGGATGAGAGCTACTACGGAGGTAGCTTGTCTGGGCCTCCCAGTTGAGATGCATAAGAGAATTATTAGAATGGAATTGTCTTGTTTTAAATCATACGTGAGATTTGCTGCAGTGTCCAGAGATGGTTTGCAATAGGGCAAGTCCGCAGAGGAGTGGAGCGTATGCTGGTGTGGCGTTCAGTCCATGAAGTGGAGGTAAGGGTGTGGGTCACAGCGCTCACTCATGGCTTGGTAAGACTGGATATGCTGCTGATTCATACTGGGGAAAATTATTTGGGGAGCACGCCCATCAAGCAGCTAGTAAAAGTTATGAAGTGAGATATAAAGGTTTGGAGGGGCAGGTTCCCTGGCATTAAGATGATTTGGTCTGAGATAGTGAAGAGGAGGTCGTGGAGGAATGCCAGGGATCCTGCGAGCATAGAGAAGGCTAGGCAGAAAGTTAACAGGTTAATGTTCAGTTACTTTAGGAAGTTGGGATCGGTAGCGCTTAGGCATAGTGATCTAGAGGATAAAGATGCGGATGAGCTATGCCTGATGGTGTTCACCTCACTGAGATAGGGCTGGAATTGCTAATAATACAGTTTAAGCTGGGGGTTCAGCGGGCCATAGCTTTGAATGGGGGGAGTGTCCCCGTAGAGGGGGGTTGCCTGGCCCAGTGGCAAAAAAGGGCGCGACCCTACCCTAGGAGGGTGTGCCGATTGTGGAGTTGGGCCCCTAAGTGTGTGCTTAGGGTAGTGAGGGTTTTCCCACCATGGTCTGGGCTCCTCTTCCTTTCCGGGTATTTACAATATTGATTAGTTTATCAATAAATGGGCTGTGGCCAGTTTTACCTCCATTGAGGTGTCATGTGTCTGTTTATTTTAGATAGGGGTCTTTATTTCGGGAAAGACACTGATAGACCATGCTGTGTCATGTATTTTATCACATTTATGCATGGATATGATTGTATTGGTCTGGGTATTAATTTGTGTTAGTGTGAGGAATGATAGTGTCAGAATGAGTGTGTGTATATGGGTTTTTGTGCCTTTTAGTTGAAAAGCTATGTGTAAATTGATATAAATCCATGTATAACTTTGCTTTCCAATGTGTTAGTTTCTCGTGGTTTTGCTGTTCACACTATAATGAATGATTTTTTTGAATAATATAATTAAATGTTAAACGTTAATAGATAGGCAGCATCCAAAGAAATCATACTGTATTATCCATATATTGAAATATAAGACAAGCATAAACAATAATCAAAAAATCTAATAAAATGAAACAATGTATTTTGTACAATTTCTAATATAGATAGTTATTGTGAAAAAATATTGAAAAGTAGACTGAATATATAAATTAAATTGTTAAAAATTAAAGGCCCTTTTTTTTTTGTTTTATATAAATGCTTTGAAGAAGTGATTTTAGCCTTCATTACTTTTACCACATAAAAGATTTACTAAACAACAACTGTTTAGTTCGCATTTTTACAAGCAAGTTTGCAATGCTATTACATCTCATTCATACATTATTATACTAGTAACTTATGTGGCAAGTATGCTGTCTCTCTCTGTGCTGTTTGTCTGTATGCTGTCTTTATCTGTGCACTCTCTCTCTCGGTGCGCGCCCTCTTTCTCTGTGTGCACCCTTTCTCTGTGCCCTCTCTTTCTCTGTTCCCGCTCTCTCGCTCTCTTTTCCCAATCTCTTTCTCTCTCTGTACCCGCCCTCTTGCTCTCTGTCCCCCCCCCCCCCCTCTGTCTCTGTGCCCACCCTCTAGCTCTCTCTGTGCCCTCTCTCTGTGCCCCCTGACTTTCTTTGTGATCTATGTCTCTATCTGTGCTGGAAGGGGCGTGCGCATGTGCATTGCCGTATTTACAGTGTGAGTGTGACATCTGTGCAGTAAGTACTGCACAGGTTTTACTCACCACATATTGTCAGTTATTATAGTGGATTAACATAGACAGGGAGTCCTAGCTAATTGTTTGCATCACTTCATGCCTAACATGTACACATAAGTGCCTGTGAGTATGATTTGGCAAGTTAGAACCTAAAACACAATAGTCTCCCATAGAAACACCACTCATTTACAAACCTCAGCAAAGGTTGCAACATGGAGTCTATATAGGCAAGGGGTTCATGCTCAAATATCGACTGTATAATGCTATACAACCTAACACTCAGGGTCCTAGAAGCAGAGGCTGGACTTTCAAAGTGCTAGGTTAGTGCTGTGTTGAAGCATTACATTAAAAAGTATAATAATAAGTGTTTGAGAACAGTGTAGGAGCTTTAGCATATCTTATTATAATGCATGTTCCAAGGTAAATTTACACATATTTGTCACAATTATCCTATCCTTAGGCCATTGTATATACCCATTCCTTCTACCACATACCCCAATCTACCTGCCACATTTCCTATACAAAGCATCACAACGTATCCTATGCATCCTATCACATAACCCATACCACATTCCCCTGAAATATCATACCTATTAGAAGAAAAGTTAACAACAAATATGGCACACACAATTTATGTACCCAGCAAAACATATACTTTTGGTTTATGTGAGTGTCTGTGTGAGTGTTTGCGAGAGTATGTTGTGTGTGTGTGTATAAAAAGGATAGAAAAGAAGTGCAAAGAGAGGGACACAAGAGGAGGGAGGGAAAGCAGGAGTCAGAAGGAAGTTGAGAGCTAAAGAGGAATTGTGAAAGGGAGTTGTAGAAGAGAGGAAGAGGAGTGGAAAGAGTTTGAGTGGATGAGAGCTAAAGTTGGGCAATAGAAAGGAGGAGTGCAGAGCACAGCAAGAATGGGGAGAGTAGCCAGTGTATGGAGGTTTGAGTGGAGGGTGGAGACAAGTACCTCTGGTAAGCTAGGCACACAAAAGCAAGGGGCAGAAGTAGAGGCATCAGGGCTCAGTGGGAGGAGAATGTAGGTCAAGATCCAGTAGCCAGGTGAAAAAGGAAGAGGAGGAAGGGACCAATGAGCCCTAGACGCAGTTGGGGGGGGGGGGGTTAAGACAAAAAACACAAGGCCCCCAAATATACATTGGAGGAGTTTTTTTAAATATTTTACTTAATTCTATTGTATCCAGGTCCCACGTTATTCATGGAGATAGTGAGGTGTGAGCAGAACAGGGAGCTGACATGTAAAGAAAGTGGCGCAGGAGGTGAGGTTTGTTGGTATATATAAAAGGGATATGGCCTCAATTAAGCACCTCTGGTCCAGGAAGCTCTTGACAGAAGAGCTACAGTTTGTGTTGTGTAAGGTGATGGTTTGGGGGACCCTGTCCATGACAGCTACTGTGAGCATCCAAGTAACACTGGACACAGACAAGCCTGACATACACCACATCTCACTGACATGGCCAACATTGCAGTGGGTGTTTCACTCAGCTGCACTACCAAATCAAAAAATACATTCAATTAGAGGGCCAGCAATGCCTATTGCTGCCCAAAAATGTGCACACTTGTATGAATAGCATACATATTATTAGCCCAAAACATGTCTCTACCCCTAATGTAGCTAATCCTCAGGATTTCTGGCTGATCACTGTGAGGAAACGTCAGGTTTTACTTTTAATTAATGACAAATTAAATAATGTTTCATACATATATATTTGCCATTTTTGTTTGTGATTCAATGATGGATTCCAGAGCAGCAAACCTGCATCTAAAAGATGGTCTTTAATATAATTATACAGGGCATATACATAGCGTGCTAACAACAGATCATTTTAGAGGGGGGAACCCAAGGGAATGTGTTTTGTACATGGGTAGTTTAACATTGGTTGTATTCCCGTGTTTAATGGTCTGAACAGCTACACTTTATAGAAAGTGATTGGGCCATGCTATGTATTGTGGTTGAAGCCTACTCTCATAAATGGTAGCTGACAGTGTGGCAAACTTAAACTGTTTAGAGGGCTAAGGGCATAGACATGCTGAGAGAAAGGACAGGAAAGGTACACTGATAGAGGTGTAGCGGGTATGTTGTTTTGGAATTTAGAAGTCGCTGCAACTATTCTAAATGAATGGCCAGAATATGCTAAATGGTCAAATCTGAGTTTTAGTAAGGGTAAGCAGATAT
Organism: Discoglossus pictus; assembly: GCA_027410445.1. NCBI lineage: Eukaryota > Metazoa > Chordata > Amphibia > Anura > Alytidae > Discoglossus > Discoglossus pictus. The sequence goes on from CM050167.1 coordinate 223,083,498, forward strand.
AGTGAAGTCAGATGCTGATATCCGACATTAGCTTGCTCATTCAAAGCATCGGCGTCATTCACCCTTCCATGCTGTTCTGATCTATTTTTCCCTGGGAGAAAAACAATTAATGGGAAAATGTTTTATGTGCACATGACAAAGAAAATAATCACACATTGAAAAAAGGATATAGGGTCAATGAAGATCTATTTCTCTCTGGGTGGAAAAAGTTCATGGGAAAACTAGGATTAAATATCCACCTATAGGGAATAGGAAATTAATGTTCTTTCATATGTAATTGGTAGCTGGTGCCACCAGTCTGGTGGAGATAAAGACTGAGTACTTGGTGGGAACAAAGAACATAATCTGTGGTTAAATTACTAAAGGACTCCCTATATTTAGAATATCTGAAGGAGTTACTATTTAGTAAAAAATAGTGCACTTTAATGGTATACTATGTAAGTTATGTCTAAGTGTGCTCTGATATATGGACTAATACCTGCCACAGGTATCATCCTTAAAACACTTAAAATGATTATCAGTATAAAAGCCATTACTGTATAATTACTGCCATTCTAATACACAACTCAATCCTATTAAAAGGAACACATTAAAGGTAGACATTAAAGACCAAGACAAACTTTGTCACAGTGAGCTTCTGCTTAAGCCTAGGATTTTTTGACTTGACTACATTAGAGAAGTCCTTCTTGATGTGGGCAGGAACAAAGTGAGCTGGTATGAATGTGGAGGTATACTGGTACGCTCAACTTGGGAAGTAGAGCGGGATGTTGACAGAAGTATGGGCTCGGATCTGGCAGCATTCTCCAATCTAAACATCCTGTTATCTAGGGAGTTGACTGATGTTGCCACATTGGATAACATTCTTTGCATCGCAGAAAGTTGGTCATTAGGTGGTGGAAGCGAATTTTGAGAGCTATGGAGAAGACTGTATATTCTCCCTTTCTTGCTGATAAAATAATACCTGTTGGTGAGTTCCTGACCGAGATGTGGCACGGTCCAGGACTGTAATGAGGTCTGGCTTCCGGCCACTGAAGGGAGTTTAGTGTGAGAAGAAGTGACTTGAGATACTATGCTTTTGGTATCTGAAAACACTTGGTCGGCCATTATTTATAGGTGTCTGGAAGTTAGGAAGTGAGAGAAAGATTAATACGGAATAAAGGTGTGTATTGGTCTTAGAAACCGTTTGGTGGGACTGTTGGCCAAAACCATGTGATGCTGAAACAGTGGAAGGTCTAGTTAAGGGATATTTTCAGATTGTTTTTGCGGTAGGATGAGATGCAGTCTCTGAAGGGGCAGGCTGGTTGTGGTATATAATGTCGACCCTGATTACCAACTTAGGATTGAGGGGCAGAAGGATATAGGCCTTCCTGGACTGGTTTGAAATGGAGCTATGTAATCAGTTACGATTCAGGTGGTATGCAAAGTGACTAGGAGCTAGATGAGAAATTTGAGGAAGGCAGTTTCAGAGAGCTGCGTATACACAATGAATTTGGGAATGTAAAAAATTGTAGAAGCCTAGTGTCTCCTTTACCTGGCAGATAATGTCATAGAGAAAGTTATATATACATATTTAACTGCAAATGACCGAGAATGGGCATGGAATTCAGATATTTAGGTCATGGCTTGCAGAGAATAACAGTAAGATAATGAGATAGTGGGCTGATGAAAATCGTTTTTTACAATTTTTTTACAAACAGAATAGTTAATTGGATGGAAAATAGTTTGCGGGGGTGGGCTAAATTTCATGGTCTGGTCAGGAGATGTTGATTTCTAGATGGTCTTGTAACCGAGATAGGTGAGGAAGTAATGCCTGGGATAAGAATGCAGTTAGAGAGTGGTAGGAATGGCAAAAATATTTTTTAAATATATAATAATAATGTAGATTAATCATGGTCTATGGGTAAGATAGGTAACCCGGCGGGAATTCGTTACCTCTGGATTTCGTAAAATGAAAACTGAAAAAATTGGTTCAAGTTAAAATAAAAGCTTTATTGTAAGATGGTTCATTGCTGGTAAGTTGGCTGCTGAAGGAATAGAAGAGATGCGGAGCTAGGTTAGGGGATGAAGACACATGAGGATGCAGGTAGGTAAAGGTGATTATTTTCATTTTTTTTTTATTAAGAGACAATTGCAGGGGACTGCGGCGGGACTGGGGGATAGCATCAAAATTAGGAGCAAGAATGCTTGAGCTTGATCTGAGTTGAGAAAGTACAGTTGGGGGACAAAGGAAGAGAAGTGGTGGGGACCTGAAGGAAGTAGCTCAGAGTAGGGCCTCTGATACTGAGAAGGGGACTAAAAGCACAACCAGGTGCTAATGTAAACTCACTTGTTATGGGGCATATAGTACTGGGAGACCATAGAGCTCGATACTGGAAGATACTAGAGAGAGGGGGCAGCAGCAAAGAACGGGGCATGAGCCTGGAGTGTAGCGGGATTTGACCATGAACCAGTGGCTTGAGGAGGAGCAACAGAGGCTGCAGAGAAAATTTAGTATTTGGAGCGGGGGATATATATGACTGAGCGGCAGCAGTACTGGAGGTCATGGAAATTTTGATAGTGGAATAAGGGATGTGGTCGAATGATCGAAAAAGGAGAAGGGATACACATAGGACCACAGGTGAGGAGGTGCGGAAAACCCAGCGGCGAGAGATGTGAGACGCTGTGTTGCTAGGGGAGGTGACCAATGGAGTGAAGAGTCTGTGAGTGGCTTTGTGAGTAATATAATGGATTCCTCTTTAGGACAGTGAGGGTGAGAAGTGTGAATGGAAGCCTTAGGAAAGGTAAAGAGAGGGGTTGATGCAGCAGGGCTAAAGCAAAGGAGGCATGGAAGAGGAGGTTAAGGGCTGCAAGGAAAAGAGAGGCAGAAGCCGAGTGGAAGCTTATTGGAGGCTAGCGGGAAGGCAGAGGTTGGATAACACCAACTGGTGGGACATGCTGTTGTAGGAGCAAATGGCAGAGTAGAAGTAATAAGGAGCTGCAAGACCAAATGTAGTGACAATGGGTACTGAAATGGGTACATAATCTGACAGGTGTGCGAATCAAGGTAGGGAGGGGTTTAAGTAGTGCGAGAGGTACAGGCTCCTCCCACAACCTCCTCCCACAACCTCAGGCTTAATTAACCTGACATTTGCCA